>VXBA01000629.1:386420-442373 GCA_013399895.1 Serilophus lunatus
GAAATTGAAATTATTCAAATGGGTAGAACTAAAGAATCTTTCAAAATTCTCATAAAACTCCAAGATCTCTGGGCAGGATTTAAGCAAATCTTCATTCTGCAAAATCAAATTTATTGAGGAGAAATTCCAGATCAGCCTCTTCAGGGACCACTTCTCCCATCACACAAGAGGCCTCTTAGAGAGCGAAGAGTCCAGAAGATTTATAACAATTATATTTCCTAGCTCTTAACTGCCTGTGCTCAGAAATTTGAGAGGAAAGTTGATCTGTGGAAGCCACCGAGGCATTTCCTTTAACAAGCAGCAGCATTGTTTCCCAGGATAACCCCATTGCACTTTGTCCCACTGGCATAGAATAATTTCATTTTTATCTCTGTGAATTTGTTTTAGTTTATCTGCACATTAAAGGCTTGGAAGTACTTTTTTTCTGCTTTGTTTTTTTTTTTCCCCAGGATACACCATCAAATCATACAAAATCAGGGTATCAAAAAGATGATGATACATAAACCAGCAACCCATTCCACGAACAATAAAAATAGGTAAAATTCCATATACAACACTCACAAGTAATTTCAGCAGCAATTCCAAATTTATTGCCTTGTTTATTTATTCCATTGATGTCAATAAACATCACCATTCTCTTTTGCTGACAACCCCAGCCCTGAAACAACGTTTTATTTCTCTCCCCTGGAGATTTGCAGGGTCTCTGGAGGCCTGGGGGGTACTAAACAACCACAGGAGTTTGCAGGGCAGGAGCTGCCACACATTTATATCCCCCCTAGATCCAGGGCTGTGCTGGATCTGGATCAACATCCAAAGTACAGCACAATGTCAGGATTCCCTCCAGTGATGCTCTGCCAGATGGGCAGGGCCTGTGCTAAAGCTTTTGAGGTGTTTCAGTCCAAATACCTACAGTGAGAAAACAAACTTTTCAGCTCCTTTTCTTCTGCTGGGAGGAGACTCCAGGGAAGGTCAGTTGTTTTTCAGTGAATTTTTGTGTTGGAAAGGAGGGATGTTGTCGTGGCTGTTGCGATGTTGAGATGTTTGAACAGGCAACCCCCTGTGCTGGCACTGCTGGGGACCCTCCAGGCCTGGGAACAGCTCTGGGACCCTCCCAGTGAGACCCTGAGGGGCTGGAGCGTGTCCAGGGAAGGGAACGGAGCTGGGGAAGGGGCTGGAGCCCCAGGAGGGGCTGAGGGAGCTGGGGGGGCTCAGCCTGGAGAAAAGAAGGCTCAGGGGGCACCTGGAATTCTCTTCAATTTCCTGAGAGGAGAGGGGACCTGGTGGGGGGTTGGGCTCTGCTCCCACAGAACAATCAACAGGACTAGAGGAAAGAGCCTGAAGTTGAACCAGGGAAGGTTTAAATTCCATATCAGGAAGAATTTCTTCATGGAAAAGGTGGTCAAGCATTAGAATAGGTTTGACAACAGAGCCCAACAAAGTGCTGGAGTCCCCATCCCTGGAAATGTTCGAAAAGATCTGGATGTGGCACTTGGGGACAGGGCTTAGTGGTGACCATGGTGATGCTGTTGGATGGTTTACCTTGGTGATCTTAAAGGTGTTTTCCAACCTTAAAGATTCCATGATAGCCAGCTCTCAGCTTCTCCAGAGCATTGTTAGGAATTCCAGCAGACTTCCATCAGCCAGCTGAGGACTAGACCCTGGGGGCACTGGGCACATTAAAGTTTGGAATAAATACCACCACCTCCAATCTCATCCAGTGAAGAGCCAAACTGAACATGATACTTTGGTGGACACCTCCCAGTATTCCCTGTGGCACATCCAAGAAAGAGTCCTTCTGGATAAGTTTGCACCAGGACTTGATGGCTTTAAGTTGGAGGAGGGCAGATTTAGATGGATATTAGGAAGGAATTTTTTGGTATGAAGTGGTAGAGCAGAGGAGCAGGTGAAGCTTCCATTCCTGGAAATGTCCAAGGCCAGATTGGATGAGGCTTGGAGCAACCTGGGATAGTGGAATATGCCCCTTCCCATGGTAGAGGGTGGGAGGGATTAAATGGCCTTTAAGGTCCCTCCAACCAAAACTATTCCATGACTCTCTGATGGATACAGGGAATATCAGAAAAAGCTCAGTAGGATGTGCAAGTTTTATTGGTTCTGTCCTTGAATGTCCTGGAAGGGTCCATGTTAATCCTAAAGGTCAGGACCTGATGCTGCAAGACATGACTTAGTTAATAGAAGTCCTGAAAGAATAAATTCACAAGAGAGCTTAAAGAAAATAAAATTATTTTTTTTTGAGGGAGAGAATGCCAGAAGGATAAATGTAGAGTATTCCAAAGAAGGATGGGGTGCAGGGAAGCAGCACCTGCTCTTGAATCCTCTGTAGGACAAACACAGAGAATAATAAACTGCCTGTTTCTCTCCCAGAGCACTGAGCCTTGAGACAGTAATTGTGGGCACCCCAGAGCCTGAACAGTTACAGCCCAGAATCACTTAAATCTGCATCCTCCCAGAGAAAAACATGGCAAGTCAGCAGCTGACTCAGCTCCAAAGTCTTCCCCAATAAGTTATGAACAGAGGACTGGGAGCCTGCATTTTTCTCATTCTTCCCCTTCCTGTATTTTTTTTTTCTTTTAATAAAACTCTGTTTATGATGGTGGATAAAACACTTCTGTCATCCTTAATAAAAGCCTTTACTACCAATCAAAATGAGTGGTGAATGGATAAACTGGATATCAAAGCACAGCTTGGAAACTGGGCATTTTAGCAAAGTAGCTTTTATGGGAGCTGCTGATGGCAGGAGATTACATTTTATATCAGAATAGATTTAAATTTAGGTGGAATTAACCCTCCATCTCCACTTCAAACCCTTCCAAAGGCATCAAGGCTATTTGAGAGGGATCTGAGCAAGGAAAGTTGTCAGCAGTGGAAGGGAGGTGATAGAAAAAAATAACTGAGACAAATTTTAGTTGAATCTTCCCTGCAAGAATTTTGACTGGATTCTAATTAGGATCTGAATTTTTTTTCCTGGTATTTCTTGGTTTGGGGAAGATGAAATGACAGCATTGCAGGAATCACACAAGCTGCTTCTTGCTGGAATGAAAACACTTCATTTTTTTAAGTATTTCTGTATATGTCAGGAGAATATCCTCCTGCTTCCTGACGTTTGGACAGAGCCACGAGCTGAAAACAGTTGGTACAAAACAGTTGGTTCTTCTGTACCCTGCAAAGAGTTACAGGAGCTCCAATAGGAAGGGAACTGATGGAAGTTTTGTCACGAGGTTGCAAAATATCCCTGCAAAGACAGAAAATGTTGGAACAGACACTGGCTCAGACACCCTGAAACAACTGGGGAATTTCTGCACCTTAAAGCCAAGATGGTAGAAAAAGCAAAGAGCTGGGTCTGAAATCCATGAACAACACTTTGAAAAACCAGGCCAAGGCTCCTCTCAAAGCAGCACCCCTAAGGCTGCCCAAATCTTTAAATTCATCTGCAAACCAACATACTCTCATAATTCCACCTAATATTTGGATTTATTTTAACAAACAACAAAGGTTATCACATGTAGAGCATCAAAACCCCAAAAATCAAACATTTCTTACCCTTAAAGGGTGAATTCTCCAAAGTAGGGCCAACTCTGCAAAACGTTCTTTTCATAGAGAGATAATTCATCAATCCCTGCTCCATCTGAACCTTATGAACTTCTATAAGTAATTCCAATAAATCAATGTGATCACCATCACCTGATGTGTTGTAGGCCAGGTTTGCACCTGGAAATCTTCAGTGACACATCCAGAGGAGGAGTTGTCCTCATTCTGGGGTGTCAGAGGCCACGGGGCTGAAATGATTTGTGCCTCACTGATGTTCCTGATCACCTGCAAATCTTCTTTTACTTCGGGACCTTTGAAGCCTCATTGCTCTTTGCAGGGCACTTGGAGGCAAAGTTCTTTTCCCATCACCAGCCCTGGTATTTCCCAAAAACTTCTGCTTCCCCTGGAAAAGTAGAGAGAGCTGGGACAGACCCTGAGAGGTTGTGTCCAGCTCCGAGCAATCAGGGTTAACCTCATCCCAATTTAATGACTCTGGGATTGTTTGGCTTGGAATTAAACCTCAAGCTCCTCCTTCTGCACCATCCCAATCACTGGCAGTGGTGTGGGAGCAGCACCTTCTCCAGGCATTCCTTTGATGTGCTGTGGCTGCAGCCGGAATTGCAGCTCCACCCTCCCTCATTACAGCACAGCCCTGATCAAGAATTCATTTCCTTACTCCGAGGGCACAGAGGAGTCTATTTGTAACTCAAGAGTGCCCCAGTCAATAAGCATCTGTGGTTGGGTGTTACTCTCCTTGCAAGAGTGGACAAGCCTGAAACTGCACAAGTGAAATCTCAGGAGGAGAAAAACCACGGGCTGAGCTGAAAAATTATCTCTTCCCACTACAGGGGGTGCAGGTGAAAATTTCACCCACTGCTCTGACTTTGGATTGTCCAGCTGGAAATGTGCATTGAGTGATGGGACAGCAAGGATTGTCCTCTCTGAGCAGTTGTATTATCTCACAGTGGAAGTCAAAGGCTTTAAGTGGGCAAAATGTTTTACTTCTCAGCATAAGGAACCCCGGGATCTGCTGGGCTGGGAGGGCCCCCAAGGATCATCCATCCAACCCCTGGCCCTGCACAGCCCCATCCCCAAGAGTCCCCCCTGTCCCCAGAGGATCATCCCAACCCTCCTGCAGCTCTGGCAGCCTTGGGGCTGTGCCCACTGCCCTGGGGAGCCTGGGCAGTGCCCAACCCCCCTCTGGGCAAAGAAGAGCCTTGGCCTGAGATCCCCCCTGCCCCTGCCCTGACACAACTCCAGCCCATTCCCTGGGCTCCTGGCCCTGGTCCCCACAGAGCAGAGCTCAGTCCCTGCCCCTCCTCTGCCCCTCCCCACCAAGTTGTCCCTGCAATCAGGTCTCCCCTCAGTCTCCTCTTCTCCCCCTGAACACACCCAGTGCCCTCAGCTGCTCCTCACACCCTTCCCCTCCAGGCCCTTCCCCACCTTCCTTCCCTCCTTTGGACACTCTCCAATGGCTCAACATCTTTCCCACATTGTGGTGCCCAAAATGCCCCAATTTTGCAGGGGAGGCCCCCCCAGATAAGAGCAAAGCAGGACAACCCCAAAAAATTTCAGGGATGCTGATTTTAACTTCTCCCAAAAATAAGGGTCGAAAGATCAAGCACCTGCTGAAGTTTAAGTTTTGTACCTTGAACACAAGCAATTTAAACAATGTTAAGAAGAATAGAGGGGTAGCTAAAGATAATTAAGTGCTGCTGTTGTGATCCATTTAACATGCAGAGAATAAGAAACCCGAGTTATTTTTTAATAAAAATAGAACTCCTCCTGGATTTGATCTCTCTGCCTTCCAAACTTCAAGACAAATACTGTTGGCACTAAATTGAGCCATGAAGTCTTTCATTAAGCACCACCCCTGGGAATGTAGGGATATTCTTGGAGAGCTGGAAGAAGCAGCCATGTTCCATGAATGCAATAGACACAGGGAAATATACCCTGGATATCTAATCCATAAACCAACAGAGACACTCTTAGGCGGGCCAAAAACAATCCCAGGCACAGAAACTTGATGTAACAACGTTGAGAGGTAAAGACAGTGATTGTCTCCATTAAGTGAAATATATCTGCAGGTACAGGGGGAACAAAACATTGTAAACAATGGGATTCTCTGCAGCATCAGATATGGATATTTTTGTTTAAAAAAATTCAGCTCAGTTGACTGTCTAGACAACTGCTCTAAGCATCCCAAAGTGCTGCTGCCAGGGTCCAGCTGGCCAGCACAGCTTCCAGGGAATGGCCCCAAAAACCTGACAGATGCAAAAGGAAATTACCAGCCCTAAAACATGTGCAAAGTGGGGAAAAAATTCAGTGGGCAGAGAATGTGTTTGGCTGTACATCAGTGATCCACAGTTGGTGTCTGTCCTGGGAAAAATATCCATGGAAAGGCCACAGCACTAGTGGCCACTTGCTCCTTGGAACATCCACATCCTGTTTGATGCCTCATTAGGACACAACCCTGTGGCTCATTCATGCAGATTTTCCTTGAGAATTTCTCCAGGAGAGGCAGAAAAGCAGGGAAGGTTTGTAATTCTTCTGTTAGAGGAGAAGATGGAAAACAGGAGTTTTTCTGTGTGCACTTTTGACCACAGGTGGAGTGGCCCTTTTGAAAAGTGCCTGTTTAACAAGCCCAAGTGCCCAGAGAGGGATGTTACAACCTCATCAGAGAAAATAGAATTGAGTGTCTCTTGGGTTCCCTGCTGGTGGGACTTGCTCCATTGCTGTTCCCAGGTAATGGCAGCTCATTTTCCTGTTACAGAGAACACTGGAACCTCTCATTCCAGCTCAGCTCCAGGGAAGGTGCTAGTGTTGTCAGGATGAGGCTCCACAGCCATTAGAGGCCCAGTGGAGTATTTCTGACAAAGCACATTATGGAGAAAGTAGATTCAGCTGAAACCAACCAAGGCTGACAGAGCAGTTTTCACTCCTTTTCTTGTAAAGCTCCTTTCTAATTATAGTCTCTGCTGTGTGTGTTTTTAATCAGGATACTCAGAACTAGGAGGAGCTCCAGGAGAGGAACTGGGGTCTTTTCTTTTTTACCCTCTGGAATATTTTGGTTCTCAAGATAAAAATCAGCCTGATAGTCTCTGATCTGTGCAGCAGCCAGGAGAGTTGATCTTGCAAAGCTTTGTTTTAGGCCACGTTTAACTCAATTAAAAAAGTTCCTCTGCCTGTAGGTTTCTTCTGCTTGTGCCTTAAAGTACCAAAACCAGACAGAGACCATCCCAAAGCATCTGGCTCTCCCTGTGTTTGGAGAAGGTCATGGATCAAACAAAGCTCACCCCGAGTTATGGCACAGATTCACCTGTGACCACCAACGAGCACCAACTCCCCCTGAATATTCCTCCCTGGATACCTGGAACTTGGACTGGAGATGAGACCAAGGTGGGACCATTGTCATGGTGTTAAGTCAGGCCTAGAGGGAGGTTAACAAAGCTGGGGCAGAAGACTGTATCCCTGAGGTAGGACACAAAGGATCCACAAGGAAAGGCAACTCAGCATCTGAGCTGGAATCAGCTCCACCTTGGGAAAAGGGAATTCTGGCAGTGGGAGATCACAACCCATTAACTCAAGACAAGAAACCCACTGACTCTGAAGAAGAGAAAGACTGAACATGGGGCCAATTAACTTTGGAAGTGAGGGGATCATTAAACCAAGAGATAAGAGAACTGTGTAGCCAATGAGGATTAATTCCTTTGTTTCCTAAAATGGATAAATAGTGCAAAGTTTTGAATGACCTCAGGACCTCCCCACCAAGAAGTCCAGGAAGAAGAAGGGCCAGGAGGACACCGCTGAATCCATGGATGGTGATGATCTTTTCCTTGATCTCTCTCCCTCCCTCTGTTCTTCTCTTTCTCCATTTCTTTTTATCTCTATGCCTCACATTTACTGTTCAATAAAATCTATATTATTGACTTCAGCACTTGGTCTCATTTGCACCTTAATTCAGGCAGAAGTAGCTCTCAATAATGGGATCTTAAGAGAAAGAAAGTTAATAAAACCTTTAATTTTACCTGGCTTTGTTTGTTTGGGTTGAGTTTTTTTAGTTATGGGAGAATTTTCAAGTATATTCAAGAGAACTGAAAAAAATAAGGTGAGATATTTTCTTATTTAGCACTGAAAACATGTAATTTGGGGGTGCCAAGAAGCAAAGCTGGTCAACAGTCACTCCTGACCTGAGCAGAACAGTCTCATCAGGGCCTAGGTTCAGTACCATTTGTGGCTGTGAATTAAAATGCTTTCCAATAAAGCTCAACCCTTTCCTCCTCCTCCTTCCCTCCAAGAAGACCACAAAAATTAAGCCAAAGTGCTTCCAAACAGCCCAGTTCCAGAGGATCTGAGACCACATTCAGTACTGAAGTCTAAAGGCTTATTTTACAATACACCATAAGCACTTGATCTCTTCCTCATTTCCAAGACCATCAGGAAGACTGGGAGCAATTCCAGGACAGACTGAAGGAGAAGGGCTGCAAACCCCCAAATATTGTCCCTGTGAAATTACAGTATCTAATTCCTGGATGCAAATCTGTGGGGTGTGATCCCAGTCCAGCATGGAAAGCAGAACCGAAGCCCAGAATGAGCCAGTTCTGGGCCAAATTCTGCTCTTAGCACAGAAAACACAGGACAGAGGCCCCCAGAGACCCCCAGATAACCCCAGACCCTCCCCCACAGCAGAGATCCCCACAAAGAGCAGTGTGGGGAGACAGCGAGGGCTGAGCAGCGGAAACCCTTCAGCCAAGGACCTTAATGTGGAAATCCAAGAGATTCAAGGTCATCATGGGAAGCAGAAAGGGATTTTTAAGCCTGTGGTCATTTTTGAGACCCAGCAACCACATGGAACTACTGGTCCTGTGGCACAGGGCCGACACTGCACATCTGGATCTTTTTCAGCAGCTCCTTCTGTGTCCACAGCCATCCCCGGATCACTGGATTGTGGAATCACAGAGTTGTTAAGGTTGGAAAAGACCCTTGAGATCATCAAGTCCAAGGGTTAACACAGCACTGCCAGGTCCACCCCTAATCCCTGTCCTCACACAGAGAGGCTGGAGCACGTCCAGGGAAGGGAACGGAGCTGGGGAAGGGGCTGGAGCCCCAGGAGGGGCTGAGGGAGCTGGGGGGGCTCAGCCTGGAGAACAGGAGGCTCAGGGAGGACCTGGAATTCTCGGCACCCCCCGGACAGA
This sequence comes from Serilophus lunatus, assembly GCA_013399895.1. Classification (NCBI taxonomy): domain Eukaryota; kingdom Metazoa; phylum Chordata; class Aves; order Passeriformes; family Eurylaimidae; genus Serilophus; species Serilophus lunatus. Next base: position 395,162 of record VXBA01000629.1, read on the forward strand.
AACAGGGAGCCAGGGGGGGGTCAGGCTCTCCTCCCAGGGAACAAGGGACAGGATGAGAGGAAACAGCCTCGAGTTGCACTGGGGGAGGTTTAGTTGGGATATTAGGCAATATTTCTTCATGGAAAGGGTTGTCTAGCCCTGGCACATCTGCCCAGGGTGCAGTTCCTGTCACTGGAGATGTGTAAAGACACTTGAAGGCACTCAATCAGCCCCAGGATGTGGTGCCAATTGCCTTCCTGGGAGTGATTATTACAAATTAACTGGCCCTGCTGGGAATGTTCTTGGTGATGATTCCCTGCTCCTGGTTCTGCTTCTGGAAGAGGATTGACCCTTGAGCTCAGCCCAACACACGCAGCAGCATCCCCAGCTCAGCTGCACCCCAGTGCAAACCACAAAGGAGATGAGCCCCCACATCAGGAAACTCATTTCCATCCTCAGTGTTGTGGATGATGCACAGGCTGCTCTGCACCCCCTCCCTCACTTGCCTGATAAATATCACAAAACAGTTCACCCAGGAAATATAAAATGGTAACTCTGGTTGCTTTTTGCAGGGTTCAAACCCGATTCATTGCTGTGCTCATCACAACTGCCACTGTATTTTTGCATCAATCTTCCCATGAACGCTCCACAAACTTGGGAAAAATCCTATTTTCTGCTTAAAAGTAAGATGTGTATAACCATAAAGTGTTGTTTTGTTGCAAGACATCAAGGTGGAATAAAAAAATTTATAACATTTTAAAAATATGCAGTTTGGAGAGTGTTTAATATTCCCTCAAAAATATTTTTTCAGAAAATGATTTTTAACAAAAAGCACTTTTTTCACAACACTTTAGTGGTCTTTGCTAGTGAAGAAAAAAAATCTGGGGTTCGACCCTGCCTTTTTTGGAGGAGTTGGGCAGGATCTCAGGTCTGGGCTGAGTTCCCCTTCACTGCCTCAATCCGAGGGAGAAAGGGATGGGACACACCAACCCAGGAAGGCAGAGCAGTGCTTTCTGAGGTGCTCAACAAGTTCCTATTTAAAGGCTGACCAAGATCAAACAACTGATTTGGAAGAGGCATCCAGTGCTTGGGAAGGAGGGAATGCCTGAGAATATTTCTCCGACAGAAAAGCACAGGGGGCTGAGCTTGGGATCTCTTGTTTGACCTGCAGCTGCTGCTGGCAGCAAACACAGGCTTTGAAACGTGTTTGTTCATCCTCTGCTGAAAGCAGATGTCTCTGCAATTACCAGAGATTTCACCAATCAAAAGGAAAATGAGAATGGAGCCAGCACATCCCACACTGGGAGTCAGAGGGATGTGCAGAGTTAAGCTACATGGATGGTCCTTTTGCCCTGGTGGAAGAACAGGAAAGGAATGATCTTCTGTCTTGATCAGCTCATTCCTCCTCCAGCAGGAGCTTCTGGGCTCACTTCTCTCTTTTCCTAGTGCTTTTGAAGGTTTTTCTCCTCAGCTCCACGGGAGCAGGTTGATATTCTTATGAAAAATGCAGCAAGACTTCTGCCTCTGGTGCTGTAGCAGAACACCTTGTGAATTCTGCTTTTGGTTTTTCATAAAAGCAGAATAATTCACGTTGGCAGGGACCTCTGGAGGTCACCTGATCTGACCTTCCTCTCAGGGCAGGCTCAGCTTCAAAGTCACATTGAGCCGATCAGGGTCTTGCCTAGTCAATGTTGTCACATCTCCAAGGATGGAGACTCCTCAGTTCCTTTGCTCTTGGATGTTTAACCTTCTCCATCCTTCAGCTCAGCCCCTCTGGCAGCAGGTGCAGGGGCTCTCATGGCACAACCATTTCAGTGAGAGGCATTTGAGAGGGACAAGCCATGATGTTCCTCTACTCACCTGATCACTGAAGGTCACCACTGTGCTGATCCAACCTGTGTGCCAGCACAGATCCCAGAACCTCCTGAACTGGGAGGGACCCCCGAGGATCATCCATCCAACCCCTGGCCCTGCACAGCCCCATCCCCAAGAGTCCCCCCTGTCCCCAGAGGATCATCCCAACCCTCCTGCAGCTCTGGCAGCCTTGGGGCTGTGCCCACTGCCCTGGGGAGCCTGGGCAGTGCCCAACCCCCCTCTGGGCAAAGGAGAGCCTTGGCCTGAGATCCCCCCTGACCCTGCCCTGACACAACTCCCTGGGTCCTGTCACTGTCACAGGGGGCAGAGATGGAGCTGCCCCTCGGGAGGAGCTGCAGCCCCTGCTGAGCTCTGCCCTCAATCTCCTCTGCTCCAGCTGAATGAGACAAATTTTCACACCTTCAGCTTCCCCTCTAGACCCTTCACCATCCTCATGTTCCTCCTTTGGATGTTCCCCAACAGCTTTAATTCTTTTTTATATTGTGGCGCCCAAACTGCCCCAGGACTTGAGGTGAGGCCTCACTAGTGCAGAGCAGAGAGGGACAATCCCCTCCCTCAACCAGCAGATCCACTTGCTTTTGTAGAGCTCTGTTTCAACAAAATGAATCTCAGCTTTCACTTTGGTCTTCTTGGAGAGAAAAACGTTGTGTCTGGGAGACAAGTATTTTCTGGGGTGCAGAGCAGATATTTGAACATAAGCTCTTGGAGCTCAAAATATTGCAAAAAACTCCACTTCCATCACTCACAGTTTCTGTTCCCTCCAAACTCTGGTTGGCAGTTTTTTGGGTTACAGAGGCTTCTGAGTTAGAAACTTCATCAAATATCTGCTTCTTTAGGCATCTACATCCCTTTGAAATTCTTCAACAGATGGAGGATGAGGCCCTGAATCAGTTGGCCCCGAGACAGCTCATTTCACAGGGTGAAATTTTTCACGTGGAGATTTGCAAGTCTTGTTATTTGTAATAAAAAGCCCTGGGATGTTTGAGATCTTGGTCAACCTCTCTCTTGATTTTTTCTGAGCAAATTGCCAGAAAAAGCCCTGATGACATTATTTCATGCATCATTCTGATGCATGTTCAGAGTTGAATATAATGGTTGAAAGTCCCCTTGCTCAAGGGCAAATTTATTTCCTGGTGAACATCTGGCTCCAGGCTCATCTTTCCTGCAATTTGCCAGTTGCTGGCATGAGTGAAAAAGAGAATTATTGAGCTCTTTACCTGCTTGTGTCCAATTAGGCAAAGAAAAGTTGCTGAGGGTAAACGTGATGCACTAATGAAAGATGGAAATGCTTTTCCCTCTGCCAGTTCCCTGTTCCACAGCTCAGTGCTGGCACTGGGATGAGGGGGGTACAACCTGCCTGAGCTCAGCTCACTCCAGGACATTTTTCCTGAGCAAACACTTGGAGAACAAAAAGCAGAACAAGCAGGGATCAAATTCACTTGGGACACCCTCCGTGCTTCTGAATCATGGAATTCCTGAAGGGAAGGGACCCTCAAGGATCATGCAGGCTCTTGGCCCTGCACAGACACCCCAACAATCCAATCCTGTCCCTGGGAGTGTTGTCCAAACCCTTCTGGAGCTCTGGCAGCTGCGTTAGACATCAAAGTCTCCTCCTCCAAGAAAACAGGAGACATAAAGCCATCCTCTGGATCCATTGAAAAGAAGGAAACCTCTTACCCTCATGTTCTGCACCAGACAAACACAAGATCATGGGATAAATGATCCTCAGGAACAGACAGGAGCATCTCTGTCACTTAAAGTCAGACAGAGCCATTTCCACCCACTCCAGTCGGACCCAGCGAATACATGGATCTGTTTTCCGTGACCACTCATGGCAGCTCCTGGGTCACTGGGCAAGGTCAGGAAAGATAAGGCACAAATCCTCAGTCCTTCTTGTGCTACCTTTATGTCCCTTTCAGTGTCCAGCTGTCCACAGGTTAACCAGGAATCTTTGCTCTTGAGGAAAGGCCCTGGGAAAGAAATAATTTGATGCTCAAGGAGCAAACACAGCCTGGGCTCCGAAATGCAGGTAAATTGCTGCACTGTGAGTGTTTTATAACTTCTTCCTGAGCCTTGCTCCCCATAATCAGATTATGAAACCTTAGAATCGAGTTAATGCAAACAAACAGATCACGGGGAGAGCAATAAAAATAAAATATCATAATAAACCCCCTAAATCGAGAACATATTCGGTAAACAGAATGCTGTAAACAAAGTAATGTGTCTCTCAGTGACGATATTCAGCGAGGTAAAGAAGAGCCCCAAGAGATGGCATGAAAACACAGCTGTTCACTCCTGGCAGGAGGTGAGGAGTGACGGGAGGGACACGGCTGCAGCTCCAGGGTCACCACAGGGACAGCTCTGCTTCCAACAGGGAGTGGGACACGGATTCTCCAGGTGTCTCCCACAAGGTGAGACCTGTGGCCATGAAATTCCCTGCTGGGCACGGCCTCTCTGCACAGGGTGTGCTCAGCACAGAGGAGATAAAGTGTCCCTGCATCTCCTACAGAATTCCTAAAGTTCTTCTCTCCATGGGCCGTGTGGGTGAGCTGCACAGCCCAGTGAGGAACAACATTTGTCTCTGCAGCTTTGGGATAAGGTGATGGTCAGTTGGCCACGAGGGAGCAGTGCCCTGGCAGCCAGGAGGGGCAACCGTGTCCTGGGGGCATCAGGGAGGGGATTGTGCTGCTCTGCTCTGACCTGGGGGGACTCCCCTGCAAACCTGGGGCAGTTTGGGCACCACAATGTGGGAAAGATGTTGAGCCATTGGAGAGTGTCCAAAGGAGGGAAGGAAGGTGGGGAAGGGCCTGGAGGGGAAGGGTGTGAGGAGCAGCTGAGGGCACTGGGTGTGTTCAGGGGGAGAAGAGGAGACTGAGGGGAGACCTGATTGCAGGGACAACTTGGTGGGGAGGGGCAGAGGAGGGGCAGGGACTGAGCTCTGCTCTGTGGGGACCAGGGCCAGGAGCCCAGGGAATGGGCTGGAGTTGTGTCAGGGCAGGGGCAGGGGGGATCTCAGGCCAAGGCTCTTNCTGGGATTGTGCTCAGAGCAGCCCCAGGAAGGGCAGGAAGGCACCTCTTCACTCCTGGTGTTTTCCTGGGCTCAGGAGGAGGGTGGACAGGGACGGGCAGCAGGGTGTTGCTAGAGAAGTGTTATGGTACCAGGTTTTAGAATCTTGGAATGATTTGGATTAAAAGGGATTTTAAAGCCCATCTCTTTCCACCCCCTGCCATGGGCAGGGACGCCATCCAGTATCCCAGCTTGCTCCAACCCGGCCTTGGACACTTCCAGGGATGGGGCATCCCACATTTTGATACTGATTATCAGCAAAAGGAGACTAAAAAATAAGGAATCAACTTTATTTTTAGACAAAACACACTGGAATTGCTTTTTAAAAATAGAAAGGAAAAGTTATTATTGTGATTTTTTGTATTTTCTAAAGATAAATTGAAGTCTAAGACTAAAGGGAAATTCCACCAGGTTTCATGTTGAGGTTTGGCTCCACTAAACCTCCATAATCCAGGAAGCTGGAAACCAGGAGTCATTCTTTGCAAAAGAGAAAAGGAAATAAAATATTTATTTTTCCGTGTTCCTTTCCATTTTTTATTACAGAAAAATTACAGAAATCACAGAAAAATTGAGGACAGGTGAGAGTAAGAACAGAACAGATGGATGAGCCGCATCAAAATTGATTTTGAAATGTAAACGTTTTGAACTGGAAAAGGTTGTAATACTTTAAGGTAGAAAAAATACACTTTTTAAAAGATGAAAAATATGTTTTTCATTCGTACTCATGATAATATCATCAAAATAAGTAGCAATAGCAAATATTAATAAATAATATTAGCAATAGACTTATTAACAATTAATAATAAGTAATATAAATACTGAGAATACTAAGAATATTATATTTTACTGATACAATATTATACTATTACATATAATATGAATATATTATTGGTAGTATAATATAATACTAATAACACTAAAATATTAATAATATTATCAAAATAAGAATTTTTTCATACAGAGTGAGTAGGATGAAGTGTTAATTTATTTTCATTATTTTTTGTGAAAACTGTATTAATTTTAACATATTTATTTTCTGGGAACTTTTTCATGCTGGAGAGGAAACTGATTTTGAAGCCTGTATTGGTTTTCCTGTGGCCAGGTTTTTGGTAGCAGCAGTGGGGGCTGTAGGGGGAGGCTCCTTGGAGAAGCTGCTGGAAGTTTTCCCCCTGTCCAGCAGAGCCAGTGCCAGCCAGCTCCAGGCTGGGCCCGGTGCTGACCAAGGGCAGGCCAACCAGCAGTTAAAGGAACGCCCTGTGAGAACAGATTTAAGAAGGAAGGGGAAAAAAGTTAGTTTGGCTGAAGATGGCTGCTGGAGAGGAGCAGAGAAGATGTGAACAACAATGCAGACTCCAAGGGCAGTGCAGAAGGAGGGGCAGGAGATGCTCCTGGTGCCGGAGCTGAGATCCAGCTGCTGCCCATGGGGAAGCCCTTGGTGAAGCAGCTGTGCCCCTGCAGCCCATGGAGGAGCACGGGGGTGCAGAGATGCACTTGCAGCCCGTGGAGGAGCACAGGGGTGCAGAGATGCACTTGCAGCCCGTGGAGGAGCCCAGGATGGAGCAGCTGGATGTCAAAGGGAGGCTGTGACCCAGTGGGAGGCCCATGTTGGAGCAGGGTCCTGGCAGGGAGCTGCAGCCCGTGGGGAGAGGATCCCACTCTGGAGCAGGATTCTCCTGGTGGGACTTGTGGCCTGTTGGGGGACCCACACCGGGTCAGCTGCACCTGAAGGACTGCACCCTGTGGAACGTGAGCCACGTGGCAGCAGTGTGTGAAGGGCTGCTGCCCATGGGTGGGATCTCATCGGAGCAGTTTGTGAAGGACTGTCTGCTGTGGGAGAGACTCACGCTGGAGCAGTATATGAAGGACTGTCTCCCGGGGGAGGGACCCCACAGGATGCAGGGGAAGGATCATCTCTCTGAGCAGCAGCAGAGGACAACAGCTGATCTTAAACCCCATTCCCTGTCTGCCTGCACCACTGGGAAAGAGGAGGTTGAACGGGAAGGAGGAGGGGGTGGAGGGAAAGGTGTCTCTTATATTTCTCACTCTTTAGCTCTGATCTTGTTAGTAATAAATTTAACTGATACCCCCACATGGGTCTGTTTTGCCTGTGATGGTGATTAGCAAGGAATCTTTTGTGGTCTTTATCTCAACTTGTGAAGCCCTTGGTTATATTTTCTCTCCTCTGCTGTTTGCAGAGGGGAGTGAGAGAGTGGCTGTAGTGGGCCCCTGGCATCCAGCCCGGGTCAAACCACTACAAAGCCCTTCTCCCAGTTATTCCTTGAGAAGGCTCCTGACTGGAAGGAGAACCAGGGACACTGGGTTTAAGTCAGGGGTGATTTGGGAAGGGGTGATTTGGGAATGGATTGTTTGGGAATGGATTGTTTGGGAAGGGATGATTTCTGTAGAGGTGGTTGGACCACCCTCCTGTCAGGGGTAGCCACCACACCTGAGGTTTTTTTCAGTATTATAACTAAATATGCCCTGGAATAGTTATAATTGTCACACCTAGTGATGGCAGATTTATTCAAGGGAAGCATTTCAACCACCTCTTTGTTGCGGTATCAACAAATACCACTGGTTTCTTTCTCCTAAATGCACAGGTTTTTCCTAAATACACAGGTTTTTCCTAATAAACCAAATTCTGCTCGGAGAGAAATGTGAAAGACACCCCAGGGAAAGAAAACCTCTGAAGTGCCCATTTATGGAGTGGGTTTGTTTGGCATTCAAAAGCTTTGAGTATTTCGAAAGGAAGATGAAAATTCTGTTCAAGCAGTTTTACAATGAAAATAATTTGCTACAAAACTCGAGCCCTTGTGAACTTTCTCTCAGCTCTGGAGCTCTGTGGTGACATGACAGTGCTGTTTTCAATTATCTGCCTGTGACAAGGAAGCTCAGCATTGTCCTTTCTAGCACGGCTTTGACAGGAGCTTTCGTGCTGCACTTGCAGTTCAGATGTTTCCTTTTGCTCCTCATTTTTTAATAGACTCTTCCACTGAGCCCATCTCAACACGAAATGAATCTAATTTAGATTCAAACGAATCAAAATGAGGCTTAAAAGCCTTTTTTTTTTTTTCTGCTGAAGAAATGCAGCATCAAGAGAAATCTTTAAACACAAAGGAATCCCCAGGGATGGAGATAATTTTGGCAACAGATTGTGCCGTGTTTGGAGGACGAGACCTTGGGGAGGTGACAATCCACTGCCTCAGTGTCTGCTGAGAGACATTGTGGGGATGTCTGGAGCAAATACCTCTGTTCTGAGTTAGGAATTCGGATCTTTTTGTACCAAGAATCCTCTGATTAAGTGGACCAGGAGTTTTCTCTCTTCATCTCACCTTGGGAGAGGTTATTCTGGGGACAAATTCGAAATACCTCTGGTTTCCATTGCATTGTTATTCCTAAAGCCTGCAAATATTTGAAAATCATTTCCAAAGCTGCAGCAGCAGAACCAAATCATTGATGGACTCGATGATCTTAAAGGTCTTTTCCAACCTTAATGATTCCAAATCCAGCAGTGGCAGATGGTGAACTGACGTCCCCAGACTGGGAGATTCAGTTGGGATTTTAGGAAAACCTTTTCCAGGGTGTTGGTGCAGCACTGGGACAGTGTTCCCAGTGGATGGAAGCATCTCAGACCTTGATCTGAAATAGTCCTTGATTGGAAATAATGCCCTTTAGACTGAGAAGCTGGAATGGAGACCCACAATGGTCCTTTCCAACCAACCTTCCCATAATTCCACATCTGTCAAATCATCCACAGGGACACCCTGAGACAGCTCAGCACAAAAAAAAAGGAGGAAAAGGTTCTGTCTGGGCATTGCCAGAGCTGCAGGAAGACACATGGCCCTGACTGTGCAAGAACACCAGGAGGCAAATCCGAGTGGAATTTTGTTTCTTGGCTTGAGAAAAGCCAATGCTAAAGAGATAAACCAGTGGAAATCAGGGAGCAACAGAGCTTTCCAGGAAATAACATCCAGCAATTCAAATTGAATGGCATGGCCTTTCCTGGACTACTGGGGCAGTTTGGGCACCACAATATAGGGAAATACTAGAGCCTTTGGAGAGTGTCCAAAGGAGGGAATGAAGGTTGGGAAGGGCCTGGAGGGGAAGGGTGTGAGGAGCAGCTGAGGGCACTGGGTGTGTTCAGGGGGAGAAGAGGAGACCGAGGGGAGACCTGATTGCAGGGACAACTTGGTGGGGAGGGGCAGAGGAGGGGCAGGGACTGAGCTCTGCTCTGTGGGACCAGGGCCAGGAGCCCAGGGAATGGGCTGGAGTTGTGTCAGGGCAGGGTCAGGGGGGATCTCAGGCCAAGGCTCTTCTTTGCCCAGAGGGGGGTTGGGCACTGCCCAGGCTCCCCAGGGCAGTGGGCACAGCCCCAAGGCTGCCAGAGCTGCAGGAGGGTTGGGATGATCCTCTGGGGACAGGTGGGACTCTTGGGGATGGGCCTGTGCAGGACCAGGGGTTGGATGGATGATCCTTGGGGGTCCCTTTCAATTCAGGATTTTCTGTGGAATATTGGAGACTTCCACAGCTATTTCTCCATTGTTTTTTCTGCTGAGCACAACTGAAATACTTCACAGAATCCCAGTTGGAAGGGATCCCCAAGATCATCCAGTCCAACTTGTGGTCCTCAGGCTGTTCCAGGGTCCTCGGCTTCCCTTTCCTTGGTCTTGTGCTGATCATGTCGTGTCACATCCCCAGGAACTGCCACCAAAAGTGACTTCCAGCAGCTCCCCAGCCCTTAGATGGTGCTGGGAACATCTCATGTCCTGTGGCAATCATGTCCCAGGTGGGTGGCAGCTGCATCCGGCCATGGCGGCACTTGGCAGCAACCTCCTTTTAGAGCTGAGACAAACATTGTTTTGGAGAGAGACAAGGAGTTCCTGAGGCTTTTGGGACCATTTACAGAAAAAAAGGTGCTCTGTTATGAAATATGGAATCCTGTGGGACTTGGGATTTCTCCCCAAGGATGTGAGTTGGGTAAGCAGGTCTCAGGAGCCTCATGCCTGTGCTCTGTGCACACACACCTCACCTCATTCCTTGCTCCTCTCCTCACTCACTTCCAGCTTTGGAGTGTTCCTGTCATTGGGAGGATTCCTACTGCTTTCCTGCTTCAGAATTGGTACCTGGAAGTGCTGGTGGATTGGAGGTAGGGAATTACATCCCCCTCAGAGCTCACAGGTTGCACAGAGAGGTCGTGGACTCCCCACCCTTGGAAGTGTCAAAGGCCAGGCTGGATGGGGCTTGGAGCAATCTGGGATAGTGGAAGGTGTTGGAGTTGGACCAGGCTGAGCTCTAAGGTCCCTTCCAACCCAAATCATCCTGTGATTTTAGGATTCTATGATTTAGTGCCTCCCAGCTCAGCACAACTTCATTGGAGGAGCAAAGCTGAAATCCTCTGCTAAAGGGCAGGTTCCGTGTCTTACACCAGGGAATCATTTCCATCATCCTTTTCAGGAAAAATGGCTTGAAACTGCTTCTTTCCTTGCCTTGAATATCCCCCTAAGGAGCTTTGTTCTGTGAGGAACCTTATAATGATCAACTACTGCCAAAGCCTTCAGCAAAAAAAATGTGACTTTTATACTAAAGAAGCAGCAATTATGTAAATGGACTGTTTTCAGTGACAAAGTGCTGATAAGGACAACAAAAATAATTTCGCCAATAATTATCACAGCGAGGTTCACTCTTTAGGATTAAAATCTCCCACTTTTCCAACAAATAGAACCCATCAGGTCCCTTTCAATTTGGCCAGGTAAAAAAAATGTAAATATTGTTTGCAAACTGGTTGCCTGAAAAATATTTAATAACCTCTGTTTGTCTATTTAGGGTCTGTAACATCCAGTGAAGGAGTTTAGTCCATTCAGCAGCAAAATCATCACAAGACATTGAGAGGGAGCAGAAATAATTGAGGTCTGGAGGGGCTGAATGCGAGGAATGATTAAAAGAGATACTTATGCAGAACGACTTGAGATGGAACATAATAACTTTCTTGGAGGGCATGTGGAACAAAAAGCTGGGATTTGTTTAGCATTGCACAGTGGGGCATAATTAGAAGTAATAGGATTAAATTTATGCATGGAAAAATAATCTGATTATCAGGAATTGTTTGCAGCTATGAAAACGCTTTGTGTCTGCAAAGGGTTAATTGGTGCTTATAAGATGCACCAGCTTCCTTCAGGAATATTTTGAGATGGAGGGGGTCCTTCTGTGATGTATCCTCTTGGGTAGAGCTGTTCAGGGGGTTGCTTCTTGCCCAGTGTCATTTAAAACTGTCTTCTTTTAGGAATTTTTTTTTTTTCAGCATAGACAGGGTGATGTTTTGATGGGACTCTCGTTCCATGATCCTTCAAGGATCAAAATCCATCCAAAGGGGATGTCCCAGGGGTCCAGCAGAAGAGGAGAGCAACAAACCTCCTTCAGGAGAACCAGGGGCAGAGTGAGGGTGATGAGGCAGAGTTTGGTGGGAGGAGAACACCAGTGAAATAAATTCATTGCTCAAGGCACAGGATATTAGGAGGTGGATCAGGTGCTTCTCCTCCTGAAAGACCTTGTGGAAGAGAGTAAGACAGTGCAACAAAATGAAATGGTCTCATTAAAGCACTAAGTGATTTTTATTCATCCAAGAATTATGTTCTCACTGAAAGACATGATTATCTCCAGGACTGCAGGCAACACCCAGATGAAGAGATGTCTGAATCTGTAAAAAGCTTGAAAGACTTCCCTTCCCAACACACGTCTGGGCTGACAGCAGAACAATAGCTCAGAGTTTGGGCTGTGCCTGCATGAATTTATAGTGAAAAATGCAACAAATGCAGCCAAAGGCAGAGAAAAGGGGCAAGGTGGTGTCAGCAGCTCTTTAGGTGTATCCATGAAAAAGGTGGTCGGGGGTTGGAACAGTTTTCCCAGGGCTGTGGGGGAGACTCCATCCCTGGAGGGATTTAAAAGCTGTGCGGATGTGGCACTTGGGACATGGGTCAGTGGTGGGTTTAGGTTTGCAGATGGACTCAATAATCTCAGAGGGCTTTTCCAACCTAAATGGTTCCAGGATTCTATGAGTAGTCAGAGTGGAACTGACATATGTTGTGGAAAAGAACATTCCAATTATGTGGTTGATGGGGCTGCACCAGGCTCTTCTCACTGTTCCAAGGATGGAAAGGAAGAGAAGGAGAGGGCTTTGATCCAAAACACTTGGTGTGTTCAGGTGGAGAAGAGGAGACTGAGGGGAGACCTGATTGCAGGGACAACTTGGTGGGGAGGGGCAGAGGAGGGGCAGGGACTGAGCTCTGCTCTGTGGGGACCAGGGCCAGGAGCCCAGGGAATGGGCTGGAGTTGTGTCAGGGCAGGGTCAGGGGGGATCTCAGGCCAAGGCTATTCTTTGCCCAGAGGGGGGTTGGGCACTGCCCAGGCTCCCCAGGGCAGTGGGCACAGCCCCAAGGCTGCCAGAGCTGCAGGAGGGTTGGGATGATCCTCTGGGGACAGGGGGAACTCTTGGGGATGGGTCTGTGCAGGGCCAGGGGTTGGATGGATGGGTGGATGGATGGATGGATGGATGGATACCCTTCCAGTCCAGAACGTCCTGGGATTCTGTGACAGCTGTTACCCTTTATGACAGTGGGTGTCCCCAGATCACACATCTGAGCCTGTGATCCTTGGAGGGCTCCTGAGCCTACTGGGTAGGAACAGAGATGAGTTATTCTGTTTCTGAGGAGCTGAATCCAAACCACCAGAGCTTCCAAGTGATGAACTGACCTGCACTGATCATCTGGGCACAGCACCTTGTCCCCTCTGTGTCCCTGAACATTCCTTATCACAGAATCCCGGATGTGCTGAGCTGAAGAGGACCCCCGAGGATCATCCATCCAACCCCTGGCCCTGCACAGGCCCATCCCCAAGAGTCCCCCCTGTCCCCAGAGGATCATCCCAACCCTCCTGCAGTTCTGGCAGCCTTGGGGCTGTGCCCACTGCCCTGGGGAGCCTGGGCAGTGCCCAACCCCCCTCTGGGAAAAGAAGAGCCTTGGCCTGAGATCCCCCCTGACCCTGCCCTGACACAACTCCAGCCCATTCCCTGGGCTGCTCTCTAGGGACCTGCTTCTCTCCTGGAATCTTTCCCTGTGTTTGGAGCATCCTGCCCTTGCTGGGGCAGCTGAGCCCAGGACAGCTTTCATGGCACATGTGCCTCCTCCTCAGCTTTTACAGCCCATGCTAAATTCTCTGCAGCCTCCTGCACTTAAACCAGATCCCTGGGCAATATCTTTCCTCACTAGATGAGGAAAAATATCACCCAAGGTCATCTGTCTCTCACAATCACATCACTGCTGTGTCCTAGTGAGCCACACTGAGCTCTGAAATCACTCCATGGAAGGTGTTTTCTTTAGTACTTGTAGCATTGTGTTTCCTACAACCTTCCCAATTCTTCTGAAGACTTTTGGGAAGTCAGGGCTGGATCTGTGGTGTGTGGTGAGACCCCCTTAGTGCTGAGAAGAGCACAGGAGTTGTTGGGTCACTTGTGTTGCAACAAGGATGCGCTGAGTGAATCGCAATGTCACTAAAGAGCTGCATATTTGGAATTATTGGGAATTTCCAGATCCTGCATTTCGACAGGAAAAATGTTAAATGAAACAAGAATGTCCACTGAGGTATATCTTGATATTCAGGAACAAGCAGGTGCAAGAGTTGGATGCTCATAGATGGCTGAGGTTCCAGCAGGCAGCTCTTCTCTAAAGAACAAACAACAATAATCAAAGGTCTGAAAAGCAGAATAAATTCCTTTCTCTGTGCCAAGAGAGTTTCTTGCCCACAGAGGCCACAGAGCTGCTCCTCCCACAGAAGCCAGATTAGAAATTTATAATCAGAAATGATGTCTGAATAAAACATAATTATTTTTATTCTTATTCAATCTCCCATGTTTCTCTATGGTGAAGGTGTCCCATATTTTCTGGAATCAATATCCCAGAGTGAAGAGTATGGATTTTCCTTGCTTGGAGCAATAAGAATGTAGAAGCAATCAGAAAACAAACAGGGGGATTTACCTTCTCTTGTGGGGATTAATTTTTAACTCCTGGCAGCATGTTGGATACGTTCTGGTGGATGTTATGAGTAATATTTTTTGATCTATTGTTTCACCTTCTCAAAGGTATATTTTATTTCAGAACAATCTTCTTTTGATATTTTAGTGATCCTCCTGGCATAGTTCTCAGATGAATCACATCTAACTATTCTCTTTTGAGGCAACAAACCCCAAACAAACTTTCTTGGGTGAAGAACCATCACAAGAATTTGGGGCTAATATTTAATTCATTTACACTCCAATATTTGTGTCCCAATATCTCTATTTCCATACACTATGATAGAAAATTGCACTTCCAGTCTCTCTCTGTCTTTTATTTTTCACACTGGATGAGGCTTAATGACAATTTATCACCCCTTTCTAGTAAAATTGGCCGATGTGCCACCAGTGTCACATGTCCCCAGAGTGAGTTCTTGCTGCAGCTCTCAGAGAGATCAGGAATGGGAGTTCATAGTTATTTCCTGAGTGTCCCCAGTACGTGGTTGAACGAGCTGAGAAACCCACCCACAGGGGTTCCATGGCCACTTCTTCCAGGAAGAACCATGGCAGCTCCTGAATAACATCTGGATTTTCCATAGTCTTCAACCACCCAGCTCAGCCTCCAGCACCAAATCCCTCTGCACCAAAGCTGCAGAATGGGTTCCACCACGGAGCATTTCTCTTCAGTGCTGGACATTTGCTCCCACTTAAACCCAAAATAAAACCCCCAAGGAGTGAGGCAGAATCAATGTAAGAGTGCCATCTGGTGACATCTGCCACAGCCTTGGATCATCCACACCTTCTCTGCAGTGCAGGGGAAAAAATCCACAGGAGTTTTACAGAACTGATCCATTTTCTCCACGAAGTTTTGTCCACTTCCATAGGTGACTCCACTTAAACTCTTGGAAAATCCAGCCCTAAATGAGCGTGGAAAGGGCCTGGTTAATATTCCTGGCTGTGCCTGTAAATGGTGTAATTGTCCTTTGCATGGCTGCTTGGGTCCATTGGAGGTGGTATTGGGATAACTGTGCACACAAACCTGAAAAGCTCCCTCTGGATCCCTTACCCTCACCCACTGGGATATTAACATCTTGGATTTATGGAAATGCTTGTCACCCTTAAATATTTTCAAACAGAACAGTGATAATTTGAACCTGCCCTGGTGTCAAACTCTGACACATTAATGGTTCTCCCTCTCCAAAAGGGGTTAATTTCTATCATGGCCCAATTTAATCCGATTTCCTACTGCGGAATTTCCTACTTAAAAAGTCCAGGATGTGTTTCAGGGAGAAGTTGCCTGGAGTTAACTATTTTTCATTAATATTTTCTCACTGTCTCCACCACATGAGATCAAGATCCTTATTTTCCAAGACTTTGAGTGGGGCTTTTGTTGTTTGAACTTGAGCTTGAGCGTTACCTGAGCAGGTTTGAGAGCCTCAGGAAGCACTCTGCTGTTATCCATAAGGACCATCTCACATTTAGGGATAAATAACAACCTCCTCCAAGAAATCTGTGGTGAAAACACACCAACAAAACACTTTTTTTGGATGACAACTCTTGGCCTTGAAGTATTTCTGCTCTTTAAGGGAGTAGGGAGCCAGGAGTTCAACTGGATGATCCTTGTGGGTCCCTTCCATCTCAGCATATCCTGGGATTCTGTATGACAACCCTCAAGCACAGGGGCATTAAAAGTGCCAAAGGAGCAGCTTCCAGTCACTGAACAGTCCAGAAATAAAAGGAGAGTAAAAGTGCCAAAGAATCCTGTAGCAAAGCCCCAAGTGCCCCCAGGCCTGGATTTGCCACAATGAAGCTTTTCCCCCCAAATTTGGGAGAAGGGCTCAGAGGACAACTTGGCCAATGGTGTGAGATGTATCTTTGCTTAAGAACTTGCATCAGTAAAACACATTTGGAATTCCTAAGAAAGAAAGTGAGCTGCCAACTTTTTCACTCTTCTGCCTGCCTGGTTTATTCCATGATTTCCAAGGCATTGGATGGGAATAACACCAGCTCTGAGCTATTCCTCGTGCTCCTCCAGTCTTCAGAAGGAACATTTGTGGGGTTGTGCTGTGCAGGAGCAGGATTTGGACTGGATGATCCTTGGGGGTCCCTTCCCACTCAGGATATCCTGGACTTCTATAACATGCACCTCAAAAACAGCCACTCCAGGAACGTGGTTCACTCCTTTCACTTGGAGCCAGCCCATGGCCAAGGAGATGGTTCAGCCAAGGTGAGCTCACCCCCCGCCCCCTGCTCCTCCTGGCTGCAGGACATGGGCTGGGCTCCTCCTCACTGCCCTGGGGAGTTCAGGATGGCAAAAGGGATTGATGGGAAAACAGGATACAGCCCATTTTATTTGGATCCTTTATTTGGTTATTGATCAACTCAGCAACTCTGAGAGTTGAAGTCAACTCTGCCAGTCCCTTCCAAACCCCACAGATTCATTGTTCCAAGTCCTCACAGGTGTGCTCAGGAAGTTCCAGCACAGTCCTGCTGCTGCTTCCCTTTTGCCAGGCACACATCAGTCTGAGAGAGCCTCAGGTTTGCTCTTCCCAAGCATGGAACAACCTTCCTGACAAGGAATTCTATCTGACACCACTTTGCTCCTCAAAGGAGCACCGTGTACAAAGCAGGGCCAGAGGAGCTGGGGCTCTGCCACTGCAGGAAAACAGCCCAATTCCATGGAATTTTGTGGCCTCTTCCCCAACACACCAACCTCAGTTGTTCCCTCTCAGTGTCACTCACCTCCCATTTTCCACACCTGATTCTGCCAGAGATCTTGGCTCTTATCTCTGGCCATTTTCCTCAGGACTAATTTAGCCTTTCTCTCCCCGAGTTTTGTTAATGATGACAAACAACATGATACACCAGCTGAAATGGATTTCTGTCATTCTGCAAAATTTAGGACAAGGGGATCTGCAAAATATGACCTCAATTTAAGGCCATAATTTTCTCCTCCTGGAATTGCTCAGCTGGAATAAGTATCATTACCCAGCCCAGGGAGACTGGCTGAGGCAGTGGATTGCAGCACATGTACCTGGAGTGGAAGAAATGCAGCTAAAAATCCTCCTTCTGTGACAGGAACTGTGAAAAATTGAACCAGTATTCCCAGAGGGCCAGTGAGGACCCTGAGCAGGGATCAACCTTTTTTCCTCTCTGTTCAGGAAGAAATGTCATGGTTGGTCTGGAAAATGGCACCAACAAGGGGTGAAAAGGTTTATATTTCAGGAGAAAATAATATTTAGTGCCACCTCAGCACCCCCAAAAGTAATTCCATTTGAGCTTGGATGGAAATATTTTGGAAATTCATTCAGTGGTGCCTGGGCAGTGTGAACAGACACAACATCAATATTTCCTGATGATAATAATAAGATTTTTATGTAAAGATGGGGAGGGAAAGAACAATTTGGTGACAGGATAAATTGGGGTACAAAGAAGAAGGAAAAAACTCTTTTCTGATGAAGTTGTGCAAAAGGCACCATGTGGATCACAGGTGACAACAAGGGAGAGCAAGGATTTGATATGGGGAAAAAATAAGCAAATTGTGGCAGGGGATCAATGCTGAGTTTGGAACCTGGTCATTGTACAAGGCAGGATGTGCAGAGAGTATGGAATCACAGAATCCTGGAATATCCTGAGCTGAAAGGGACCCACAAGGACCATCATTCCAACCCCAGGCCCTGCACAGACACCCCAACAATCCTACCCTGTCCCTGAGAGCATTGCCCAAACCCTCCTGGAGCTCTGGCAGACTCAGGGCTACGACCAAACCCTGGGGAGCCTGGGCAGTGCCCAACCACCCTCTGGGGGAAGAACCTTTCTCCTAAAATCCAACCTAATCCTGCCTTGACACAGCTCCAGCCCTTCCCTGTGTCCTGTACGCAGAGCAGAGATGGAGCTGCAGACTCTGGGGAGCGTCCCCTCAGTCCCCTCCAGCTGAACAAACCAAGTGCCCTCACCCTCAGCTTCCCTTCTGGATCCTTCTCCAACTTCTTATCCCTCCTCTGGATGCTCTCTAATAGCTTTATATCCACCTTATTTTGTGGCGCCCAAAACTACCCCCAAGGTGAGGTGGGAAAAGAGAAGAGCTCAAGAAAGCAGTTGCCACAGGGATATGTGGCAGGAAAAGTTCTGGAAGCACTGAGCTGAAAGGGTTGGTCACCCCTCAGAGAGCAGAAGGGGTGGGAGGAAAAATGTCACAGCTCTTGGTGTTTGCAGAGCTGAGAGAGGAGACAGTCACTGGCATTTGTAATACAAGAAAGGGTCAACAGGAACAAGCTGAAAATGCAGTGTCTTCACAGCCTCCCTGATTTCCAATCAACAGGAGAGTGACAAAATTTCATTCTTACATTCTCCTTGTGAAGGTTTCAGTCTCTCCTGAAGTCTGGGACAAGAGAGGTCGAGGGTGGAGGCGTCATTTTGTGCAAAAATGTTCCCTCAGTAATAACTGTTTTTACCTGGCCTTTACACAGTGTGTGAGCTCATTCTGGTGGGCTCTGCTTGAGCTCAGCCTAAGAGTTAGGAGAGGGCATTAGGTGTGCAAGACAGTGCACACCCCATTTGGCATTGGCACGTGGAGCATCCTTGGGATTGGATCTCCTCAACTGTGGTGAGATCCTGAGAGATTCCCTGTATTTTTACATTTACTGCTCTAACAAACTCGGTGCCACTTGATAGTTTTTGATCTCCAGAAAGTTTGCTCCAAGGCAGAGGGGAGGCTTTGTTTGAAACATAAGAAAAAAGTCTGGGAAAGATCATTTTATGGCATAATCTTCTCTTGACATGAACTGTAAGTGTTTCCAGGCAGATACATCCACCTCACACCAACATTATTCATCATGGGCTTCAGCACAGGACTGTGAGTGAGGAAAGATGTGCACTTGGAAGGGGGGGAGCTTCCTTTTTATTGTGATAAGTTCCCCTGGAGTGTCTCAGTAACTTGGACATAAAGGTGATGGATTTCCTGGGAGAGTGTCTTATGCACTGAAAATCATCTGCAGCTTCGGGAGCTCTTGCTAATCCTTCTCAGAGCAGATGTGGGGATGTCTGAAGGCCCAGCTGTACATCACCACCCCGGCGCCTTTCTGCAGCTTTGGGAGTTTATGAAGCATGGAAATGGACTTTTGGCACGGTATCATTTTCATACATCACTTTAGGACAGGGATCTGCAAGAAAAGCACTCCCTGGGAGGGGGAGTTGTTGTTGGACCTGTCCTGGATGTGGGATAAATCAGGTCTTTGGACCAGAGGTTGCCCAGACTCTCATGGATGGGCTGTAAGTGCAGCATTTGGAGATGCCCAAAATGACAGTGACCAGGATCTGGAAACTCAGCATTAAATTTTTCAATGAAAGACTTGGTCTTGCAACTTTCACATCACATGAGCCAAGTCCGGGGGTGGGGAAAGGGCAAGAAAAAACAACATAACAAACATTACTTTGCCTCCTGCCTGGACTATCTCTGAAGAACTTCCAGTCCCTTTTCCTTTGGCACCCGTGAGTGTGTCAATACAGAAGCCTGGAGACACCCTGAGGGGGATCCCAAAGGGATTATTGACACATCAGAGCTCACAGTTCATTCCTACAACAGAAGGCTCCTGTTGGCACCTATGACTAAGAAATAATCAAACTGGAACAAGCTGCTGCCATAATTTTTATTTGCAGAACTCACTCGGTCCCAGAATCACTTTTGGGCTTTCATTCTTTAAATTACTCTGTGGAGGGTGTTGGCAGAAAGACCAAAACTCAGGGCATGATTTGGAGGTGATAAAAGCAAGGAGAAATTTAATTTTCAACTCTTTAACTGTGGGTGTAACACAATGTCTTGCTGGAGGCAAAGGGGAACATGCAACAAATATGGAGCTGGGAATGCACTGCTGCTCTAATTAATGTTTTGACAGCCTAATAGTCCAATTTATGTGATAATTACAGAATAAGCTCATTAATGGTCAAAATCATTATAGATAAACATGGGTTGGAGCTTTTGCCTTCCCTGACCCAGGGCTGTGATTCCTTGTAGGAATGAGTCTGATATTCCTGGTGGGGTTTCCTTCTCTTCCAACATGGGTTATTTTAATGCACCTCTTCTCACACTCTGCTTCCTCAGCATTCCATCCCAGCTCAAACTCCTGAGCTGCAAAACAGCCCCACTCAACACTAAGGACTCTGGTCCCTCATTCCTGGATTTGATGTGAGTCCTGTATGTGACATGACATTCCCATGAATTATCCAAGTCCCTCTGAGCCCAAGATAATTGTGAGCACAGCTAAAACTAAACCCTCCCAGGTCCCACAAACCCCTGGGAGCTCCTCTGGGACTAAATCTGATTTCAGCTCTTTTAAGACTTTAGAAAGGGCACAAGGATAGACCCAGGACCAACACTGGGGGAAAATCTCTCCTCAGCAAAGCACTGAAGCTCATTAAGGGTTTGCAGATGCATTTTCAGCTGGAATCAGATGGATCAGGAAAGCTCCTAAAACCTGGAAGTGCTCGGAAGAGTTGCTGTTATACAGCCAAGGGAGGTTTATTTGACAAACCCCTTGGTTTACAGCAATTCGGGGACTGCTTTACTATTTGAAACTTGTTAATCTTTTAAGGACCGAAATGAGCAAGATAAAGGTTTAAGGCTGCATTTCTTGAAGGCCCCGTGGTCTGTATTGTCTCACACACCTTGGAGGAGGTGCTGACTATCACAGAATCATGGAATGGTTTGGATTGGAAAGGATTTTAAAGTTCATCCCATCCCACCCCCTGCCCTGGGCAGGGACACCTTCCACTATCTCAAGTTGCTCCAACCTGGCCTTGGACACTTCCAGGGATGGGGCAGCCACAGCTTCTCTGGGCACCCTGTGCCAGGGCCTCCCCACCCTCACAGTGATGGATTTACCTGCTAAACTGCTCAAGAGTCAGAGAACTGTGACCAAATACTTGGGCTACACCTAAGGGTAAGGGAGGATCATGCTTAAAGATATGGTTGGGATCTGTCACTAAATGAGAAGATAAGGACTCACTTGAGCTTAACCAGGATAGTCAGGGGTTTAAATCCTGTACCAGGCAGCTCAGAGCCTGGGGATGAGGTCACCTGCTTGCACTGGCAGGGTTAAGTGTGTGCTGTGTAAAACCCTGATCCCTCCAGGTTTGATGATCTCCATTCAATGATGGAGATTGGAGCTGGACCTGAGCTGGAAGCTCCTTTCACCTGAGCAGAACGACTGTGGGGTTCTGAGGCATCAACAGGTTCTGCAGCCACTTCCACCTCCCTGGGGACTCTGTCCCTGCTAGAGGGGACATGAGACCTTGGAGAAGCCTGGTGGTGCCCTGCCCTCTCTGAAGGGGTCATTCCTGTGATCACTGCTACTGGCCCTGCTTCTGGGAGATCCTGTTTGACCATGGGCATGTCACTGCCATCGCTGGATTTTGGGATGATCCTGGTTATTGTCACCAGACCTGTCCTGATGTACTGTGGGGGTGCATCACCTGAGTGAGGCCTTGCATGCCCTTGGCTCCTGGCTCCATGTGCAGCTTGCAGTGCCAGTTTCTTGGAGCTCATCTCCTCCTGGGCTCAGTTAGGCCCTGATTAAATAGCTGCAAGTCATGCCTTAAACAAATCCCATCCAACCTGCTGAAAACTTAACTTGTACCATTTACAGCAGGAAACTGGTCTAGGATTCTCATAAAAAAATAGAGATTTAAGGAATGATGAGAGTGCCTCTGGCTCCATTTCTGGGAGGTGAGAAGTAATAGGGAATATGGGACTTCTCAGGACCATTTAAGAGCTGGGAAATCTCAAGAGGAAGGAATTCTGGGAATTCTGAATCGCAGGGAAAGGATTTAAGTAAGGGTCCAGGTGAGCAGGAGGGGCTAAAACAGGGAAAAGAGTGCTGGAAGTTTCACAGTGAGTGATTAAGGGAGGAAAATGCAATATTCCAGTTTGATGTGTTGCTGCAGGCTGTTCAAACTGGTGCAGTTGGTTGAATGCTCATCCTTAAGGGTGTTTAAAAGCCCTGTGGATGTGGGTTAGCGGTGGCCTTGGCTGGGGGAAGGGTTGGATTCAATGGTCTTAAAGATCTTTTCCAACCTATCCAATTCTGTGGGTCTGGGGTGGGGAAGGAGGCAAGAGTTAAACTGGGCTCTTTGGATGGGGGAAGGGGTAGAAACAATTTGGTTCTGGATAAAATAAAACGTACGGCAGGATTTGCATGATCAGAGTAGGAGTAGAATCTGAAAGTATTTACACATGTATCTATTTACACACACACACATATCCATCCATATGTATGTGAGAGGGGGAGGTGTTTGAGCACTGAAATAAACACGGGAGGGATGTTTGGGGCACTTTGTTTGCCTGGGCTGGGGGATAACAGCCCAGTTTTCCTGCTGTGCTGCTGGATGGTGGGGATGCAATGCCCAGAGCTCCCTGAGACAAAAGCGGCCAGACAATGGTTGTGGGTGAGGAGATGGTCCAGAAAGAGCTGAGTTCTGCCTCAGTTCTGCTCAGGAAATCTGCTCAGCCAGAAATACAGCTGACTGGAAATGCTCCATGGTGAGGGAAGGGAAGGATCACAAAATCACTGAGGTGGAAGAGATCTCTAAGATCGAGTCCAACTATTACCCACTGCCACATCCTCTCGTGCCACATCTACATGTCTTTTCAATCTCCCCACCACTTCCTTGGCCAGCCAGTTCCATTCTTGTCAGCCCTTTCCCTGAAAACATGTTACCTGATATCTCACCAGGAACAATGTGAGGACGTTTGAACTCATCCAATTGTTTCTTACTTGGGAGAAGAGATTGATCCCCATCTTGCATCTGTCTTGCCTTGGGGTTTCACCATGGACTTTCATTTCTTTCTATGGTTTCTTCTGAATTTACTTTGGTGTCTCAGCAGCACAAGCACCCTGGGGAGCATCACCCACCTCGGTGGGACAAGAAAGGGACACAGGAAATGCCCTCCACCACCTCATGTGCCCCTGGAGGGGACAGGAACATCTTGACAGGGATTCCACAGGCAAAGCAAAGCCCCTTCAGTGCTCAAACCCAAAGGGACCACGAGGGCTGTGTCCTCCTCTCCTCCTCCCCATTCCTCCCTCCCTGAGCATATTCCACAGGTCTCTGCACAATGTGCTCAGGATGACCCTGCTGGAGGCAGGGAGGACCCACAGTGGTCCTTTCCAACCTCCCCCACCCTGTGATTCCGGGATTCTGTGGGAAAGATGAGAGATGAGCAGGATCTGCCCCATGGAGCAATCCATCAGCAGGGACTGGATATCCTGTAGTGCTGCAGGGATGGATTTAGAGGAGAGATATTTAAGGAGAGATATTTATTAATTGGCTTCATGAATCACAGAAAGGGGAATTTCTACCTTTAGGGGGTCATAGCAGTTTAACAAGATTTTGGCTGAGGCTCTAATGGCTTCTCACTGGAGTGGAGCTGTTACATCACATTGAAAGGTCTAGGCCAGATGGAGCAGCTGAATTCAGAGGTGCTCCAGAATCATTGATCTGACACTAAAACCTGCTCTCGCTGTGACCTGCTGTGTAGCTGTGTCAGCACCAAACGTGGTGGGTGAGCTGCTGTTCCAGGGGGAGGCTGAGCTTCTGCAGCTCCTTCCCTGCACAAGCAAAGCTGCAGCCTGGAAAGCTGATCCACCTTCTGACCTCCCCTGGAGAGCTGATTCACCTTCTGGGCTCATCCTGGAGAGCTGATCCACTTCCTGACCTCAACCTGAAGAACTCACCACACCTTCTCACCTCAGCACAGAGAACTGACCCACCTTCTCCCAACCTCCAGGCAGCACAACACCCCTTCCACCAGCCTTCCTGAACTTCCCACTACATGGAAGTTGCTCTTGTGCCTTATGGGAAAGCCAAAGGCCAGAGACAGGTTCTGGGCCATGCAAATTCCAAATGGAGGATCCCTGGGACATCAGAGCAGCCTTTCCTTAAGGAGCTTTTTCTTGCAGGGGAGATTTCTTCCTTCAGCTAAGAAGAGTTTTCCTTTTTTCCCAACAGGAAGGGAAATAAGTTTGTGGTAAAGGAAGTTCTTTCAGATGTGCTGGACTGTGGACATGGAGAGAGAGAAACAGAGGAGGGGAGGACTAGAGGAGAGAGATGCAGATACAGGTTTTCCTCACATGCCTTTGTTCACACTTGGGATACAAACAGGAATGATTATTCCCAGCTCAGTGTAGGCATCTGGCCCTCTGAGACAGCAGGTTCCAGACATCCTTCTTCATCCAGCTCCAGCATCCCCTTCCCCGGGGATGCTCAGCAGCCATTTCCACATCCAAAAACAGGGCAGTGTGACCCCCTTTTTTTGCACTCTCTGTGTTTTCTCAGACAGCAGCTTTTATAAACCTCTTTGATGCCTTTTCCCCCCGATTTCCACACTAGGATTATTCTCAACACCAACACAATGGTCATCCTTTCTTCTGGGGGTATTTATTGGGTATCAGCATCCTTCTGGTTTTCCTTAGTTTAGTGGGTGTATTATAGCCCTGGCATTATATTTTATCCCAGGATGTGCTGAGCAGGAAGGGCCTCCCAAGGATCATCCATCCAACCCCTGGCCCTGCACAGGCCCATCCCCAAGAGTCCCCCCTGTCCCCAGAGGATCATCCCAACCCTCCTGCAGCTCTGGCAGCCTTGGGGCTGTGCCCACTGCCCTGGGGAGCCTGGGCAGTGCCCAACCCCCCTCTGGGCAAAGAAGAGCCTTGGCCTGAGATCCCCCCTGCCCCTGCCCTGACACAACTCCAGCCCATTCCCTGGGCTCCTGGCCCTGGTCCCCACAGAGCAGAGCTCAGTCCCTGCCCCTCCTCTGCCCCTCCCCACCAAGTTGTCCCTGCAATCAGGTCTCCCCTCAGTCTCCTCTTCTCCCCCTGAACACACCCAGTGCCCTCAGCTGCTCCTCACACCCTTCCCCTCCAGGCCCTTCCCAACCTTCATTCCCTCCTTTGGACACTCTCCAATGGCTCAAGTTCTTCCCTGTGTTGTGGTGCCCAATAAATCAGGCAGGACTCAGGAATCTGCTGGCCATGACTGATGAGCTCTTCTCTGGGGTTCTCTAAGACACGATTCTTTTTTCTTTTTTTTTTTTTTAAATCAAAGATCTCTTTCTTTCTGTCTCTGGGCTGAGATAACCTAATCAAATCCTGGAGTGGTGCTCAGAAGGAATTGCTGTGCGCTCAGTGTACGGGAAATGAAACCTTGGACTCCTGCTGGAACAGCACAAGCTGCTATAAACCCCTGTCTCCCTAATGGACAGCTAATTGGAAATTAATTTGAAATGTTTCTGCTGCTTATTTGCTTGCTTGTCTTCCCTACTATTGCTGTAGTTTCCTGTTTTGGTTTAATTTTTCATATTACACCTGTAATTCATGTGATAATTTCTCTTCTCTTTCCACAAGTCCTACTTTCATGTTTTCACTTCCATCAAGGCAGAAAAAGAAAGTAAAGGAGGAGGAGACACTCAGCGAGGGTGTTTTGGGATTTGCTTGTTGGGGGAAAAAACTGCAATTGTGACCCAAGTATATCTAGAAGGTACAGAAAATAGCAGGCAAGGAAAACAAGAGTTAAAAGTGTTATTAAAAAGAATAAATCTTAAAATGAAGATGGGATTCTTCTCTTTGAATGGAAGCTGCTGGCAGCACTCAGAAGCCTCCTTGGGAAAAATCCCATCTCCTTTTATCCCTGCAAGTGCTGTTATCAATAAATACAGGAAATATGAGCTAGGACTGGAGTGGATCCTCCAGCTGGGCATGTGCAGAGTGTCCCAGGAAAGCCCTTTGGGAGGATCTAGGCAGGAAAATGGTCCAGGAGAGTCGGTGAAATGCAATCCCACCTCAGCAGGGTCAGCACTGCCCCACAGGTCACAAATCACACCTTAAAACCACAGCCCAGCTTCCACAGCCAGCTGTAATTCTGAAATGGGAACACATCTCCTGCTTTCTTGCTCAGCTCCTGCTTTTCCCACTCAGCTGAAGTCAGAATTTTTGTTAAGATTAAAAAAAAAAAAAACACACATAAAAATGGAGAAAATAGGTTTATTTTCCGTCCTATTGCAAATTGTTGCAGCCTTTCCTCCCTTCAGCTGCAGGATGTGCTGGGCTTGGATGTGGGATTTTCCAGACAAGCTCTTTAAAGGAGGTAATTCTGTGCCCAATGTGGGGAAAGCCAGTAAAAATTGGAGCTATTAAATCAAGATCTCCTGCTCTGTGTGAGCCAAGGAAGCTCTTTGCCCAATTTTAACATAAAATACCCACTTGGTTTGTGCAGAGAAATCCCTTTTGTCCCACGTGTTGGAGTAAAGTAGGTTGGGAAGGGGGTAAATGAAAAGGATTTGCAGGGATGTGTGTGCAGGGCTGGGAGGGGAGACGTGGATGGGGCAGAGAGGGGGGTGTCCATGGGGCTGTGCCAGAGGCCAGGTGACACATCTGGAATGGAAAAAAAATTCCATGTGCTCCAAGGGCTGGAGCCCCTCTGCTCTGGAGCCAGGCTGGGAGAGCTGGGGGTGTTCACCTGGAGAAGGGAAGGATCCAGGGAGACCTTGGAGCCCCTTCCAGAGCCTGAAGGGGCTCCAGGAGAGCTGGAGAGGGACTGGGGACAAGGGCTGGAGACTCAAGGGGGAATGACTTCAAACTGGGTTAGATGGGATATTGGGAAGGATATTGCCTGTGAGGGTGATGAGACTCTGGCATAGGTTGCCCATTCCTGGAAGTGTCCAAGGCCAGGTTGGACGGGGCTTGGAGCAACCTGGAATAGTGGGAGGTGCCCCTGCCCATGTCAGGAGGTGGAATGACATGGTTTTTAAGGTCCCTTCCTTCCCAACCCGTGATTCCATGATGTATTTCCTCTGTACAAGCAGCAGCTTCACCCTCTCTGTCTGTTTTGGTTTGATCTCCCCACCTTGGATAAAACCAGAAGTTCTTCCCTTGATCAGTGAAACAGTCACTCAACACTCAGATTAGTAGAGCCTGGATTAGCAGCAAATGGCAAACGCTAAACCTGCCTACAAGGGGTGAATTCCCCCCCTCTCGCAGACCTTCCTGCCCCACAAAACCCACCACAGAGCCCTTCCCATGGGCGCTGGGATCTGGGAAAGGACGCACTTCTCATTAATCCCAGTCAATCTCCCGGGTGCCCTTTCCTTCCAACCCCCTCAGCTTTTCTCAAACGTATCGTTCAGAGCTGCTGAGCTCCCAGAAAGGTCACATGCCTGGGCTTGTCTGCTTTGATCCACAGGCTGGTTTTGGAGCAGGAAGCCCTTGCTGTACTCAGAGCACAGCCCCTCTGTTCGAGGCTTTCCCCCCCTGCAGGTCACAGCCAGCCCTGCCCATCCCACGGGCTCCAGGGCTTGGAGGGTCAGATCTGGAAGAGACTGAAAGAAACTCAGTGGCTCAGAACAGCTCTGTGTGTGGGAGGGGGCAGATCAGCCTCTGCCAGGGGTGAACTGAGGCTGCATCCCCATATTCCACATCCTTGGGGGCCTCCAGTGCAGGGGCAGTCTTGGCACGCCTGAAACCCCCCAGCACAGCCCCAGTGCCCCTGTCCCCGAGCCCAAATCATTGGCACACCTGCCCCCCCCCCCAGAACAGCACTTGGATTCCTTACCCCAGATCCCAACTGGTTGTTCAGAAGATGCTGAAGGCGGTGTTCAGCTTCCCTCACCCTTAGAATCCCAGAATATTCTGAGTTGGAAGAGACCCCCGAGGATCATGGAGTCCAGCTCTTCAGTGAATGACCCTTACACGGCAAGGGGATCCAACAGCTCCCTCTCTGGGGGGTCACAAGGGTTGTTGGCTCTATCACTGCTTTCCATGTCCATGTTGTGCTTTTGCCCAGAAAACTCTGTGTGTGAGTGAAATCTTGTGGTGGGTTTTTTCCCTCTCTCTGTACAGTGAAATCCGATAGGGAATAAAAGTCCTTTGTATGTGGGAATGTAACAGCAGCTCTGAGGGGATCCTGGGGGATAAAAGGAGGTAGAGAAATGTAAATGTATTCTTTGGATGAGCCCTCTGGATTAGCATGTGAATTTTCAATTGCATTTCCCTGGCAGAGCCCTGAGCCCAGGCTGCGAGATTACACTAATTCACATGGAATGTGGCTGACAGACACAGGGTGGGAGAGCCCACCCTGTTCACCTGACCCCAAAAAAGGAGTGAGGGACCTCACCTTGTTCATTTGCTGCCCAAAGGAGGGTGGGAGAGCCCACCTTGTTCACCTGCCCCCCAGCACTGACCTTCAGAGCAAGGCAGGGAGATAAACAGGGAGAGCAGTTCTTGTGCTCTGACTATTTTTGGTGAAAAAGGGCAGTTTATGTTTGTTCTCCAAGATAATACAAGCTGGAGTTTCAGTAAATAAACAAAGCTGGCTGTTATATAATCTGCTCTCTCTCAGCATCTGCAATTCAGGATGCAAATCTCAGGTTTTGATTCCACAAACTGGGGCGCTCCGGGCCCTGAGAACCATTTTGGATGTGAGTGGAATAGAAGGCACAGCAGGGTGAGCAGAGACTGGTCTCAGGAGGCTCTTCATTCCAGAGGGGCTCCTTATCCCAGAGGGCTCCTCATCCCTGGGGGGCTCCTCATGTCAGAGGTGCTTCTCATCCCAGGGTGCTTTTCATCCCAGAGTGGCTCCTCATCCCAGAGGGGTTCGTAATCCCAGAGGGGCTCCCTGCCAGGGTGTTTGGGCTCTCAATTCTCTGAAGTTATTCCTGAGTACAAGACCTGCTGGAAGCATCTGCTTGAATGTTCAACACATATATTTTAAGGGGCAGAAAAGTGTTATGTTGGAGAAGACTCAGGGAAGGCTCATCAGGGTCTGCAGCTTCCCCCTGAGGGGCAGCTCCATCTCTGCTCTGTGGGGACCAGGGCCAGGAGCCCAGGGAATGGGCTGGAGTTGTGTCAGGGCAGGGTCAGGGGGGATCTCAGGCCAAGGGTCTCCTTTGCCCAGAGGGGGGTTGGGCACTGCCCAGGCTCCCCAGGGCAGTGGGCACAGCCCCAAGGCTGCCAGAGCTGCAGGAGGGTTGGGATGATCCTCTGGGGACAGGGGGGACTCTTGGGGATGGGCCTGTGCAGGGCCAGGGGTTGGATGGATGATCCTTGAGGATCCAGCAGATTCTGTGCTGTTTAAACCAAAGCTTCTGTTCTCCATAGAAGTTTCTCAGACCAGTTTTCCCTGCTGAGCTTCCTCCCTCAACAGGATTAACCCAGAGATCATATGAATGAAAAGGATCTTGTAGCCCTGGCCATAAAATGCAAATAATGCAGCTCTGCCTCACCCAACACTGGGATTACCTTGGGAAAGCTTTCAGGAAATTTCTACTGCAGACAGAGCCCTACTTTGTGTTTCCTACCCCTGCTCCAGAAGTTGGTATGAGCCTGGAAAGACATTTTGCTTTTCCCCAGCACCCTTTTCCACTTTCCCTGTAATTGTGTAATTAACATACTTCATCCATCACCTTTATATCCACCATCCATCACGGTTTGAGCTGAGCTTGGCCTTCCACAGGAGCTCTGCACACATTAACAGCCACTGATCAAGGGGAAGCGTATCTCCAGCTCCGAGAGGTGACCCCAGTCGAACCCAGCGCACGGGCAGTGGCCGTGGTGCTCTTCCGTGTCCTTCAGTACCTTGGAGAGAAGTGCTCTCCATTTCCTGAACTGAGTGGACCCCTGGTAATATATTAAAGCTGAAAGTTGGGGAATTTATGTCAGGAATTTTTGCCTGTGAGGGTGGAGAGGCCCTGGCACAGGGTGCCCAGAGAAGCTGTGGCTGCCCCATCCCTGGAAGTGTCCAAGGGCAGGTTGGAGCAACCTGGGAGAGTGGGAGGTGTCCCTGCCCAGGGCAGAGGGTGGAATGAGATGGGTTTTAAGTTCCCTTCTAACTGAAACCATTCCAAGATTCTGTGATTCTCTATTTCCATCATTCTATTCCAGAGATAAACCAAGTTTTCTGTGCTGAAATGAATCTGTTTACAAGACACATAAATGATCTTAATTCTGCCCTGTTGGGATATCAAACCTCACATCTGGAGCTACAATTAACCTATTTCAGTGCCTGTGGTACCAAAGGAAAGGTAATAAACTACTTTTTATCCTGTGGTGCTCAATCAAGATAGAAAAATCGCTCACAGGCTGTTTAGAA
The DNA here is from genome assembly GCA_013399895.1 of Serilophus lunatus. Lineage (NCBI taxonomy): Eukaryota > Metazoa > Chordata > Aves > Passeriformes > Eurylaimidae > Serilophus > Serilophus lunatus. Next base: position 425,263 of record VXBA01000629.1, read on the forward strand.
ACCCGTTGATCCTGGTGCCTTTGCTCACAAAACATTCTTGGTACAACAACCAACTGCTTTGTTTCAACTTTTGTTCTCATTGTTCCCATTCTGCTCCAAAACCAGATGGATCTGCCAGTGACTTCATCCAAGGAATCTCCCTGATTAGCAGTCACTGCTAATGATCTCCTCATTAAAAGTGCACATTCTGAGCAGCCTCCCAGCCATGTTGCTTTGCTGTTCTCTGTCTTCTGTGTTGTCTTGCTGCCACCCATCTTAATTTTAATGGAGATATTTGGAAAAAGGCTGCTTTTCCATGTCTGGTGAGTCCTTAACACGTTTTCATATTCTCTAAAGTGAACGATCATAATAATAAAAAAGACTCCCAGTTACAAAGCATGTGAGGAATACAAACTTCCTGCTTATGGAACTGGGAAGTTGTGGTGTGGAACTTTAAACCCTCCCAGGTCCCACAAACCCCTGGGAGCTCCTCTGGGACTAAATCTGATTTCAGCTCTTTTAAGACTTTAGAAAGGGCACAAGGATAGACCAAGGACCAACACTGGGGGAAAATCTCTCCTCAGCAAAGCACTGAAGCTCATTAAGGGTTTGCAGATGCATTTTCAGCTGGAATCAGATGGATCAGGAAAGCTCCTAAAACCTGGAAGTGCTCGGAAGAGTTGCTGTTATACAGCCAAGGGAGGTTTATTTGACAAACCCCTTGGTTTACAGCAATTCGGGGACTGCTTTACTATTTGAAACTTGTTAATCTTTTAAGGACAGAAATGAGCAAGATAAAGGTTTAAGGCTGCATTTCTTGAAGGCCCCGTGGTCTGTATTGTCTCACACACCTTGGAGGAGGTGCTGACTATCACAGAATCATGGAATGGTTTGGATTGGAAAGGATTTTAAAGTTCATCCCATCCCACCCCCTGCCCTGGGCAGGGACACCTTCCACTATCTCAAGTTGCTCCAACCTGGCCTTGGACACTTCCAGGGATGGGGCAGCCACAGCTTCTCTGGGCAACTTGTCCCACTGATATCCCAGCTGGTTCCTCAGCCCATGGACTAAAGAACTGCCCATCAGTGTGCCAGCAAAGCTGAGCAGGGCAGGGTTGGCAGATGCCTCCTGGAAATTGTCAGTGGCTTGGGAAATCTCTTCCCACAGAAGCCCAGATGCCTGAATGGCTGTGTCATCTGGAAAAGAAATTACATTGAACAAAACAGGCATTTTTCTTCCTTTTGTAGTAGTTTTTGCAGTATCCTCTGTGGCCTCAGAGTGGATTTATCTGTGACTGTGCCCTGTGCTGTGCCTTTGTAACAGTCCTGCACTGGAGGACACCAAGGATTCCCAAGAGAACCATCCCCTCTTGCCATGGTGGGATCTGTTTTCCAGGGCAGTTCAACTGCTTGGGCAAGGACACACCTTCACCTGGATTTAGGTTTGCTCTCCAAACCACTTTTACCTTCAAGCTGAAATTCCAAGCCCAACAGTTTTCTTTAAATAGGGAAATTTTTCCACTTCCAATGTTACATGGGGATGCCAGAGTTCTGCACTCTAATTCAACTCTTTATTCCCATATTTCTGCTTTTTTGTTGTTGTTTTGAATTGGAAATAGTATCCATCTCCTGTCTCCTCCTGGCTGGAGCTATTGTTCATCAGACATTTATTAGCTTGTCTAGAGGCTTTGCTATTATTCCTCTCAGAGTTTTCTCACTTCCTCTAGTTTTTGTTCCTTGACAAAATAACAAAAGCCTTACTTTCACTGGCTCATTTTTATCCCTTCTCAGCTTCTCCTTATCACACTCTTTTCTTGTTTCTATTATCAACATTCTTTGGCAAGGCCTGGCTGCTCCCAGTCTGTCTGATCACCATGTCTGGACCTTTCCAGGTGCAATTTCATTTTCTTCTCATTTCTTAAAGCTGCTCTCCCTGGACTCTGGTGGCCACATCCATGTGCTGCTGCTGCTCACTAAGTTTATGGAAAGACCCCATATTTCAGATGTGGAGTCTGTGCATGAAACATTTCTGAAAACAGTCCAGTGAACAGCTCAGCTCTGGGGAACATCTGTCCTGAGGGGAATCTCCATTATTTGGTTTTTTCCTTCTCATTCTAAGTCAGGCGTCTTCTGCAGTTGTTCACTATGGCAAGACACACATTCTCCTGCATCCACAACCCCACATTTATAACCCAGATCTTAATGTTCTAGGTTTCTTTGGGGATATTTTCCCTTGTTCTGAAATTAGGGAGAAAATCACACCTTGCTCTATTTTTTTATGGGAAGTATTAGAGTTTTGCTCCAAAAAGAGTGTGGTCTGTATTCCCAGATGCACCTGATGGAGAAATCTGGAAGACCTGGGGATCCCTGTTCTTTAATTAGTACAAACAATGGGCACATTGAGTTCTGACGGGTAACTAAGCTTCCCTCCTAAGCTGAGATATTCCTGCTCTCCTGATTCCTGGCAGCTGATTCTAAAGCCACCAGGGCCTTGTGAAGGGTGACACATCCAGCCAGGCACAGAGACACTTCCAACGTGGGAAACAATCCATCCTCAGTCCCCTGGCCAAGGCTTGAGGGGGCTGGTGACAGAGTGGACACCCCCAGTGGACTTGGGCTGGGTGACCCAAACCCTGCTGGCTCTGCAATGCCTGCACAGGGTCACTTGGGGGAATCATTTTGCCCCCATTTGGGCACCAAAATTAGATCTTTCTCTCCACAAAACCTGATTTCCTGCACACAAAAGCAGATGGTGATTTATCCCCCTCTCAGCTACTCACATAAAGTCCTGCCCAGAGGAGGCTGTTTTCTTCCATGAGCTTTAAGCTGAGCCTCAGGCTTAGGTGCAGACACATTGTCTTGCTCCTAAGCCCAGGATAGAGAGGGCATGTTCCAGCCAGGATCTTCTGTGTATCCTTCACACCCTGCACAATCCCTGTGGCATCTCCAGACCTGGCTCTGCTTCCTTTCTGTGGGATGGACCCTCTGATCTGCCTCCCAAGCACCTATTTCTGGTGGCATTTTGTAAAAACCAAACCCATGCAAATCCAAGCAAAATATTGGAAGTTGCTTTAGAGGAGTCTTAATAAGATTGTATTTTCCTTTTATAATTTTTTTCCCATGTCTGGATTTCATTTCACCTCAAATGTCTATAAATTAATGGCCCAAGTCTGGTTTCATCACCCCTTCAACAGGATAATCCCAGCCTTTACCTGTGGCTGAAGCATGTCTTCTCTACTACCTGCAAAGAACAAGTCAGAGATGGTGTCCCCAAGGTCTGGCCTTCCTGAGAGACAGGATTTGGGGATTTTTTGGCATCAGTGATCCCATCTGCTGACACTGCTTTGTCTCTGCCAAATCCTGGAGCTGCCCATTTGTGCAGCACAGAGCTTGAAAAGACACCACCAACACAACAGCACCAATTATCCACATGAAAGCCCAAAATCTGGGAAAAGTCCAATGATACATCAGCCCAAACCTTGCAAATCAAGACCTGAAGCCACAGCTGTGGCAACGTGGCCTTTGGGAAAGAAAGGTTTCCAAGTTCTGTGTTCAAAAAAGCAAGACATTAGAAACTGCAAGACTTTTGAGCTATTAGGCTGCCAGGCAAGCCAGAGAGATAACCCCCAAGATTTATTAACAGAATCTGCTCCACAACTCCTGATACAGCTTCACAACTTGTGGGAAGTCTTATTTATCAACCCCAGGGAAAGGACAAATGTAAGAACAGGCCGTGGCAGATAATAATTCAACGTTCTGGGTGAATCTCCAGCGAGTGGCATTTTTCATTTCACTTCTCTGTTTGCAAAGAACTTGGCACTGGTGTTGTTTTCATTTAATTTCTCTGTTTGTAAGAGATTTGGCCATTCATTTTGGCTGGAGATCTGATAAGCAAAGCTAAGGAAACACAAGGCACATGTTGTTGTTGAGTGGAGCAGAGTCGGGGAAGCTGAAAAGAAAATAGATTTTTATTATCAACTTAAATATTGACTGAATGTTTTAAGGCGGGAGAGAGGAAAAACTTGTTCCAGAGGTAATCTCAGAAGAATTCCAGGCTGTTGTTGGAAAGTCTTTATCTTGTGGTTTCTTGCCTTGATAAACAGAGTGTCACACTGGGAAATGGAGTCTCGTCTTGTGCAAATGTCAGTGTGGGAAGAAACACGGGCACATTCAGGACGAGGGGGGTTAAAGCTGAAGGAGGGTAAATTTAGTTTAGATATTGGGAAAAAATTCCTCCCTGTGAGGGTGGGGAGGCCCTGGCACAGGGTGCCCAGAGAAGCTGTGGCTGCCCCATCCCTGGGAGTGTCCAAGGCCAGGTTGGAGCAGCCTGGGACAGTGGGAGGTGCCCCTGCCCAGGGCAGGGGGTGGGACTGGATGGGCTTTAAGGTCCCTTCCAACCCATTCCAGGATTCCATGATTCTGGACAACATGGTCATATATGTCCAGGAGCCCCTGTGTGTGGAGGGAGTTGCAGGGACTGCTCAGTGTAGTTAGAGGGGACAGACCAGTTCAGATACATGTAAGAACAAGTCACAGAATCCCAGAATCCCAAAATCCCAAAATCTGGTGAGCTGGAAGGGATCCACAAGGATCATCCAGTCCAGCTGCTGGCCCTGCACGGGCCCATCCCCAAGAGTGATGCAGAGGTGAGAGTGGTTTGGCAAAGTTGTGTCACAGGGACATTGGTGTGGGTGGAAGAGCAGTCACAGAATCATGGAATCATGGAATCATGGAATCAGTAAGGTTCGAAAAACCCTCAGAGATCATCGAGTCCAAGCATTCCCCATAACTGCCAAGGCCACCACTAAACTGTGTCCCTAGGTATCACATCATCATGCTTTTGGAACATTTCCAGGGATGGTGATTCCACCAGTGCCCTGGGCAGTCCCAGGTGTGAGGAGGAGTAAGGGAATGGCCATGGCAGCATTCCATGGATCTGGAGGGTGTAGATCTTTGGGATTTGGAGAGTTCCAGGGACATGGCTGTAGGGATCAGAGGATAAAGGCTGGAGGAGCAAACAGGGACAATCCCAGGACTGAGGGCAAGAGGGACTAATTCTTCTTCCATCCAAGACATAGGAAAAGAAATTTCTCATCTGATTCAGCCAGAAACATCCCTGCACTTCCTCAGCAACTCTTCCCTATTTTCAAAGTGTCAAAAACCTAGGGCAGAGGAGCCACAGCCCATCAGGAATTACCAGATTCAGTTCTGGGCTCATGTCTGACACATTTTTCACCAGGAATATCCAACCTCTTTGCTTAGATTTCCAGGGGCAGTCGCTGGTGACTGAGGGGGTTGGGAATAAGGATGGGATGTCTGATGCGGCGAGTGATGTGGAGCAAAGTGCACACAGGAGTTGGCAAGTGCTGAGATACAGGCAGGGAATGCAAAGGGATCTTGGATGGGAGCAGGATGAAAAATGGGCCATGTGGCTTATCCCATCCCATCCTGCAGAAATAGCAGAATCTGCTCCTCTTCTGGGAGAAAATGAGATCTGCTGGTCAGAACACTTCAAATATGGTCCATCAAAACCAGTTCCATGCTTCCAGTGGTGTGTGGGATTGGAAGGGGACGGAGCAGCCCCCAGGGAGGTCAGTGGAGGAGGATTCCCCATTCAGGCAACGTTGCTGGAGTGCAGAAGGTGAAGGAAAGTCCTCGCTCCCATCCAGGTGACACGTGTTGGCTTTTCCTGTGTGAGGAAAGTTTCTTATTCACATTTTCCTATCAAAGGGACCCACGTAAGGAGGGAGAGAATTTAGAAATTAAGGCAGGTTCCAAAGACATAGAAAATGGAAAAAGCATGTTCTTAAAGCACAGAAAAATGAGCCAGAATGAGAGTAAAAAGAGACTGTAAATAAGTTTATCTCCTGCCTCTCTGTCCTTCCAGACTTGCCTTCGGCACCTTTTTCCAGTGCTCCACAGCAGTTCCAAGCAGTGGCAGGACCTTAGGAAGAGCTGCTGTTCCTGTCACCTTGGGGGGAGTCCAGGTGCCCTCCAGGTCACTGCTCAGGTGTCCCCATGCCCACATCTGGTGCAGAAGTGGCATCTTCTCCTCTCCCAGACCTTGCTTGATCCCTGATCCCAAAGGAGCCCATCCCAGCAGGGAGGGTTGTCTGGTTTCTTGTATGAGAGCCCTGACATTGGAGACATTGAGGGGACACTGGGGACATTGGAACTGGAGACATTGGGATTGGGGACATTGGGGAAATTGAAGACATTGGGAGGGTTTAGGACACTGGGGGACATTGGGAGGACAGTGGGGGGATTGGGGGACATTGGAAGGATTGGGGACATTTGAGACATTGGGAGACATTGAGGAATTTGGGCCATTAGGGAACACGGAGGGGGGGTTGGGACATTGGGGCACACTGGGAGGATTGGAGGATTGGGGACATTGTGGGGGCATTGAAGGGTTTGGGGACAAAGGGTGTCATTGGTGGGAGATTGGAGACATCGGAGGACCTTGGGAGGATTGGGGACTTTTGGGAACATTGAGGGACACTGGAGATTTTGGAGACATTCGGGGACACTGGGGGACATTGGGGATCCCATCTTCCTGTTCTTAGTTTTTGCTCCTCTCCTGAAGCTCTGCTGAGGCTCCAGCAGATCCCACCTCGGATCCCAGCACTGCCACCTGACTGTCCCCATTTTCCTACCTCTGGGCACATCTTTGGGACAGGATTTGCCCCACAGGTCCCTAAAAACTGCTCCTAGCCCTTGTTCCCATCAGCCAGGTCCTGGGAAAAGCTCCAAGGTGCAAAAGGAAAAGCAAAAATCACAGGGATGGCCATGAGAAGAGCCCAGCTCTGCTCACTTTGGTTGGACTGAATTATTGGCACATTCATTTTAGTCAGAAATGCAGCTTCTCTACATATTATTGAAAATACTGGTTCATCTCCTTGAAAACTGAGGGATTTTTATTCTGTTCCCCACCTCTCTTAAAAAAATAATTCTTAAATATAAAAAAAAGGAAAAGCAAATGGAAGAAAATGAAACATATTTCTGTTTTACTATTGGTTTCAAAGCCATTTCCCACTGGAAAAATATATAAAAGGGATATTCTCCTCGAAGTACAGCAAAATAAAAAGTTATTTTCAGCTGGATTCTAGGCATAGATCCAGGTTAAGGTGCTTAACTCTTGTTATAAAACCTTTTTTTTAAATTCCATGCAATTTTCCTGTTTTTTCTTACATAAAAATATCTCTCAACCTTTTCTCAGGTTGAATATTTTGCTTTCTCATAGCTAAAAAGATGAAAATTACAGCTTTCCTTGGAGCATCTCGACACCCCTCCTGATTTCCAGCCCAAACCAGTCATTTGCAAGGGTGTAATTCTGGTCTTCAGCAGACACTCTGCAGAATCCAGGGAAAAATATCCTCCTTTTTGGTCAAGTTAAAGTATTTAATGGGAATAAAGGGCTTTGAAAATGGCAAAAAGCAGAGAGGGAATGTTTTATTGAAAATTCTCTTGTAACCTGGCTGGGGGTTGTTTGCCACCAACATATTTGAAGGCTCTGGGGTTTGGTTTATGTAGGGGTTTAGACATTAAAGCCTTGGAATGTCTGGATTTCCAGGAGTGGCCATGATTTGACTCTGCAATGAGAAGATTTTGCTGAGACAGGTCTGATGTTGGTTCTCCTGCAATTCCAGACTCTGCTGAAGGAGTTTAATAATGTTTGGAGCGTGAGTTTAGTGCCAACAGACATTAATTCCCCACGGATTCCAGGAATGTGGTGCCACAAATGTGCTGCATGATTCAGGTTTGGGTAAAGCTCAGAGTAAGTGTAGGAATAAAATGGGCCTGGTCATGAGGGGACAAGGGAGCTGAGGGGCCTTTGGTGACTCCTCCACAACCATAACTTCCTTTTTCCTTCTAAATTTCCATCCAGGATCCCGTCAGTGCCCCATTTACCATCTGACAGGTCTCCTTTCCACCGTCCTGGAAATAAATGTAGGAGTAAAATGGACCAGGTTGTGAAGGGATGAAGGAGGTGATGGGCCTTTGGTGACTCCTCTACAACCATAACTTCATTATTCCTCCCAAATTTTGTTCAGCCAGGCTTGGAAAGGGCTCCCATCAATGTCCAATTTGCCATCTGACAGGTCTCCTTTCCTTTCCCTGGAAGTAAATGTAGGAATAAAACGCTGGGTCGTGAAGGGACAAAGTGAAGCGCCTTTGGTGACTCCTCCACAACCATAACTTCCTTTTACCTCCTAAATTTCCAGCCAGGGTTGTAAAGGGATCCCATCAGTGCCCCATTTTCCCTCTGACAGGTGTTCTTTTTCTTTTCCTGGAAGTGCAGAAGGTCCTGCCCATCTGGTTCATTTGTACCCTGGACACTCACACTCAGGTCCCTGTTGGCACTTGGCAGTGGGCTGTTTGGAACAGAGTGGTTTGGACAAGAATATACAAGTTTTCCATGGTTTTTAACAGTACTGGCAAGAGATGTCCCACGCCAAATGAGAATGGAAAACCAGCCATAGGAGTGTGAAATTTTTCCCAGGCTTCTGGAGCAAAAAATGGATGTTTGGGACAGAAAGAAGCTTTCCCTGGTTGTGTGTGTGCTTATGAAGTGCAAACCTTTGCAGTCCTGGAATGGAAATGACATCCAGGATGAATCATTTTGTCTGTCAGGAAAAGAGGATGATGAAGCCACAGTGGCACATTTGCCCTGCTCCTGCTTTGGAAACAAACTTCCCAGACATTCCCAATCAACAGCAAGGATCCAAGCACACAAAGCTGCTCCCTCATTAATCAACCTCCACATTTGCCTGGGGCTTGTTCTAATTGATTCAGAGCAGAGCTTCAATTCTCCAGCAGGGAAAAATGCAACGAATGTCCCAGGTTTGACTCCAGTCTGTCGGTGCCAGTGGGTTTAGGGTTTGATTTCCTTGGATAATGTTGGGATACTCTTAGAATGGCAGTGCAGGAGCTGGGACAGTGGCCAGTGGTGTCCAGGGACACAGGCTGGGCTTTTCCCACCTCATTTGAGCTTTTTATGAGTTACATCTTCAAATCACAGAGTTGTTCAGGTTGGAAAACCCCTCTCAGATCACCAAGTCCAACCATTCTTCCAGCAGTTCCAAGGCCACCACCATCCTGTGTCTCCAAGTGCAACATCCACATGTTTTTTGAAATCTTCCAGAGATGGAGACTCCACCACTTCCCTGAGGAACCTGCTCCAGTTCCTGACCACCCTTCTGTGGTGTCTGGCTCAGACCTAACCTCTCCTTGGACCATCGCAGGGCTTTCTCAAAGATCTGAGCAAACTCTTTTTGGCCCCTGGTTTCCACAGAGGACCTGCAGGTTGATTTGGAATTGAGTTTTTGTGACCTGAGAGGCCTCTGGTAGATTCAAAATCCCTGGAATGGGCTCAGTTGGTTGGAGCACAGTGCTCATAACACCAGGGTTGTGGATTCCATCCCTGGATGGGCCATTCACTGAAGAGTTGGAATTACTGATCCTTTTGGGGCCCTCCCAGCTTGGAATATTCTGTGATCCTGTGGAAACTGCTGCCATAGGAAATTCCCTGCAAATACAGGAGAAAGGTGCTCCTGTAGGAGAAGGAAGGGCAGGGCAGAGGAGAACCTTGTTTCCTCACCTCTTTCCTCCTTCTCCACTGTTTTTGCAGATATTGGTGAGTTATTCAGGGAATATTCCCAGGGTTATTCCAGGAATATTCCCAGCCAGCAGAGTCCATCCTGATCATCATCCATCACAGTGCTGGACAGGTCCAACTGAGGGAGTCCAGTGAGCCCAGTTCCATCTGGGCTGTTCCCTGCTGACAAAATCCCCGTGGAATCTTTTCCTCACACTGCACCCCCACCCCTGCAAGGGAGACCAGTGACCCCAGTACTCGATTCCATGACCCCTGGAAGCACTGGGGAGCAGATAATTGCTGAGGCAGCTGAAACGAAAGCAGAGCACGAGCAGCAAACCCTCCTCCCTGTTCTGGATGTTTGCACGGGCCCTGGGAGGAGGAGAAGGAAGTTTTCCAAATGTTATTAAATAGGTTAAAATTTAAGAGAAGCAGTAGTTGAGAGTTAAAGTGCATATTTGGGATCAGAGCTCTGAAACATCCATTCCGCTCTTTGGAAATGTAACTTTTGATAATGTGACCCATAAAGCTTTCCTTAAAGTTCACATCTCTCTTCTTTTTACTTATTTCTGGGTTTTTTCTGCAGCCTCTGAACATAAAATTCAACCATTTGTTCCTTTGGTGTGCACAATTTTTTGTAATAAATGTCATTCTGGTCACACAAGAAGCAGAATTTCTCTCTGTCCCTAATTTTGCATCAAGAGCAGCAATTCTCATACTAAATTACAATATAGGAGCATCTCCAATGAGCCTTTCCTGATTTGCCTCCTATATCTCATAATACTGAGCAAAATTGGAAGTGCTGGGGAAGAATGAAGAGTTATCAAGTGAGGACCAAGACCATCTATAATCCCTCTAATCCAAATTGGGATAATTATTTGCAGAAAGAGCTAAATGGTCATAGAATTTTATGGAGGTGTGGGATGAGAAAAGGGGGATTTGTCAATGAGGAGAAATTTATTAAACAGATGAAAACAAACTGGCTAAGGAAAGATCTTGAAGTATTTTTATATAAATCATTCAATTGACTTCTTGGAATTCTTGGCTGGAAGGATATAAGTGGCACCAAGTGCAAACTGTCCCCCTGCAGCCTGGATAGCCAAGGAAGGATGTGATGGACAGAAAGGACACCAGGGATCCCATGGATCTGTTCCACATGTGAGAGAGACATAAATACTGAGATATTGACATCAAACAGGAATCTAGAGAATTCCATCCAGGAGATGTCCACCTGTACAGCTGCAAATAAACCTTGGGTTGGGTGGGAAGAGACACACAAACACCTTGAGCTGTTCCTGTGTCTCACACTAATCCAGCTTAACTCTGAGTGTCCCCCATAGCAGGAAGACCAGGAAGGAGCTGGTACTCGGAAATATTATCTGCTGCCATTCCTGGAATTGTAAAATATGTTGATCTGGAAGGGCCCCCCAAGGATCATCCATCCAACCCCTGGCCCTGCACAGGCCCATCCCCAAGAGTCCCCCCTGTCCCCAGAGGATCATCCCACCCCTCCTGCAGCTCTGGCAGCCTTGGGGCTGTGCCCACTGCCCTGGGGAGCCTGGGCAGTGCCCAACCCCCCTCTGGGCAAAGGAGAGCCTTGGCCTGAGATCCCCCCTGCCCCTGCCCTGACACAGCTCCAGCCCATTCCCTGGGCTCCTGGCCCTGGTCCCCACAGAGCAGAGCTCAGTCCCTGCCCCTCCTCTGCCCCTCCCCACCAAGTTGTCCCTGCAATCAGGTCTCCCCTCAGTCTCCTCCAGCTGAACACACCAAGTGCCCTCAGCTGCTCCTCAAATGGTCCCCAACAAGTCTTAGCTCTTTCCTCACTGGCCTCCCAGTTTCCTAATGTTCCCTGAAAGTTGTAGTTGCCAACTCTTCACCCATTTTTCCTTTTCTCAGCTTTACAGTTTTCTCCGGATTCTTTTTTCATTCCAGCTCCTTCCCATAAATCAGTTCTTCACTCCTAATTTCTGTTTCAGCAGTTGGAACTTTATCCACCCTGCATTTTTCTCTCCCTATGAAGTAAAACTTCCTGTAAATCTTTCAGGAGCAGAGCATTTGCTGTCATCCCAAGGCAATTCCAGCTCTCCTGGATACACTCCCTTTGCTTTTCCAACTGCCTGACCAATACCATCCTCTTCCACCTCCTTCCTAACCAGCAACCTTTGGTATAAATATCAATAGTGATGAATTATGAATCGTTTTAGTGCTATTTAATAATTTACTCATTACTTTAAGTACTTCCAGCAGTTTAGTGGAGTCCAATGCTCAGCTAAAGATCTTCAGACTTCTTGAACATTCTGTGCTAGATTAATTTTACAAAATAGATGAAGAAATAAGAATGAAAGAGTTAATAAAATAGCTCTGTGAGGGAAAACTATGAACTGTCTGCACTTAAGAAAGATGATTTCAAGTTTTATCTGGGAGGAATAATAGACTGTAATAGATTGCACAGACAATAATCAGGGCCTTATCTCCAAGTGCCAATCTTGCCTCATTTGCTATTCTGGGCAAGATGACTTTGTTATCAATAATGAAGAGAATTGGAAACTCCATTTAGAACCTTGTTCATACCATGTAGGCCTTTCTTTGGCCATTTGTTCAGGAGTCTTAACCAAAAATAAGCTAGAAATTATTTCTTTAAATACCAGTTACCTTAAAGAGTGTCTTTGAGGGCAGAGAATTTTTGTCATTCCAACACCCCTCCAGGGAAAGGAGGAGCAGACTGAGCCCGTCGGGTCCAGGATGAAATGCAAGAGTAGGGGTGGAAAGTTCTCTCCAGAGGAGAAGACCCTCCAAAGCCACTTTGCAGGTGAAGAACAGCTGAAGCCTGAAGGAGGAAGTCTTTTCTTTTGTGTCATTTAATCATATTCCACATCATCAATATCAAAGTTTGAGCCTCCATTTGAAAGCTTAGCAGACATTCTGAATATTAATTCATTAAAATCAGGGCACATCACTGCTCTGTTCTAAATTCAGCTGCAGGCTACTGCATTTTGTCCAGTGACAACCAATTCTGAACCTCCTTGAGGTGACCTGGGAAGGTCTGGGGGCTCTCAGGGATGGCCCTCCAGGATTCCTTTCCTTTCACTCCCACGTGCTCCCTGGTGCTCAGCAGTTAGTGGCTACAAGGGCTGTGCCAGGTCTGGGCTTCCCACAAGGAAGGACCTTTGGAAGGTGATTTAAACTACAATTAGAGATGCACAGAATATCCTGATTTGGGAGGAATCCACAGGGATCATCCATCCAACCCCTGGCCCTGCACAGGCCCATCCCCAAGAGTCCCCCCTGTCCCCAGAGGATCATCCCACCCCTCCTGCAGCTCTGGCAGCCTTGGGGCTGTGCCCACTGCCCTGGGGAGCCTGGGCAGTGCCCAACCCCCCTCTGGGGGAAGAATTTTTCCCTCATATCCAATCTAAACATCCCTTAACAGAATTCCAGGACACTCTGGACTCCTGGCCCTGTCACACAAAGCAGAGGTGGAGCTTCCCCTCAGGAGGAGCTTCAGATCTTGATGAATAATATAAAAATTTAATTTATCAGATGATCACCCTGTAACTTTATGTTCAGTCAAACCTCTTAAAACCTCTGTTGTCTTAATTATTCACATCAGAGAACCATCAGCCACCCAGAAAGGCCAGGGAGTGTTTTACTGTCCATCAAAATCCACAAAAGTTCTGTGCCAGCATTGAAACCGTGTAGGGTCAGATATAGGGAGGGGCTGAGGATAAAGAACACTCTGATCTCCATGTCCCAAAGGTGCCTCTAAAGGGACCAAAGATGGGAGACCAGAGCAGAGCTTTGGTCTCTGGTTTGTGTGTTCTGCCGGTTCACCTGCAAAATTGGGGCAGTTTGGACATGATTGGGGAATGATGTTGAGCCATTGGAGAGTGTCCAAAGGAGGGAATGAAGGTGGGGAAGGGCCTGGAGGGGAAGGGTGTGAGGAGCAGCTGAGGGCACTGGGTGTGTTCAGGGGGAGAAGAGGAGACTGAGGGGAGACCTGATTGCAGGGACAACTTGGTGGGGAGGGGCAGAGGAGGGGCAGGGACTGAGCTCTGCTCTGTGGGGACCAGGGCCAGGAGCCCAGGGAATGGGCTGGAGTTGTGTCAGGGCAGGGGCAGGGGGGATCTCAGGCCAAGGCTCTTCTTTGCCCAGAGGGGGGTTGGGCACTGCCCAGGCTCCCCAGGGCAGTGGGCACAGCCCCAAGGCTGCCAGAGCTGCAGGAGGGTTGGGATGATCCTCTGGGGACAGGGGGGACTCTTGGGGATGGGGCTGTGCAGGGCCAGGGGTTGGATGGATGATCCTTGGGGGGCCCTTCCAGCTCAGCACATCCTGGGATTCTGTGAACAAGAACAACACAAAACCTCTTCCATAAACCAGCCAACCTCCCCCTGGGCTCAGCTGAGTTTCAGGTACATCTGACCTCTCCTGCCATCACTCCCTGTCCCCACTGAAGGCAGATGTGAAGAGCTGGGCAGGGTGAGAGGGACTCATTGGATAAAGAGTCTCTTTACACTCTTGGAAATGCCCATTTCCAATAAGCTGATGTAGAAACTGAGTTTACAAGAAAAGCAGATCCTCCTCTCCCTACACCTTTTCAATAAAACTCAATAGGTGACAACTTGCTCACCTTCATTAGAAGCTCAGAGTGCTCATTAATCGGTGCCCAGGACAGACAGAGGTGACTTATCCTGAAGGAAAAGATGGGAAGAATTGGTGCTGTGAGGAGAGAGGGAGCAACTCAAGGATTAAGGGCTGGAGAATTACAGAACTGAGAAACTGGGAGGCAGTCAGAAATTTGTGCATTATCAGGTAATTGAGCCATAAAGTGAAGATAAACTAGTTTTGATTTTATAAACTAGTTTTTATTTTATAAGATCAAAAGCACAAGATTTGTTTAGAAAGGAAACTAAACTGCAAAAGAAAAAACTGGTTATCAACTGGAAAAGGTCTAAGCACAGGTGGTCTGAACAGGAAAAATATAGATATTTTTTGATTATCCCCAAAATCAGCTGTTTCTAGTGACTCTCATATCACCCCAGAGCCAGGGATGACATCAATGTGACATCCAAGTTACAGCCACAGGTTTAAGAGAAAATCTTGGTTTTTAAATACAGGCTCATAACTCAGATCATCCATCATTCCCACACCGGTGTCTGGGAGCTTCCTGAATATTTGGAGGTTTTTTTCTCTTTCCATGTTGGAAAAGAATGAAAGCACTAGGTCTTGATTTAGGAGGACAAGAATCCCTAGAAATAAAGAGAAAACTGAAGTGAATGAAAGTGTAGAAATAGTAAATGAAAAAAAAAAAATTAAAGAACAAAGCAAACCTCACTCCTGTCAAAAAGACAAAGAGCATACACTGGTGGAATTTGTCAGTTTGAAAGGGAGAAAGAAAGAAGAAAGAAAGAAAAAAAAAAGAAAGAAAAAAGATAGAAAGAAGGGGAAAATAGATGAAGAAAAAAAGGAGAGAGAAGAAAGACAGAAAGAAAAAGAGAGAAGAAGGAANAAGGGAAGGGAAGGGAAGGGAAGGGAAGGGAAGGGAAGGGAAGGGAAGGGGTTGTCAGCTCAATCAGAGAGGAAGGAAATGGATGCTGGAATGTTCTAAGAGAGGAAAAGAGGGCCAGACTGAAGGCATGGACTGAATCCCTGGTGTATCTGCATCCTGAACACTGAGGGATCCCCTGGGAATTCCAGAGGTGGGAAAGTTTGGGGAATCCCACCAGGATTGATAAAGACATGAAAAAGTTTTCCAAGAGTAACTTCCCCAGCTTGCCCTCCCCAGGATTGCTTTTCAGAGGGAAATTATGCAGATTTGGGAGAGGAAAAATGGAATTACAGCGGTGTGAATTCCAGAGGACCTTTGCACAACTTTGTCCCTGAGGACAAAGCAGGGATATTTATATAAAGTGAACGATTTATTATGATAAATGATTAGACAAAAGATCTTAATCACAATTATTTACTAGAAGTTAAACTATTTGTAGAGCGTGATTAATGTACTACAGCACAGCAATGATATTAAAGAAATTCCATTAAAACTGGCAAAAAAATAGAATTAATGAGTAGAGATTGATGTCCCAAACCCAGACCAAGGACTGGGGGCAAATCCCTTTGGCTCCTCCTCCAGGAGTGACCTCGAGGGTTCCCCAGCCAAGGCAGGAATCTCCACATGCCCCCCAAGAAGGGGATGTGGGGAGAACCTGCTCTTTGAAAGTGGGACTAGAATTTTATGGGATAGAACTGTCACTCAGGTGACAAGGCAGCTGTGCCAGCTCAGGATTTCTGGATCTTTAGGATCTTTTCCCAGTTCTGCCACACCTTCTCCTCCCTCTGCAGGTGGATTTGACTCTGGATTTAACTCTGAAGGAAGTTTAACTTTGAGCTTGATGGGTCAGACTGGGTTCAGTAAAATACACACACACACTGAGCTTTGCAAACAGGCCACTGTTGGAATGGTTTGATCCCATTCCAAGCAGAGTATCCCTGTTATTCCTCTGATTTTGTCTCCTTTTGCATCTGCAGTAGCTCCTGGAGCATCCTGTGGTCAGGATTTCCATTCAAACATGAAGGAAAAGTCTGAGGCTGCTGCAGGTAGAGAGTGAAAATAATTACAAATCCCACCACTTTCCACAAGCTCAGTCCATCACCACCAAGGATCACAAGGACTTTTTTTCCCTTTCAAAAGGGCTTGTTACTTAAACTATTTTGTAGGTATTTTGTCTTTTTTACTACTATAAAGGCTACTGAACCGACTTAACAGGAATTTATTGCAGAGATAAATTGACAGAAAAGCTGATTTTTAGCACTGGAATATCATTGATTGTTTGGATGTGGGTGAGCAGGAAAAATTTGGACATATTGACAGAGAGTTGGGGAGTTTGAGCCCAGAGGGCATAAAAAATGCCTGGGCAAGAATTCCTCCAGCAGGAACCTGGGCAGGGGCTGAAATCCACCTTCCAGCAGCTGCTTCTGCAATTATTCTCTGAGCTAGAAATGGATTTTGGAATAAAATCCAGCTCCTGGCCAGATATCCTCCTCTGGAATTTCCTTCACTTTGTTTCCATCAGATTCCTAATCCTTGCTCAGAATTACTATTTTCCACCTTCCCCATTTTCCCTCCCCCTGCTCCTGCCTCCCTGCTCATCAGGAACCACACTTCTGCTTCCCAGAGGGATAATGCTGGAATGGCGCTTCTTCCTTTGCCCAGCCCCCAGATTTGCTCCTACAGGTATTTTTCAGGGAAAAATATTACTTTATATTATATTTATTTCAATGTTATATGTATAATTTATATATTTAATATGCATTATGTATATCACATATTATATATTTAATATCTTTATAAAGTATTTATATTTATAAATAATATAAGCAATAAGATAAATATATAACTATATTTATTATTGTTTATATATAATATATAATGTGTAGTTATATTATATACTTATATAATAATTTTTATTATATATTTCTATAATAATTTGTCATTATTGTTATTGCTGTTGTTATTTTTATTATTACATTACTTTTTTAT
>VXBA01000629.1:442784-460134 GCA_013399895.1 Serilophus lunatus
TGTTGAGCTGCTGGGTCTGAAATGAGGGGAGGAGAGAGGAACCCTCCTTCTGGGGAGAGGAGTTTGCTGCTTCTCCAGAGCCAGTCACCACATTCCAGTGCTTTCCACGTGGATTTTCCAGTGGCAGCACCCTCTGGATCCTCTGCATCCTCTTCATCGTCGTCATTCTCTGCATCCCCTGGATTCTCTTCATCTTCTTCATCCTCTTCATCCTCTGGATCCTCTACATTCTCTTCTTCCTCCCATCCTCTCTGTGTAGGTCCCACCACATCCAAAGGATAAACGGCACAGTTTTAATTAAAAATAACCCAAAGGAAACAATTGCCCATTGATCCTTGCCAGAGAGTTTGGAATGTCCTTGGGAGAATCCTGCAGTTGCCCTGCACACATTTGCAGCTTGGGGTGGTTGAGAGCATCTCAAATTTTGGGTTCTTCTTGATCATTTAGGATCGCACCATTGAGACTTTGAGTTCAATATGTTTAACCCTTTAAAAGACACCTGGGAATGGAAACTCCAAGGAAAGAAACTCAAGAAATATGGAAAATATGATTCCATGGGAAAAGAGTACAAGAAAAACGGGAGTGAAGGAGACCAAGTACCTACAAAAAAGGACTGAAAAAAAGCCTTAATGCAAAAGAAAAAAAAAAATTAAAATTATAATAGGGGAAAGTTGTGGCTGCGTTGGGTGATTTTCAGGGATTTGGAAACGAGGAAGGAAAAGTATTGTGGACTGAAACTAAATGTGAAAATAAATTAGCAGAAGGTATGAAGTGAAATGAAGGTGGAAAATAAATAAATCCTTGGATTTATTATTCTGTATGAATAGGAAAATGAAATAAATCCTTGGATAATTCCACACAGGGTAAGTAATAGATGATATGGAAAAAGTTTAAGGATTGAGTGCATCCCTCACTTCAAAAGAAATGTTATCTTTTTACCAATTATTGGTGCAATTAATTTGAAGAGAGGAAGAAAACAGGAATTTGTTCCAGAGTGCTGGATCTTCCTGTGAGAGAGGGAAAGTGAAATCCCAGAAGAACAGGAGGGAATAGGAATAAAACCTGCCATTAAAAAGGAGTAATTGAGGAGCCTGAGGAAATACAGACAGGTCAGTGTAACCTCCCACCTGGAAAAATCCTGGGATAAGCTCTCCAGTCAATGTTTATAAGCACCTGGAGGATAAAACAGTAATAAGAGAAGAAACAATTCATGTGAAAACAATGTGATTTCCTCCTCTTGGCAGGAAAAGGGATCCAGGGGCTGCAGAAAGTGGTGCCTGTGATATATCCTGGCTCTGGCAGATTGGGAAGTGAGCTTGGGAAAAATAAGCTCGAGTGAAGAGCGCCAAAAGCCCCTGGAATGCCTGGAATGCCTATTTCCAGGCAGAGGGAAGGTGATGCCTTTTAAAAGCAAGTAATCAAACTATTTTGGAGTGTTAAAAGGAAAAAACACTCTTTATTATGACACTGGGTGCCCCAGAAATAGTTCCAGATAATTCCAAATGGAGCCCCCTGAATTACAGAGTTCTACAGTTTCATACAATTATTTAATTAGACATTCTGGCCATTACATCACTGGTTCTGCCTCTCCTTTTGAGTCAAGAGTCTCAACAAGACCCCCCCATTTTCATCCCATCTTCATCCCATCCTCCCCCTTCTCACACCCTTTGGTTCCTCTGGACCAGTTCTGTGTCCTCTGGGACATATTTTGGTCCTTTGCTTGTCATCCCTGGGTCTCATGGCTCCTCTTCAGTACAATTTTCACAACCAAGGCCTTTATCTTGGCTCACATTCCAGTCTCTTAGCAAAGGGTAAAAGTCTTCCTTTTAGAAAACAAGAAAACTTGTACAAAGTTGCTTAAAAAACCCAGATAATAGAAAATTTAGTCAACACAGGGCCCCGTGGGAGAGAGGAGCCCTGCTCAGGGCAACCCTTGTCTGGCAGGGGTTGTCACCTCCTACCTCTAAAGGTTTTCCAGCTCCTGCTGGGAAGAGACTTCTCCCAAATCCCTTTTACTGCAGCTGCATCTTCCCTTGTCTTGTTCCCAGTGATTCCACAAATCCCTTTTTCCCAGCAGCAGCAGCAGCAGCAGAACAACCAGGGAAATGAGTTCTGCAGGTTCTTCTTGAGGAAAGGAAGCATCTTTGGTCCATGTTGTGTTTGGTAGCTTTGTGTGCTCTCAGCTGAATTTGCTTTTTGGCTCCCATCTAAAGAGCTCAGAAGGATATCAGTGCATCGTGTTGGAAATGAGGAGATGATTCCTATAGATATGTCACATTTTAATGGACGTATTGTTAGAGTGTGGCTCTGAAGGATTTTCTCTCAAAACATCTTTGCCTCTTATTCATTAAGACCATGAATTTTTGGAAGTGGCTGCTCAGGGAGGTTTGGAGTCCCCATCCCAAGGAAGGACTGGATGTCCTTCAGTGCTCTGGGCTGGGGGACAAGGTGGGGATGGGGACCAGCTTGGACTCCATGGGCTGGGAGGGCTTTTCCAACCTCAGGGATTCTGGGATTCTGCAAAAATTTGCACAATATGTTCTGGAAAATCAGGCAGAGCCTTCCCACTGAGATGGCTCCTGAATGGCTGGAACTGAGTAGGTTTGTGCTTCTGCCCTTCTCAAACCTCTTAATTATCAACCCAGACCTTTGGGAGAGTGAAAATCCACCTCCTCGCCCCACAGCTCCCTGACCCCTCCTCGGGGCAATTCCTGTGCAATTCTCTGTGGAATTCTTGTGCCTTTCCCAGCACCTAGGCTCCTCTCCTGTTCCAGCAGCAGCAGTGACACCTCGATGGACCTTGAGCACAGGAAATATGTCAGGGACAGGTTCAAATTCACCAAATTTGGAACCAGAAGAGATGGTTTGTGAAATAAAACACAAAACACAACTTAATTTGTATGGAGCTACAAGAGAAATGTCTATTTTTACCCCATAAAACTCATTTACAATGAGTTTCACACTGTGGGGAACTGTTATGTGGCAAATGTCCCCAGCTGGCCCATGATAACACTGATAGTTTTTCAAATTTTCTTCCTCAATTCTTAAGCAAATGTATTTCCTAGGAAAGCAGGCCTGGAAAGGAGCTGGAGGAGTGTTGTGTGCACCTTCCCAAAGCAGGAATAGCCAAACCTGACACATTCCTTCAGCCCTTGTCACATTGGGAGGCCACATCTATCCGTGTTCCCAGCAGGAAGCTCTTCCAGCTCATCCTGAAGTGTTCCCTGCTTTGGCAGGTGATTGGTGACCTCAGCACCCTGTGAGCTTTGTGAATGTGCCAAACACTTTCCAGGATAAAAATGGGAATGGCACAAGTCTTAATGCTGTCACCTCTGGTGCCTCCTCAGCTTTCTGGGCAGTTCCAGCCTCTCCCAACAGCTCAGAGGGGAGATAAAGGCAGGAATTGTTCCAGAGGTTCTGAGACACAAACACTGGGAAGATTTCAAGGAACTCTGGAGGGTGGGATCAGAACTGAACAAGATTTTGGGGAATGGGAGGCATGACCCAAATAAATGCACTCAAATCCCACAGAGCCAAACAAACAGCTCCCTGTGCTGGGATTCACCTCTTCCATCAGAGCTGGGCTCAGATTTTCCATCGCTGTCCCCACCTCCAATCTGCTTATTTTCAAGTTTGCTGCCCTTTTAGGTGTGATGATCAACTGTTTGTGGGGCTGCAGCACAACTCAGCTCTCTGAGACAACTCAGAATAAAAATACCTCTTCTTTATTTGTAAAGTGTGACAGGGACGGGGGCTGAGCTCCTGCTCTGGCTCCCAGCACAGCCCTGTCAGTGGATCTGGGAAGCAGTCTGCAGCAGGGAGAAACAAATGGGCTGTCAGGAACATGGGAGCACAAATTCCAGTGCTGGAGCCAAGTTTTGGGCACAGACATTTTGAGGAAGGAGAAATCAGATGCACAAATACAATATGGGGAGAAGTTTGTAGAGCAGCGCAGCCCAAGCTCAGAGATTGAGTCTGCCACAAACTCAGTATGGTGCCTTTGCAAAGAATCTTGGAATCCTGGAATCACAGGATGGGTTGGGTTGGAAGGGATCATAAAGATCCCCTGCCATGGGCAGGGACACCTCCCACTATCCTAGGTTGCTGCAACCTGGCCTTGGACACTTCCAGGGATGGGGCAGCCACAGCTTCTCTGGGCAATCCATTCCAGTCTCTCCTCACCCTCAGAGGGAAGAATTCCTTCCTAATATCCCATCTAAACCTCTCCTCTGTCAGTGTGAAGCCATTGCCCCCTTTCCTGTCCCTCCAGATCCTGAGGACAAACAGACCCACCAACCTACCCCTGCCCTTGGAATGCAGCAGCAGGAGGAATTAAGGGATGGGAGGTCACAGCTTGGTGGGGACATTAATACTGCTCCATGTGGAAAAATCTCTAAGGAATTGGTAAATGTTCCCTTCTAGAATAGAGAAGTGAGATAAGACATTCCAGTCCCCCCTAACATACAGCTGGAAAGAGCAACAGCAACTTGATCTCCATCTTGTAGAGGGTGAGAGGGCAACAAATGAACAGCTGGTTTTGCATAAAAGATATTTTGGTGTTATAATAATAAAACCCCTTCCATCCAGACTACAGAAGTACAGGAACAGAGCAGGGACGGTTATTGGCACCACTGCAGGGGAGAACCTGATTAATCCATCTATTAGGGGTTGATCCCTGGCTGTGCTTCAGTTCAAGTGGGAGATTAAATGATCTCCTGAGGCTCCTTTAAGCTTTGCATCCTGTGATCTGTGCAAGTTTTTTAGTGCCATAGGAAGCTGTGGCCTAAAAAAACAACAACCAAAGGAAAATTGTACTCTAACAGTTGCAATGCATCTCCAAGCAAGGCGACCTCGTCTTGAACTCTGCTAGATAGAGAACTTCCAAAAGCTGGGGTAAGAATAGGAGAGGCTTTAGGAACAGCAAACATGATGATTAGAGACTTGGGAAACAGCAGCAAGATTTTCCTGTCTAGAAGGAGGTGACATCTGGGAATATCCCATTAAGCAAACTGGAGGACAATTGGATGTGCTCAGAATCTTGCCTCCAACTTGTACAAAATTAGGCTTTATTGACACACATCAGGTTAAAGATTAATGAAGGAGATTGGACAGAAGCAGGGACTGAGTTTTTGGTTTGTTGTAATTGGTTTTCACAATAGATAATTAACTGTGGAATTTATTGCTCTGAGATGTGTCAGGGAGTGAGAATTTCTTGAGGGGAGATACAACAGCAGAGGTGTCAACAAGAATGAGGGATACAACATGTGTTTAGAAGGAATAAATTATTCCTGCTGGCAAATTAAATCAGCCTGTAAGCCCTGTGGAGAGAAAAGAGGAAGTTTGGAAGCACGGTTTGGAATCCTTGCTTATTAGGGATGTTCATTCCTTTTGGTGCCCTCTAACACATCTGGCAGAATAAGTCAGCAAGTCTTGGAATGTCATGGAATTCATGGAATCATTGAGTGAGTTGGGTGGGAAGAGACCTTAAAACCCATCCCATTCCACCCCCCTGCTCTGGGCAGGGACACCTCCCGCTATCCCAGGTGGCTCCAACCTGCTCTTGGACACTTCCAGGGATCCAGGGACAGCCACAGCTTCTCTGGGCACCCTGTGCCAGGGCCTCCGCACCCTCACAGCCAAGAATTTCCTCCTAATCTCTGCTCTAACCCTGTCCTTTTTGACTTAAACCCATTTAGTCCTCTTGGTTGTATTTGCCATCACAACCACAGCAGGAATAAAACTGCCCAGGCTGGATTTGACATTGACCTTTCTGGGCCCCACAGGGAAAATACTGTTGGATCTTAAGAGCACTAAGTGCTAAATGTGTGTTTTATTTGGGAATTCGGCCCCTGGAGAAATGTTAGGCCAGGCTGCAGAGCTCCCCTCTAACAGCAGAATTCCCTGAAGCCTCAGTGGTTCAGCAGGAGCAGATGAAGGAGGTTCTGGGCTGTTAAAGCCCAGCAATGCTCAGAGGCTCTTTTGTGCAGCAGAGTTAATGACAGAGTTGGAGGAACTGGAGGGGAACATATTGATTTTCAAAGCTGCATGAAGAAGAAACATCTTTGCTTAATGCCCAAGTACAGTGCCTACAATAAATACCTTTTCATGCAAGAAACTTCCCCCACCTCCCCCTCCAGCTCTGCTTTATCACCATGAAATCGAAGTGGAATCAACTCCAGTGAGATGGAGCTGCTGTGAATTGGTGGGTTGAGTTTGATGATAATAAGCAGCTGTTTGATGGGGATGAAACTTCTCTATTGAATATATATATATATATATATTCAAATTGCATCCAGCAAAACCAGTGGGCAAGAAAAAACAATGAGATCCAAACCCTTTTTTTCCAACGTGTTTTATTTTTATGTTAGGTCTTCTTGCCCCTCTAGCAAAGGGCATAAATTATTTAACTGCTACAGCTCAGGCTTCTCTTTTTTTACTGTCTAATAAAATCAGAGAAATATAAATCTATTTAAGATCCTTTTTTAAAATAATTGAGAGTGGTGACAACCAAAACAAGAATTGAAGCAACAATTCAAGGCAGGGTGTCAGTGAATTGGGAGCACACCAGGAGATTTCAGCAGAAACTTTGAAGTAGGAGTTTTGCTTATTTCTGGCCAAAGACATCTTGTTCCCTCTTTAAATTTAATAATTTATAGATTCAATGCTTGGGGTTTTCTTCTCCTGGCTGAATGCTTCCTATTAAACACATAATTCAGGTAGTTACATCATTATCTGCTGGGCTGCTTCCATTCCAGCCAAATGCTGTGGAAAGAGGCATTCCAGGGAATGTATCAGGCTGTGGAGTTGTTAAGGGTGGGATCTGATTTCCCTGGGACTGTTTTGCCCTGAGAGTTTAAACAAGCAGCACTTTCTTGGACACGGCCCAGTGGTTGTTTGTCACTTGGAATTATTAACATTTCACAGCAGCTACTGCAGAAATAAAAGTAGAAAGGTCAGGCAAGAAGCAGACAAAGGTAAAAACTGAGCACAAGTGGAAAGGAGAGGACAATGTGGGCAGAGGTGGGTGTTTGAGGGCAGAGGCACCCCCAGAGCACTGGAGGCAGACATAGGATAGGGCAGGACATCCTGGATTCTCCATCAGGGAGAAAAAGCTCCAGAGAATGGAGAGAAGAGTTGCTGGAGATGTCTGTGCCTTTCCCACGGACACCCTCCAGACCAAGTGCCTTCCTTAGGATGAGCTGCAGGAGGCTGGGGAGTCTTGTGGAATCATAAAATCACAGGAATTGTCAAGGTTGGAAAATACCTTTAATATCATCAAGTCCAGCTGTCAACTCAGCTCCATCACGTTCACCACTGACCCACGACCTCAACTGCCACATCTACGTGTTTTCCACACTTCCAGGGACACCAGCCCTGCCTTGGGCAGCCTGTTGCAATGCTTTACAACCCTTTCCATGAAAACATTTCCCAATATCCGACTTGAATCTCCCCTGGTGAAACTTGAGGCCGTTCCCTCTCCTCCTGTCCCTTGTTCCCTGGGAGCAGAGCCCGACCCCTCCAGCTCCCCCCTCCTGTCAGGGATTGCAGAGAATTCCAGGTGCCCCCTGAGCCTCCTTTTCTCCAAGCTGAGCCCCCCCAGCTCCCTCAGCCCCTTCCCCAGCTCTATTCCCTTCCCTGGACACACTCCAGCCTCTCAATGTCCTTCTTGTCATGAGAGGCCCAGGGTCTTGAAGCCTTTCAAGATTTCCCCTCAGGAGCCAAAAGGCAGCACCAAGAGGTTTTTATGAGCCCCACTTATCTCCCAGACCTTGCCCTGCACTGGCTCATTTCAGGAATCTCCATCAAGGACAAGATTTGCCCTTTCAGACCCCAAATCTTTCACTCTTCCCACTTGTCTCTTTGTCCCAGCACTGATCTCCTTCACTCCAGAGAACACAAATGATGACTTAGTTTAAGCGCTCAGTAACAGATATTTCTGTCTAAAAGTAGAGTTCCTCCTCACACAGGAATTGTTTGAGCTCCCTCATCGTTTCCAGCTGAGCAATAACAACAACTCCCAGAAGAAACTCCCCCCTCCCTCCACTTTTCCTCTGCAGAGCCGGGAGGTGAATCCAAAGGGCACGGAGAGCCCGCTTCCCACTTTTCCCACCATCTCTCACAGCTTCTCTAAGCTGGGAACAAAGCAAAAGGGATTGAAAAAGAGGAATTAGAGGTTAAATGGGTTACAAGCAACACAAAGCCTGGTTGAAGGGGTCTGATGAGACTCCAGAGGAAGGGAGGCATCATTTTGTGAGGAGATTAAACTTCTCCAGCAGGGTAAAGGGGGGTGTGCCATCTAAAAAGAGTATCATTAAAATACAGCAAATGTCTCTGGAGTGCCAAGGGCTTCAAAACTGACAGAAGGGAGCTGAGGGTGGAAGGGAAAATGTGCTTTTATGCCAAGATTATACTTAGTGTTAATTACTGGCTTAAGTGGTGAAATCCCCTCTGCACCCTGACAAAGGGACCCAGAGAGACAACGGGGTGGGGGAGACCAAATACTCCCTGGCCCAGCTGCTCCCAGACCATTACAGGAGCCACCAACCCATCAGAGGGGCCACCAACCCATCCAAGGGGCCACCAGCTCATCCAAAGGGCCACCAATCCTTCCAAGGCTCCCACAACCCCAGAGGAGCACAGAGGGACAAGGACAGGCAGAACCCAAGTTGTGGTCCCAGGGAAGGGGCAGCATCTCTAGGCCCCTCTCAGGGCTATCCCAGCTCTGTGGTACAGGGGCGAGACCCAGCCAGGGGTCACTGCCAGAGCATCTTTGAGACCCCTGGGTGTGTGGGGCATATCGTGGTGTGTGGGGAAAGGGCTTTTGGGAAGCTCACTTATTATGGGCTGCTAAGGGAGCAAATCTAGGTAGGGAAAGGAGAGATCCAAGGGATATGGGGAGGAACCAGTCTGGGAAAATAGAATAAGGGGACAGAAGTCATGTGTAAGCGGTGGCTGCTGTGTGGGCTTGTCTGGCCACATCCTGTCTTTGTGTTAAACCAAATTTCTAATTCTTTTCTGGGTGAGGGACTTTATTTTGAGGGGGCTTGTGGCTTCAGGGTCTCCCATGTTCAGCTGCCAGCAACTGGGTAATCTGGGATCCAGAACACACCTGCTTATGTGTGAGCACCTCCTCCAAGTCCATGCTGAGTCTTGCTGAGCTTGAAGCTGGACCATCACCCTTGGACCTGCTGGGATGCCCCTAAAAATGAACATTTATTTCATTTGTCACTTGTGGAAGAGCTGATTAGAGTTCGTGCTTTCATGCTCTACAACTTCCAAAGATTTCTAAGAGCCCTGGAAAGGATCTGAGTCCCAGCAAAGCCTGGTTAATGCAGGAGGGAGTTCAGTAATGGGGTAGCAGAGGAAAAGCAGGAAATCCATCAAGGACTGGGAAGAGGATAATGTTCATTTGGCATATTTATGTTTCCTAAGTGAGCTTCAGGAAATGAGGAGAGAGGAGGAAGCCCTGAAACCCAGAGGGCAGAGGATGGGGGGACAGGCAGCTTTAAACACCATTTATAAAATATTGGGAAATGAATAAATAGGGAAAGAGCTGAAGGAACAATGACTCCCTCACCCAGAGGAACAGGGAAGGCTCAGAGAACACCTCATCCCCTCCTAAACCACCTGGGTGAGCAAATTCAGGCTCCATTTCCTCTCCTTAGTCTGCAGCGAGATTGATTTCCCCACTGGAGCTTTTTGCACTCTCCCAAAGCCAGTTGTCCCATTGGAGCTGCCTGGATTCCCTCCCTGCACAGGAGGGATTTCCTCAGCAGCCCATCCTGGTGCTGAAGGTGGGCCAGGATGGATTTCTGGGGCTCTCTGCTCTCTGAGACTCAACTGATCCCTCCTGCCCACATTTTAGGTCCCAGCACTGCACTAGAGGACTCCTGCTGTGTTTCCAAGAGCTGAATGCCTCCCTGTTTAGCTTGGCTGGTGCTGAGTAATGATGGAGAACTCCCATGAGCGGGAGAATATTGTTGCTCTGAAAATTGTTCAGGTAATAAAAACCTTGGTGTATCTGCGATTTGGGGAGTTTGGGACCCTGAGGAGCTGGGAGCTCTCAGCTTGGAAACATGGAGCGCCAGGACATGGAAAACAAACTTCCCAGAGGGTCTGTGTTCACTAACAGGCCCAGCATGGGACTGCCCCAGTGAAAAACCTCCCCATCTTCCACTCCTGAGGCTGGGTGGAAAATGGAAAAACCTCCTCAGTAAATCCATCTGGATGATCCTGGACTCCAGGGATGAGATGTACTATATTTTAGTGCCTTTTTAGTGACATTTTCAAGGCCTCCCTTGTCTGTCCTTTACCCCCAAACCTGCCTGTTTATCTGTCGAAATCTATGATTTCCCATCCTCACTGTTCACTTTTATTCCAACTTTGTGTTCATTCTAAATATTTAACAATGGTTTTATGCCTCTTTTCCCAGCTCAGCATTGGATAAGACAAACTGCTCAGGAACAGGACCCCCAGGAAAAAGCAGCATTACCTGATTATTCCCTGATTATTCCCTGCTGCCACTGTTTAGTCAAGAAGCTGAACTGTGTAAGAGCTCTAACGATGTGATGCGGAGCTTGATTTGAAAGCTGAGCTTTGGGCAGGTAAATCGTGCCACTCACGGCTGTTAAATCCCCTCCATAAGGTTCTCTGTGCTCTGGTTCTCTCAGAGCCTTGTTGTGACACATCCTGAGCTCCTTCACCCAGATTCAGATCCTGATCAACATCCTCCACCCTCACAGTCCAGGTGGAGGATGGGGGAAAAAAATTCTCTGCCATCCCTCCACATCCCCAGACAAGGATATCCAAGGAATTCAAGTCTACAGGGATGTTCTGGAGAAGAAAACTCTCCCTGCAGGACTCTTATGACTGAAAGCTTCCTATAGGCAGCTGGAGTGAAACCAGGATTTGTGGAAGAGGATGGTTTGATCTTCTGCTGGGAGATTGAAGTTTGGTATGTTATTGGTCTCCAAGATTCCCAAAGGTTACCAGGAAATGCCTGCCAGTGCTGCTCCACAGTTCTGAATGTGGCTTTCAAGTTTAAAAAGTTCATAAAGTTCATTCAGTGCTGGTGATTACTTGGAAAAATGTAAGGGAGGGAAGAGATGCTCAAGGAAGGGAAGCTCTTTTCCTTCTCTGTGGAGGGCCACTGCCCCATTCAGTCATTGTCAGTGGAATTTTGAGCTGCAGAAAAGTAACAGAGGCTCCTTTAATGAATGTTGTGCTTATTAATCTCCACCTCTACCAGAAATGCCCACACAGAGCCCATGGACACCAAGGGAACTCCTCACCAAGGACTTGACAGGAATTCTGTATTCAAGAAAGAGATATTTTACCTACAAAAGCAACCACCCAAAGTACTAAAATTCCTGCCAAGCCCATTTCCCCTGGAATGTCAACAGAAGCCTCTGCTGTCCAGTGAGACTGAGGCCAAGTCCCGCAAGAGACACCATTGCAATTTTACAGGAGAATTTCATCGAGCAAGAACTGCCTGGTGCCTCCACTAGGAATAGTTCCAGTCCCTTGGAGGACTTGATGACATGACCCCTGGCCAGCTGCCTGTATCCCACACAAGGTCACTATGATGGTTCTCATCAATTCCTGGTTTTCTTTCCTGGAACTCTTTGCTAAAAAAGCCAAAGATCAGCATAAAAACTGCACCCCCAGCAAAGCAAAAGTGGTGTCATGAAATACCACCCCCAAATCCCTTGGAATTATCACAGTATCAGCAAGGTTGGAAGAGACCTTATGTCCAGGTTTGGTGGACAAATTATTGGTTAATAAATTATGGATACAGATGTATTAAAGAAATAAGAACTTATTATATGAGCTAGGAAAAATTAAAGTACCAAAAACCCACAGAAGAAAAATCCAACAACCACTTCCCAAAACCCCAAAAACGACCCACCAGATATACACATACCAATCCCAACCCTCACCAGGCAATAAACAAAACAAAAAGAGAAACTTATTCCCCGTTTCAATGCCCGAAGGTGCAATAGATTTGAGGTAGATGGCAGGGAGCGCTGATGGCCATGGGGGCAGCAGCGATGATGGATGGAAGGCATGCGCCTGTAGTATGTAGCTGGCTAATCTCTGGAAACACACCACTGGTGTGAAGGGATGACCAGCAGAGCACGTGGTGATTTCTAAGATGGCAGACACTGGAAATCCGGGCACTGAGACCAGTCTGTTCTCTGATGAACTCCCAGGCGCGAAAGAGAAACTGGTGAATTCTCTGATTATATCGTCCTCCGACTCTCTCAGAATCTCTGCCCTGTGCGCCTCCCCCAGTCCACCCTAAAAAGGGGTGGTCTGGCTCCTCGCTGAATCCCCATTGATCTTTCTAGTGCTGTTTCGCCCCCAGCTCTGCCCCAACTCTGCCTCCGAGCCCCTCTGGCCAAAAACATGGCAGACGTCACGTGCTGCTACCACACCGCCACCACCGCAGCCACCGAGCGCGGCCCCCACTGCCACCGCCAGCCACGCCAATCCCCCCGTCCGTGGGGTCCAGCTGTGCCTTTGCCGTGTGGAGAAAAATTCACAAAAAGCCACCACAGAGCACAGCCCGGCTCTCTCCACCACCCTGCGCTGAAGCTAACACGGTGCAACCATGTGGCGCCACCCTGCTGATGGGGCTGCTGCCCATAGCTGTGCCAGCGTGGGTGGCGCAGGGAACGCTGCTGCACGACTGCCGGTGGGTCACTGGCCAACAGACTGGAGTGGGCTCCCCCGCCGCTGCTGGTGTGCGTTACATGCGCCCCCATTCGCTGCTGCATTTGCCCCACCGCCTCCACCGCCACGGCACGATGGCGGCACCGCTCCATGCGCCATCCATGGGCAAGGGCTGGCGGGCACCTGCAATGCACCAGCCGACAGACAGGAGAGAGCACGCTCACTGCCGCCGCCCCACCGGCGTGGGGAACGCCCACCGTGCCATCACTGGTCTGGCCCCACTGCACCTGTTACCCCAGTGCCGCTCGCTACCACAGCCAGAGGCGCCATGCAGCCCAGCTCTTCTGGGCCAGGACCCCAACCAGACCAGCTGGGATTCCACCACCACCATCCTTCTCATGGCACTGCAATCACCCTGCAGCTTCCACCAACATGCTGCACCACCCACTGCCACATCACCGGTGTGGGGAACGCCACTGCGACATCTCTCAAGCAAACTCCATGGCATCAGATACACGTGGAATCCAAGGAGATGCCACACCATGACCAGGTGCCGCGAAAACCTCCTTTTCCTGGTAATCCCGGTCCCCTCATCACTCTCAGGCATTCCTGGCTGTCCTTGTGGTCGTGGGGGCAGCGTGCACTGCAAGATCATGATCTTCTCAAGCCTCCTTTCCCTCACTNAGGAGGAACAGAGTGGGGGAGGGGAGCGGCAGGGGAGGGGGATGGGGGGAAATGAGGAAGGGAAAAAATTTAAAACTGGGTTAATATAGGAAAAGTTTTTCCCAGCCTCAGCTAACCCACAACACCTGAAATATCATCAAGTCCAACCCATAATCTAACAGCCCATCAACTAAATTATGGCACCAAGCACCTCATCCAGACTACTCTTGAACATGTTCAGGGTCGGTGACTCCACCACCTCCCTGGGAAGACCATTCCAATGGCAGATCACATTTTCTGTGAAGAATTTCTTCCTTATATCAAGTCCAAACCTCCTCTGATAGAGCTTGAGACTGTGCCCCCTTGTTCTGTCGCCAGTTACCTGAGAGAAAAGAATCGCCATGGGACAGGTTGGCAAGGCTTGTCCTCAGGGTCCAGTGAGGAAGGACTTATCATAGAATCATGGAATATTGCAGGTTGGAAGAGACCCACAAGGAGTAGGTCCTGAATGTGATGTTTTCCTGCTCCAACACCTCTTCCAGACAAGTCTGAGGAAAGAATGGCCAAGGGAAAGCTGGTGGTGCATCACCCTCCCCTTTGTGAGGAGGCATCTGACACGGACAGGTCTGTCCTTCTCCCCCATTCCTGCGTTCAAAGCATCTCCCACCCACTGGCCTTGCCTTCCACAGTGTTTTACGCCCAAGAGACCCCCTGGGACAGTCCCACTTCCCCCAGACACCCAAACTACCACCACAACATCCAGAGACACTTTCCTGACACAGACAGGCACTCACACACCACTCCTGGGCTCTGCCTGCAGGGCCTTATCTCCCTCCTGCTCCTGGTTTGTGGAGCTGGGGACCCTCTTTCCTGCTTCTCCAATCCCAGGAATCTCAGCACTGGCAGCCTGGGAGGACACTGAGACACCTGGCTCTGGAGCTGCAGGAGCTCCAAGGGTTGGCACCTGGTCCAGCTCTGAGAGATAAAGAGAAGCGGCTCAACCTTCCCACTATTTTACTGCTCTCAGAAAGAGAATCTTCAGGGTTTTTTGCCTTTCCCCACTCACCTGTGGGAGGGATTCATCCCATTCCAGCCCACTCTGCATCCTGACATTCCACCACCCGTGACATCACCCTCTGACCCTGCAGCACTTCTTTCTATGCTCCACCTGCTGAGATTTCCATGGTTCCAGTCTCCAGGCCAAGTGCAGACTTTTTGTGTCTTTAAAACTATTAATGCACAGAAATCAAGTAAATATTTGCAACTGAGAGCTTAATCATCCACCCAAGAGAGGGTGGATTGTTTTCCTCGTCACATCCATCATATTTTATCTTTATTCCAGAGCTTCCCAGAGAGTCCCAGTTCAAGATTTTATTTCCTGTCTCTACCTGCACAATCTTTATTTTCTTTATTATCTTGCACAGCCCCTGTGGAGTTTGAGAACATCAAAACATGACCCCTTCTCACACTCAATTCAATTCTTCTGGTAGAAACATCATATAAAGGCAAACTCCTCGTCCCAATGTCTCACAGAGTTTGGATCTGGACAGAATTCATGATTTAAATCAGTTGCCTCAATCTAAGAACAAGAGTACAGGATCAAGGCAAGTGCATGTTTTTGTTTTGTCTTGGGGTTTTTGTTTCTTGGGGTTTTTTTGTGAGGAATTTGTTACACAAAACTGGTTGGGCAAGGTTTTCAGCAGAATGAATAATCATCCCCCACAGATGAAGAAATGTCACCCAAGGAAGGGCCTGTGCAGGATTCCAGGACTGATAATCTTTGGAAAAACTTGGTTAAAACTCATTATTTTAATGTCCCAGGAAGGCACAGAGTCCCTGGCCCTCAGCTGTTCTCCAGGAGCAGCTGACCCAAGTCCTGGTGTCCTTCTGTCCTGGAAATTCAGAGATTTCAGGTGATATCTGATATTTGAAACCTTTCAGGCTTGGAAGAAAGAGTGTGCGTTAACATCCTACTTGCTCAGAGAATTCCACTCAGCTGTGCAGGTCTACATGGATGAAAAATCAGGATAAGAAGGAAAGTTTTATCGGGGTTTGTGCTTTCACATGACCTTGTTGGACAGTTGTGAGTGTTAAAGGATGTTTTATCCATCAATGGAAGAAGTTACAATTCAGGGCTACAAGTGACAGGGACCTTAAAGCTCATCCTATTCCACCTCTGCCATGAGCAGGGACACCTCCCACTATCCCAGATTGCTCCAACCTGGCCCTGGACACTTCCAGGGATTGGGCAGCCACAGCTTCTCTGAGAAATCCATTCTAGCCCCTCCCCACCCTCCCAGGGTAGGATTCCCTCCCAGTATCCCATCTCTCCCTGCCCTCTTGCAGTGGGAAGGCACTGGCTGTGTCGTGGCATTCCAGGCCCTTTTCAAAGCTCTCACCACCCTCACAGGGAAGAATTTCTTCCCAAGAAGGTTTTTTCCCCAATATCCTCAGTTCTCCTGAGCTTTTCTTGCTGCTCCTTGGCTGCTGCTCCCTCTGCACCATTTCCGCAGGAGTGACGAGGAATTTAAAGGAATGCTCAGCACCACCGGTGCTCAGCTGTCCCATAGGGACCCTGTTTGTAACCTCCACCCACAGGATACAGTTTGGGATTCTACCTGCCTGCTGCCCACATCCCAACAACCCTCTTGTTCCTCCCCATTGAAGACAAAATATGATTTTATAAATTAGAGATACAAGATATATTAAAGAAACAAAAATGTTTATTACTAAAATATATATGAGGTAGAAAAAATTGAATTAAAAATTAAAATATCAAGGAAAAAACCCACACAGAAACTCAACAATTACTCCCCACATCAAAACTCAAAACACACACACTAATCCCACCCACACCAAACAAAAAAAAAAAATTGTTTCGGTTTAAATGTCCTAAAGTGCAGTTAAATGTCCTAAAGTGAAGTAAACAGCAGGAGGTGCTGGCGGCTGCGGGAGGTAACAGCGATGAATGAGAGTGTGCGCCCACTGTCCGCTGCAGGGTGGTCCCTGGACACGTCGCGGGAGCTGAGAGATGGCCATTGGAGATGGAAGGGGTCCAGGAGCTCACCAAATGAACCACCAGACTCGCGGCAGGAAGGCAGCAGGTCGGAGGCAGAAGCGGCAGCTGAGGCTGAAGGACCCAGTGAAACACGTGGTGGGCTCCAGATGGAGGGTGCTGGGGCTCCAGGCTGTGAGCAGGCACCTTTTCCCATCAGACTGAGGCTGAGAGCCCCTCTGCTTATATAGGTCCTGAGGGCCTCCCACAATCAGGGAGGGAGGCACCTGTGCCTTGCTGGCCTTCCCATTGGTCCCTCCTGTGCCCATCCTGCCCCGGCTCCACCCCAGCTCCACCTCCAAAGCCCCCAAGCCGAAACACGTGGTAAGGAACATGGCGCTGGGGAATGCCCTTGCCATGCCACCTCCCAGCGCCACGCCAAGGCACCGACGCCGTGCACACAGCTCAGCCCCACCACGCCTCCTCTTGCCAGCCCTGCCAGCCCTGCCCACGGCCGCCTGTCCCCGAGGAAGCCTGGCCCGGCCCCGCAGGACGCAGCCGCCCAGGGCGCCCATGGCCCGCCCGGTCCCACCGCCTCATGCGGCCGCACCAGCACCGCCACCGGCACCAACCAGCACCACAGGCTCCCGGCACCAGCCCCACACTCCCCGGGCACCACAAGCTCCCAGCTCTACTCATACTTCTGGGTCCCAAGCCCCACTGCACCGAGCCCCACACTGCCCACAGGGGTCTTGGCCAGAGCCCGACCCCCAAGCCGAGGAGCACACGGGCAGCCACCTCCTCCACAGTGCCAGGAAAAACCACCTCCTCAGCTTGCTGCTGCTGCTGCCGCACCAGCACTCCATTTTTCTGAGGCTGCCATGGAGCCCCCGCGTCCCGAGCCCCACCGGCAAATGACAGACTCAAGACTGGGGAAGATACCACACTGGGATCCCTCTCCCTTGGATAGACATGAAAAAGGGAGAAGGGGGCCCCTCCCAGCCCCCGGCACACCCC
>VXBA01000629.1:460167-518140 GCA_013399895.1 Serilophus lunatus
CTGCCCCCTTCCCCCAAGGACCATTCCCCGCACAACCCACCACTGATCCCGGCTGTGGCCACGCACGGGGGAAAAGCACACGCCACGGGAAAACCCCTCAGGCAAACGTGGAGAGGGAGAAAGGGGCCCCACTCCCAGCCCCTGACACACTCCCCAGCTGCCCTGGCTCCCCCCGAAAAACAAACCACAGACCAAATTGGGGAAAAATGGATGGAGGGGGGGAAGAGGGAGGGGGGGAAAAGGGGGAGGGAAAGACCTTCTTTTTATATAATCTGATTTATAAAGGAAAAGGGTTTTTTTTAAAAAATAGCATATGCTAGCCCATGACAGCGAGGAATCCCACATCTTGCATTCCCTGCTCCTCCAGGCCCAGGGGGTGACACCTTCTGTTCAAAGCTTCCTTTTCCCAGAATATTCTGAGTTAGAAGGGACCCTACAGGACCCTCAAGCCCAACTCTCACACAAATTGTCCATACAGGGATCAAACTTTGTTGTTCTGAGTTAATTTTCAGCAGCCCAGTGATGCCCACTCTGTCCTTTCTCCAGTCCAATACTCCCACTCCTCAACAGATGTCCCAGCTGGGCTGAACACAGGGAAATATCAAACTCCAGTGGATCAAAGCAATGGCTCCAGTTTAATATTCCCTTTGTCTATAAAGAGAGAACTTCAATAAAGAGCTGAAAAGCAGATTTTGGGAATTAAAAAGCAAATGTCTGGCAGCTGCCTCCTCTGCTGCAGGAATCCTGTCAGGAACTCTGACAGCCTGGAGCAGCTGAAACCACACTCTGGGCTCTTCACTGGCCATCTGTGGACACCTTCAGTCCCTGCCTGCACTGAAGGTTCTGGGCAGCTCCACATCCAATTTACAGCTTGTCCTACTTTCAGGAGAACAAACATTTGTTCCCTCTGCCTTTTTGTATTTATTGCTTTCTGACTGAATGCTAATGGTTGTGTTTTCCCTGATCCATCTGTGCCTCCCTGTGTCCTGAGGCCTTGTCCTGGATCAGCTCTGGGGATGACCAGAGGGACTTTGCCTTGCTCCCCAAATCCCGCCCAAGGACAGATCAGCTGTCCTGCTATTTGCAGGTATTTCCTTAGGGAAAGATCTGCTTCTCAAAAAAATTAGTGCCCTCATTCATCCCAGTCCTTTCTCATCTTCCCTACAGTGACATGAGAAAAAAAATGGCTGCATTGTCTGGGCCCAGCATTCCCAGCCACTGTATCTATCCATGGACCTTCTTCTTCCTGTTTTCTCCCCTGCTGTGGGTTTCTTTAGGCTTAAACAGCTGCCCCAAGTGCAGCTCATAATATGGTGGAAATAGAAAAATAATGTGCTGGAAATAGAAAAATAATGTCCTGGAAATATGAAAATTATGTGCTGGAAATATATACATATATATATATATATATATATATATAAAGCCTCATGTTCCTAAAATTTTTCAGAGGTGTTTTATAAAATTTTCAGTGAGGAAATAATGGGAGTCAGAAACTGTGACTGGGAGCTGCAAGGTAGAGCTGTGAACATGTACCAAGTCATGGAGTTACAGAATGGGTTGGGTTGGAAAAAAATCATCCAGTGCCACCCCCTGCCATGGGCAGAGACACCTCCCACTGTCCCAGGTGGCTCCGACATGGCCTTGGACACTTCCAGGGATGGGGCAGCCACAGCTTCTCTGGGCAGTCCATTCCAATCCCTCCTCACCTTCACTACAAAGAAACCCATCCCAATATCCCATGTTTCCCTGCCCTCTGGCAGTGGGAAGCCATTCTCTGTGTCCTGTCTCTCCATCCCTCTCCATCTTTCCTGTCTCTCCTTCAGGTCCTGCAAGGCCATAATTAGGTCTCCATGAAGCTTCTCTTCTCCAGGCTGAACAATCCCAATCCTCCCAGCTTTTCCAAGGGGCTTCAGCTGCTTCCCACATCCAGCTGGATGTGCAGCTGGAATTGCATCTGCCTGATCCCCACGGTTATGGGGGTTAGTCCTTCCTGCCCTCAGCCAAACCACTCTGGAGAAAACAGTGCCTTGATAGAATCGATTTCCCATTGCCTTTCTGTCCAATTATATGTTTGAAGCTGGTGACAGCTAAACCTGGAAATATTTTGCACTTCAGCCAGTTGTGAAGAGCTGGTCACTGATAACCATCATGTTTGATTCATTAAAAATACAGGATTTCTTGCTCTTGATTTTCTTTAACCATCTTTATTTTACTTGTTATTCTTACTCCTAAGTTTTCATGGCTTCTGGTCTCTATTGGTGAGCTGGAATTCTCTCATTTGAGAGAGATTTTAACCCTCCAGCTGCTGACTCAGCTCTGCAGGAGCTTGAAATTTTCCTCAGGACACATCTAGTAACAGACACAGTGAAGTGGCTTCCCCAGGTCTGTTCTTGCTCTTCCTCGGTGCAAAGAACCACCACTATTTTATAAAAATAGCTCAAAAATACTTAACATTTCCTCTACAGATCATCCACCTGAGAATTTATCCAGAAAAAATACTCTGGCCAAAGGAAATAGAAAAAAATGATGCTTAATTTCAGCTGTTTCAAGATTGATTCGAGCCACAGGGAGGCTTATTGTGTTTCATACTAAATATATATTAGATTTATATATAAAACGTAGCACATAGGGGTGCAAGAGCCACCCCCCAGCCCTTGGATCTTCCTATTCCCAAGCCTTGTAACACTCCCACCACCTTGGGCAGTGCCACCCTCACTCCAGCACAGGGTCTGTGCAGACATTCAGCTTTGCCTGTTCGGACTCTTGGAAAAGCTCTGGAAGATTCCTGGGATCAGACTGATTCCCAGCCATCCCTGCCCTTCCCAACTGACAGGAGTGACCATTGAGGAGGAAAGTTTGGATGTTCTGATCCCCCCCTGGGAGATCAGAAGGGACACAAAGGCTTGTTCTGCCCCTTCTGTTCTCCACCCTTCCCTGCCGAGGGTTTGAGATAATGGACATGGAAAACCCTCACACACCCTGGCTTGGTGTGACAAAACAAGCTGCAAACTCAAGGAACATTGAGGGGGGGGTAAAATGTCCCAGTGACAAAGGGCCTGGGAGACGAAGAATCCAAGACTCTGCAGCCCAGAGGTCCCCCTGGAACCCTCTGGAGATGCTCCCTGAGGGTTTTCTGTGCTCCATCTGCTCCAAGGCACAGCACTGCTGGCAGGAAACCACCAGCCATGAGAACAAACCCGGTGTCCCAGTGG
Organism: Serilophus lunatus; assembly: GCA_013399895.1. Lineage (NCBI taxonomy): Eukaryota > Metazoa > Chordata > Aves > Passeriformes > Eurylaimidae > Serilophus > Serilophus lunatus. The sequence goes on from VXBA01000629.1 coordinate 463,380, forward strand.
ATATCACAGAAAAAGAAAGAACACAGACCTTGAGCACTTCAAACATTGCCGTGCTCACTCAGCCCCCTGAAAGGCCAGGCTGCCTTCAGATGGAAACAGGGGGAGTAAAAATAACAATAAGGGGCAGAGACAAGGAAAAAAGGAATCCTAGATCACAGCTGTGATCACACCCACTGTCCTGCCTCCACAGAAGTGATGTCCCACTAATCCCTGCACAGCTTTTGTTCAGATGATTCTCACCAACCCTCAGAAAAATCCCTTCTCTTGCCAATGGCTGACAAATATTAACAACCTCAAGGTTAAATATTCCATCTTGACCTGGGTTTGTTTGGTTTTGCAATGATTTATCTGCTGCTCTTCATGAAATACAAAAAAAAAATAAATTATACTTTCATATTTCACAGGCTGAATATAAAAAGTCCAAACCATCTTTGCTTTTCAGCTCTTTATTAAAGCCCTCATACCATCTCTTTGGAGACAAAGAGAATATTCAACTGGAGCCACTGCTTTGTTCCACTGGATTTTGATGTTTCTCTGTGTTTGGCCCAGCTGGGACATCTGGACAGTGCTCCTGGATTTAATGGTTCTCAAATGCATCCAGTGTTCTCAAAACCTGCCACTGAAACACAATTTCCACGGTGTCACCACCATGGGGAGAAGCCTGGAGGCAAAAGCAAGTTTTGGACCTTGTTGGGGTCTCATACTAAGCTTTAAGGATCAAATTACATGTTTGTTCAATAGCAATAAACTTCTGGGGGTTTATAGAGCCATTAAACCCACTACAACTGCTCCCATTTATGGCTTGGATATAATTTACTTGGGAAGGTTTCCTCTCTAATGGTGCAGTGCAAGTGATTTGAGCTCTATTAGCTGGAAACTGCACATCTCCATTTGCAGAGATCTTATAAATAATTCCAGCCCATGGACAGCCTCCCATCCAGCAGGGAAAGGGAGGAGGAACTGGCAGAGGGTGGGGAGATGTTAGGAATTAAAAAAAAAATACATTAGGACTTCACACAAATTAAGAATTTAGGGAACCTCTTGTTGCAGGTGGCATCAAAATCCCATTTTCCTGCTTAATTTGTGCGACACTTTGAGGTTGAAATGTAAGCACAGCTCAGACTGCAGGCTGAGCTCATTCCCATCCAAAAGCATCCATTGGAAACGCTGTCTCCCAGGACACAGGGAATTCCTGAGCATTCAGAGAGGCTCCCTGGAAGCTTTAGAGCAATAAATGAAATTTATAGCTTACAGCTATAAACTGTAGCTTACAGCTATAATTGAAACTTGCAGCTAAATAGGGGAGTTGGGCTCAAGCCTAAGCTCAGGTTTAGGGTCCTTTAGCAGAGAAGGGGCTGGGGATCACCCAGGACTAAGAGAGAGAATCAAGGGGAGGGTAGGAATCTATCCCTGGTATTTTAAACACCAGAAAAACTCCCCAAAATGAACTTGAGCTGCTGAGTGAGGGAGGTGGTGACTCCCCTTGACCCCCTGCTCGGGGGTTCCTGGGAGGAGAGAGGGGGAAGCCAGGCTGTGATTCAGGGGCTCAGCTGATCCAGAGAGAATTCCAGACTGGCTGAGGGTGATTTTGGTGTTCCTGGTGCTGAAATCCAGGAATTCAGTGGATGGGTCAGTGCTGGGGTCTGTGGCAGCACCAACTCACCTGCCAACCACCCTCAGGGGTGTCTGGCTCTTTTGGCTGGGGCTGAAGTCAGGGTAGCAAAAAACCTGGGAATGGCTGAGAAAAGTGGGCACAAGAGAAGGTGGGGTCACTCCATGGGCTGCTCTGATCTTCTCCCAGGACAGGCCCTGGCTCTGCCCACGTTGGCTCAGAGGGTTTTCAGGAGAACTGAAAAGAAACCCCAAAAACCAAACAGGCAGAAGACTAACCAGACAAATCAAACCTCCTCCACCAAGGGAAGGGGGGGATGGAGAGCCAATTTTCCATCTGGAAGAGCAACAGCTGAAGGTGCCTCGTGGAACATGGTCAGAGCTGCAGGAAATGTGCTGGAGCATCAGAGTGATGAGGAGCTGAGGGAGCTGAGGGGCTCAGCCTGGAGAGAAGGAGGCTCAGGGGGCACCTGGAATTCTCTTCAATCCCTGACAGGAGGGGGGAGCTGGGGGGGTCGGGCTCTGCTCCCAGGGAACAAGGGACAGGAGGAGAGGGATGTGCCTCAGGATATGCCAGGGGAGGGGCAGGTTGGATATTGGGAACAATTTCTCCCTGGAAAGGTTGGTCAGGCACTGGCACAGGTACCCAGGGCAGGGATGGATTTTCCAGCCCTGGAAGTGCCAAAAAAACACGTGGAGGTAGGACATGGATTGTGGTGGCCTTGGCAGTGCTGATCATTCCAGTTGGACTCAATGATCTTAAAGGGTTTTTCCAACTTTCCCAATCCTGTGAGGGTCTGTCGCCCTGAAAACCCCCAGGACAGGGGTCACACCACCTTTGATGTCCCTCCAACACCTCGTGGTTAAGGGGCTTTGTGGGGATGCGGGGTGGGAATGCTGAGTGTTAGACTTAACAGCCATCTCTCCCTGGAAATCACATCCCAGGTAATGACACTTGATTTGCACAAGAAAACAAATCAATTAAGTGGCATCAAGTCATTTTTGGATAGAATTATAAACCAAAGCTCAGCTGGGGGGTCTCTTAATGCAGAAGTGGAGGATGCTCAAGGTTAATGAAGATCTGGGATAGATTTTCTGGTACTCAGAGTATTGGTCGTGTGGCTGTTTGTGTTCAGGGCTGGAATTCCATGACTTTAACTCACAGAAGGAGACATTCCAAGTGCAGAGGAAGTAGTATTGACTTCAGAAACTCCCAGACCTATTTAACCCAACAAAAAAATGTCTCAGAGTCAATAAAATACACTGGGTCCTCTTTAAAATATGCTGGGTGAGGAAATAACAAGGCCAAAAAGAGAAGATGGAAGTTAGAGGATGATGCTGGAATAAGATTGAATTGGTCATGAATAAATTTAGACTGGAAGGCTAAAAAACTCCCCAAATTATATCTTGGAATGACTTTCCAGAAAGTGCAGTAGGGGCAGGAAACTTCAATTATTTGAAGGTGAAAAAAATTCTTGTAAAGCAGAACATGGTTCTTGCTGGAGTAACAAATGAAAGAGGCAACGGGAGTTTGTGGGACTCACCTTGGAGCTGCCCTGGGAGCAGGGAAGGGGGAAGGGATTGGCTTGTTCCTGGCTGATCCCATTTATTTTCCCCATATATTTTGTCATGTACACGTGGCAAAGTGAGCAGTGCTGCCAAAAATTTCTGTAGCCTTGTAACAGGAAAGTTTGTGTAATGGAAAAAGGATTTAGAGCAGAAGGATTTCATGTCCAAAAAGGAATCAGACAAGAACTCGTGGATTTGTAACTCCTGCCTTCAGCTTTCCTTGGTCAGCTTTTAACATTCCTGGGTCAGAGGGAAGAGGTTCCTATTTGCCAGTGACAATCCCAACATGTCCCAGCCTTAATCCTTTCAGCCACAAACTTGTCTTCCTATGGAAAACATGAGATAATTTCCTTGATGTTCCAATTCAGCCTCTCAGGGAGTGGGATTAGACTCTCAAAAAGCAAGAAACCAATGTATTGGAAAGGTTCTCTCCCAGCTTGATTTCCTCAGGCGTGTGGGATGGAATTCACAATGCTCCCAAAAAATGAGAAAGTGCAAGAGGAAAATGATTTCTCAGCTTGGCTGCATCCAGTGCAACCAATGCACAGCACTCAGATGGAAGGTTCTAGAAAGCAGTAATAATAACAACAACAACATATATATCTAAATATAATATCTAATAATATATAGATATATATTTAAATATAATACATAATTATCCCTGTTCCTGTGCTCCAGTTTGGGAGATGTCTGCACATGGACGTCTGGGAAAATACCAAGTGATCCCACTTTACTGCAGCAGCCAAAGGTTTGGGGATCTCCTTTCCAAACAGGACCCTTGAGGTAAAAATCTGCTTGGAGATGAGTCCTGCATGTGGATACAACCCCTGAAATTGTCTTTAATGATTTTCAGAGTGTGGAGTTGAAAAAGCTTCAACTCAAGGCATTTGAGTCCAATCCGTGAGGATTCTCTCACCTCCTTGAAGGCAAAGTTGCCCAGCCCAGCAGGGAATCCATAGGGAATAACAGGATTCCTCCCTCGAGAGAAATGACCTTTATTGTTTGAATCTTTCAGCTGAGATGGACTCATCTTTATTTTTTATCCCTCTGCTTCAAGTTTCCTGCCAAGTTCTTGTCTCGATTCATCCTCTGGGTCCCGAGGGGTCCTGCTTTCCTTCTTCCTTCCCCTGGGCAACTCCAAGCTGAGTTTGGCAGCCAACTTCTCCTGAAATTGCACTTAGAGCAGCAAGAACTACTTGGAAATCAAAGTTCAGCATTTGCTGCTCTCAGGCTCAGAGTAAAAGCTTGGCTTTGTTGGAATCTATCCTGACTTTTTAACTCTGGGCACTCTTGGGTTGCTTTTTGCCCCTTATCCTGATCTGGAGGATGTATTTCTCCCCTAAGGTTTATAAGAAAATACAAGATTTTATCAGCTTAGCCAGTGCTCTTATCCTCTCTCATCTCTTCCTGGAGTCCAAAAAGGCCTTTTTTCCTTGTTTTGGAGAACTGGACAACATTCCTTGGGGTGTGAAGGACACATGGTGTGAAAGGAGCACTGAAGGACCTTCTCAACCAAAACAATGATTGAGAGGAAACACTCAAGTCCTTTTATGAGATGATTATTAACAGTAAATGATCCTTTTCAGGGCAGGTTTATTTGTCAAAATCAAGTCTAAAATGGAAAACCAGGAGGAACCAAACTGTGTGTTCAGCCTGACAGAACCAGAGGTTCAATGGAGGTTCTTGTTCTGAATTCCAGGATCATTAAAGACAGTTTAATATCTGCTGATTGTTCCACCCCTTTACGTCCTACAGGAATTCCTGATGAGGGAGAATTTCTAAGTCAGGAGATAAATATAAATTGTCCATTAGACTCCTAATGAAACTGGCTGGGATTCCTCTGGAATCCTGCAATTCCTGGAATTCTGCCTCCAAACCTTCCCAGAGGCAAGTTTGTTTTATTTCATACTGAAGGATCTCAGCAGGAGGAAGGGGAAACAGAAGGATACAGCAAATATTTTGGCAAATATTTCATCAGGGGCCTGTGGCAACCCTCTGAAACATCAGGACAAACCTTTACTATTCCTGCCCCAGCAATTTTGGGATGTTCCCCAGGAGGGTAAAACCCTCTATGCTGTTTGTTCTCTAAAAAAAAAAGGCCTTTCTCCCTCAAAATATAAGATTTTAATGTGACCTGCCGAGTGCAAAGATAAAAAGAGTGATGTGTAATCCACAAATAAATAAACACAGGAGCAGTTGGTTATTTTACATCTTACAAGGCAATGGTGGGATTAATGTTGGAATAGTGCATTTAGTCAAGTGAAAAATTTGAGATAGAAGAGTGAACAGCAACACAATTATTTGAAGGCTGGGAAATGAGATTTTATGAAACACAGAAGGAATTCAATACATTCTGACTATCCAAAAAAATCAGACAAGGCTGAAAAACGACTTGTTATGTGGTGTGGGAACAGCCTGGGAGGGAAGGGAAGTGGAATGTGCTCTGCAAAGGAGCAGGGGGAGTGACCATACTGATGGCAAAGCAGCCCAAATTCAAATTAGAAATCAAATTATTCACAACTGGGAGTGTCTCCTGGTGGGCCACAAGTGCAGATCCACCTCATCCACTAAACTCCAGATGCTGCTCCAAAGATGCTTTGGTTAAACACAAGTTATCAGGGAAAAAATCAGTCTCTAAAGCCAGACTTAAATCCCATAATGGTCCTTTCAAGCCAGAGTTATGTAGTTTATATCAAAATGTCCCCTTCAAAAATGCTGAGAGGGCTCATTCCTGAGCTTAGAAAATGCCAGGACTGGGGAATTCTCCTCTCTGATATTGTCTCAGTCCTCTTGAGCACATGGGTGTGCTCAACACGATCAGGGAATCACAAAATCATGGAATGCTTTGGGTGGGAAGGACCTTAGAGCTCAGCCAGCCCCATCCATGTCCTCGGGCAGGGACACCTCCCACTATCCCAAATTGCTCAAACCTGCCCTTGGACACTTCCAGGGATGGGCCCAGCTTCTCTGGGCACCCTGTGCCAGGGCGTCACACCCTCCCAGCCAGGAATTCCTTCCCAATATTCCATCTAACCGTCTTCTTTTCCATATGAAGCCATTCCTCTGATCCCATCCCTCCAGGCCCTTGGAAATAGTCTCCACTTTTCCTGGAGGTTCCCTTCAGCTACTTGGAGGCTACAACTGGGTCACTCCTAAGGCTTAACCCTGAACCTGTGACTTCTCCCTGAGCCTGAGCCTGAGCCTGAGCCTTAACTCTCAGCCTTAATCGTGAGCCTAAGTCATAACTGTGAGCCTGAGCTTTAACCCTGAGCCTGGGACTAAGATGATCCCTGTTTTTTCCGTCCCACACTGTCTCTGCTTTTTCCCCTGGATCTTGTTCCTCCCTTCCAGAGCACTTCCAGGTTTGTTGTCCTTGGAGTGAACCAAAGAGCTACCACTGGAAATCTGCTTTTTCTTCCAGTTGAACTTTGTTAGGGAAATTCTACTATTTCAGCTCCTGGTTTATCCCATTTGGGATCTGAGTGTTAAGAGGGAAATTTGTGTGGACTGAAACCTTGCAGAATCCCATGAACCCCAAACAACAAACCGGGTGTGGCTGAGGGGAGGAAACCATCCAGCCTTCCAAGAGATCTTGCCATTTGGTTAAATTATCAAAAAATATTTTTCCATGGTTCATTAGAGAGAGAGAGATATAAATAAGTTCCTACATCTAGGTCTAATATATAGTTATATATTATTATAAATAATATACAATATTTAATAATATATCATTATAATATATATTATAATATAATATAACATAATAATCTATAATAATACATTGTCATACTTTTTCCCTGTCTTATGAGGGTTGACAAATATCATCCTCTGTAGGAGAGAAGGAGAAACCACCAAAAGTGGAAAATAAACCACCCTATTTCATCTTTTATATGCTTTTTTCTCTTTTATAGATATTTGTCTCTTATATATGGGTTTCACTCATATATATACATTTATATATATAAGTATTTTATATATTTTGTAAATCTGTATATTTTTATAATTCATTTTACATAACCATATAATTTATTATATATATTTTATAATTTATATGCATTTTTATATATAAAAATACATTAAAATACAAATATAAATATGGAATATATATAAAAGAGAAATGGGGCTTTAGAATAAGTGAGTCACAGCAATTACTTGAGAATTGACTAAATCCACTTGTCCCTACCTGGGAAAAAACCTGGGAAAAATCAAGGTAAAGCTGATTGAAGGTGCTTAAATCAAGAGGTGACTTTCAGAAAAGGTGGGAACTTAAAAAGCTTAATAAAAGTGTTTGGACACTTTCAGGATGAGGGTGGGACTTGAAATTGATGATCCCTGTGGGTCCCTTCCCACTCAGGAGATGATCCTTGAGCACCATCTGGGAATGCAGTGGTGGGAGCAGGAGCTGAGTTTGGTCCTTCTCAGTAAATCCCCCCTCCATGACCCCTGAATATCCCTTGTCTCTCCCACTGCCTCATCCAATTTCTGCATTCACTTGGGAATTTTTGCTTGGTTATTTTAGGGATCTCTGGGCTTCACCTCTTCCACTGAATCTCAAATTAGCTCCCTAATTTGTTTGCCTTGGGCTCCCTCTTTCCACCCAGGGAGAAGCAGCAAGTTAAGGGCAAGATAATTAGACCTGGCTTTGATATCTTTGATTCTTTGATTTTATTTTTTTTTAAGGAGAGGTGAATCCTACCCTAAACCCCCCTGGATCTCTCAGCTTCCTCTGAGCAGCTGCAATGAGATGAAATCTGTTCACCCAAAGATATGAAGCACAGATAGATAGTAATGTAAGCTCTGGAAACAGAGATAACTAAAAACATGGAAGTGCTGAACAAAGTCACGGCAGAGAATCCAAGTACAACCCAAAAAACCAGGAGACACTTTGGATTACTTTGCCTTTAATACTTGTTGTGTGCATCGTTTCCCCCAATAAAATGAAAGCATTAGTATTGATTCACCCCTCAGACACAAGTGTTAAGATATATTCATTAAGTTTTGGAAAGGAGGGAGATGGAACAGTGAAGCACAAGAGAAAAAACCTGGTAAGAAATTAATAATTGTGTATTCAGTGCTGTCTGCAGTAAATAATTCATTGAGCCACACACTGAATGAGGAGATGAAATGAAATATTGAAGAGCTGCTCTTTCTGCCAGCAAGTCTATTCTGAGCCCTGAACGAGCAGGATTGTGCCTGGAGAGCAGAGTGCTCACATATTTAAGACTGTATTAGAATGCACACACACAGGAGGGCTAAATGAAGATTTTACAGGCATCTTAAACCTGACACTTCCTAATTTCTGAGTGCTTGACCTTGGAAATGGTTTGATAAAATATTATTGGGTTGATGGGGTTTTTTTCCTGTTCTTTCCTTGGTTTATGTTTTTTGGGGAGGCATCAGACACTTCTCTTACACATGTTCGCAGAGACAGGTAATCCCTAACTGGGACCTGAAGGACAACTCAAAAACTTGAGTTAACTGGGGAATATCAAAAGTTGGACAAGATAATGATGTGGGTCAGGCAGGAGAAGCGTTGGTATTCTTTGTATTCCATATGGACAACTTCCCTGTCCACCCAGTCCTGTATCACTGACAAGCAGAGGTTTAAAAGTCAGCAAAATCATAAAACAAAACCACACAAATTCTTAATCACAAATATTCTTACTTTATATCTTAAATACATATAAAAATATCCCTGATTCCAGCAGTTCACAAAGCCTGACAGGCCATAAACTGGAAATTTTTTCCCTCTAGATCTGTAAACATCAGAATATGCTTATTTCTATCCCAAGTGATTGTTTGGGACTGTGGAACTGCTCCATCAGGTGGGCTCACTGCTGGTCTGAAAGGGATTTGTAGGAATAAACAGGCAGGAAACTGCCTCCACCTTCCCAGGGGATAAATGCTCCGACAAGGCTCCCAGATTGCTCCTCATTTTTTAAGATAAATAAAGGTTTATGAAGAAACATCAGTTTTATGTGAAAAACTCAATTTTTCTTTTAACTCTTGCCATTCTTGTATTTGTGTCTCAGCTTTGCAGGAAGCCCCTGCATTCCCATTCCATGGGCCATTATCCATCCTCCCACATCCTCCTGCAGCCAGGGCAGCAACACCCCCCTGCCTCCTGCATTCCCCTTGTTCTCCTTGGTGTCCTTGCTTATCTCCTTCTGATGCTCCATAGAATCCTGGGCAAGTCTACAAGTCTGAATCCTTGGACAGAAATCTGTTGTCTCTTGGCTGCCACTTCATCCCACTTGGACACCTTTGGGATGTAGCAGGAATGGTGTGGTGACCCTTGGCTTCATCCGAGACATACCATAGAATCTTGGGATCATAGAATCATGGAATGGTTGGGGTTGGAAGGGACCTTAAAGCCCATCCCATTCCAGTCCCTGCCCTGGGCAGGGACACCTCCCACTGTCCCAGGTGGCTCCAACCTGCCCTTGGACACTTCCAGGGATCCAGGGGCAGCCACAGCTTCTCTGGGCAAACTGTGCCAGGGCCTCCCCACCCTCCCAGGGAACTACTCCTTCCCCAAATCTTCGAGCTGAAATTGAGCTGAGGTTGAGCTGAGTTGAGGTCTCCTGCTCCTGCACAAAACAAGCCAGACTGAGACAGATGATCCCCAGTGAAACAATTATTAATTTCAAAAAGAAAATATCACGTATTAAGTACTTTCCCCACTCTACCCCCATACTCATCACAAACAGAAATGAAAGTACTAAAGTGCCTTTAGTTCCTGTGTTTGTCACTTTGCTGAACATAACTCATGACCTGCTCCAGCAAACAGGAGAACAAACATATTTGCTTTGGATAAATTAAAATGTTTGGTGCATTTCTTCATCACGTCCTTTTCTTTTTTCTTTTACTCCTCTCTTCTCTGTTCTCTTCCCTGTTTTCCTTGCAGGGATTCTCTATTTCAATGGCCACAAACTCAGATTAATCCGGTGTCTGTCACACCTCAGTCCCTGCAGGGGATTCGGACTGAGATCATTATCTGGTGTTTCACACCTGAAAACGAGCAAGATTTTACAAACAATGGCAGGGAAACAGGGAGAAGGGAAGATCTCCCTCAGACAGGCTGGGCAGGCCGTGGACCAGGGTGTGAATCCCCCATGGAACCAGAGAATTCATTGTATCCTTAAGGTTGGAAAGATCTTGGAGTCCAAGCACTAAAGTTGCCAGATCCAGCAGCTGGACAACATTCCCAGGCCTCAGTGCAAGGGGCTGAGCAGGGAGCCCATGTTCCCCAGGGAGTGGGGCCATGGATCAGGGTGGGACATGGGTCCAGTGCCTTGGGAGTGGCTCAGACTGAGGGGACACGGCGCAGGGAGGAGCTGGGGCTGCTGCTCCCAGAGCTGCCTGTGGCACTGCCAGGGCTGCGGCCCTTGGTGCTACGGGTGTCACTGACACAGCTCTCAGTGACTCCAGCCCTCACTACTACAGCTCCCAATGCTACAGCCCTTGCTACTACAGGCTGCTGAAGCTCTTAGTAACTTCAGCTGTCACTAGTACAGCCCTTACTGCTACAGCTCCCTCTGCTGTAACTCCACTACTACAGCTCTCATTTCTACAGCTCCTACTATTGGAACTCCTAGTAACTCCAGCTCCCACTACTACAGCTCTCCCAGCTACAGCTGCTTGCAAGGCCAGGAGAACACAGTGCTCAGCAGACTGAGGAGGAATAGATCCCAGAATCTCAGGATCCCAGAACCTGATGAGCTGGAAGGGGCCCCCCAAGGATCATCCATCCAACCCCTGACCCTGCACAGGCCCATCCCCAAGAGTCCCACAAGCGTCCCAGAGGATCATCATGTTCTTCCAGGAAGAAACCCCACTGGATGTGATGGCAGAAACTTCATTTTTTTTAATGAAACAGACAAAAATAAATCACAGTGACAAGGAACAGCCTCCTGTCTCTAACATGGGATTCCATTTCCAGTGTAATTACGGATGTTTCCAGAGCATGCAGATGGGTTTAGTCTCACAAAGCAGAGCTAATTTATTCATAAGCAGATCTGCAAGGCTGCCCGGGCAGAATCCTCTCCATATTCCAGGGATTACTAAATTGGTGGGTGTGAATGGTTTTTTCACAGGAGGCTCCAGTGCATGGATACAGCAGTGGGGGGGGGAAATGGGAACGACAGGCAAGACAGGCAGGAAAGTGGGGCCATTTGCGTGACAAAGAAATTGTCAGTGACAGCCCCAAGCTGGCAGAATTTCGGGAGGGAGAACGGCTGCACAACATCTCCAGAAACGGGGAAAGAGCCCTGCAGGGATTGATACCTCGACAGGGTGTATCCACGCTCTCCACTGGGCTTGGATTTGGGGTATGTCTGTCCTGGAAGCCACCCAGGAGCATCAAACCAGTGGAGTCACATCTTCTCCAGGCTGGTGCTGCTCCCCTGTGCTGCTAGGAATGTCTGCAAGGACAGAGAGCTCAGAGGTGATGAAGAGCTTCCCAAACTCCATCCCAGCAGTTCCTGGTCTGATCCATGTCCCTCATCTGCTCCAGTCATCAGGGATTTCAGGGCACAGTAGTGGAAACCTTTGGAGGTGCAGAGGGAAATAACTCCAGAGTGGTTGGTTGGTCCCTGCTGCCTTTGCTCCCCAGCCCAGGTCCAACCTCCAGGACATAGGAGATGCTCCTTTGATCTTCCAGCTTTGGCTGCTGCTTCCCTGCTGAGCCCCAGTGGCAGCTGGACACGGATTTAGGAATGGCAGCAGTGGGAATAGAGACTCTGGGACTAGGCACTGAAAGAACTGGGGTTGTTCAGCCTGAAGAAAAGAAGCTTCAGGGGGAATTAATTGTGGCTTTCCAGTACCTGGGGGAGCTACAAGAAAAATGGAGAGGGGCTATTTCCAAGGGCCTGGAAGGACAGGAGAAGGAGGAATGGCTTCCCAATGTAAGAGGGCAGGGCTGGGTGGGACGTGGGAAGGAATTCTTGCTTGTCACGAGAAATTCAGCCCAGAGAAGCTGTGGCTGCCCCATCCCTGGAAGTGCCCAAGGCCAGGCTGAAGCAACCTGGGATAGTGGGAGGTGTCTCTGCCCATGGCAGGGACTAGGACTGGATGGTCCTTAAGGTCCCTTCCAACCCAGACCATTCCATGAGCACCTCAGCCATCCCAAAAGGCTTCTTCAGAGGGTTTTTTGTCCCAGCAGTGCTGGGTCAGGAGGTTCATCCTTTCTTCTTTTTACAGCTGAATGTATGAAAAATCACTCTTCTTTCTTTGCCCTTTCCTTTCTTTTTTCCCCTTTTTTCACCAGCAGCTTCTTGAAACTTTCTCAGCTTTGGAAAAGTGACAGAGCTGGAAAAGAAAAGTGAATTTGTCACAGTGTCACTTCCATGTATTGGAAACATTTGTAAAGTTACCAAGTAGAAAAGAGGGGGGAAAGGCAAAAATCACACTTTGTATTCTTCATGAAAGGTAGGAAGAGAAAAAAAACCAAACCAAAATCCAATGTGGCAGGTGCTGGGAATATATCTGATCAAAACATGTGGCAGAGTGGAAAAAGGGATCAAGGGATCCCTCTCAAATTTGTCAAGTGATAAACAGCTCCTGTACTGTGCAGTGACCAACCTGAAGGACAGGGCCACCCAGGGGGCCTGGAAAAGCTGGAGAAGTGGCCCATGGGAATCTCGTGTGGTTTAACAAGGTCAGGTGCTGATAGCACCTGGGTCTAGGCAAAGCCATGGGAGAAGGACTTTTTGGATGGGGGATGAGGGGCTAGACATGATCCAGCCCAGAAACCCCCTGTGCCCTGGGCTGATCCCCCAGCCTGGGCAGCAGGGGAGGGAGGAATTCTGCCCCTCAGGTGAGACCCCACCTGCAGAGCTGCTCCAGCTCTGGGGAACAGCACAGGGAGGACGTGGAGCTGCTGGAGAGAGTCCAGAGGAGGCCATGGAGATGCTCCAAGGGCTGGAGCCCCTCTGCTCTGGAGCCAGGCTGGGAGAACTGGGGGTGTTCACCTGGAGAACGGAAGGATCCAGGGAGACCTTGGAGCCCCTTCCAGAGCCTAAAGGGGCTCCAGGAGAGCTGGAGAGGGGCTGGGGACAAGGGCTGGAGGGACAGGACACGGGGAATGGCTTCCCAGTGCCAGAGGGCAGGGAGAGATGGGATATTGGGAAGGAATTGTTGGCTGGGAGGGTGGGGAGGCCCTGGCACAGGTTGGGCAGGGAAGCTGTGGCTGCCCCATCCCTGGAAGTGTCCAAGGCCAGGTTGGAGCCACCTGGGATGGTGGGAGGTGTCCCTGCCCATGACAGGGGTGAGGACTGGATGGGCTTTAAGGTCCCTTCCAACCCAAACCATTCCATGACTCTGTGATTCCAGCCCTATGGTGTCTGGTTGTGGGAGCTGAATCAGATTGTCCCTCTGGAAATGACAGGTTGGGAAGTTCTTGGAAATGGGACATCTGTTAAGGACTAAGCTCCCCAGTGTCCTGTACAGAATTAGGAGAGAACAGGCAGGGTGAGAGGGCAGGGAGAGCATTCTCAGATGTGGAAGCAGGGTGGGAGATCCAAGGAAATGCAGCACAGTGTTCTCTGCTGTCTCAGCAGAGATACTTTCCTGTTTCCTCCCCTCTGTACAAGTAAATTCTCTTGATTTAACCCCCTTTCTACCCTTGCTGGATTCTTGGGAAGCCATCCCACTTCCCTCTCTCCCAACATCTCCTGGAAATGCTCTTGCTCAGCCACAGGGGCCTCAGTTGGCCACACATTTCCTTTGCCAAGCAACTGAGCAGAAGTTCCTGGAGGAAAATGCTGTCTCTGAAGTAATTATACTGATTGAACAGTGATTATTTGCATGTTCTCTGCTCTGGCTTAACACTGGAACCAAGTCTATGTCTTAATTTTGCTCTCCCTGGATATCACAGGGAAGAAGTCTGTGAAGAAAACCTTGTGGCTGGAACAGCAACCCCTCATTATTAAGGTGAAGTCTCCCCTTAATCTGGGAGCTCTGGAAGTTCAAGGAGTTTCAGGTGAATTTAAGGACAAGAATTCCAGTGAGTGCTGGGCAGAGTCAGCAACTCAAAGAACTTCATCTTCAGGCAGATCCTGATGGGGTTTCATTCCTTCCAGTGGGATGTGTTGGCATGAGAATGAGCCTCTGGGAATATCGAGGTGCAGAACTGGGCAGAAAAAACACTGGAATAGCACAACCCCAGGATAGGTTCACCTGCCATCCTCACACTAAGAAAATGAATGAGATTATTCCTGAGTCTCTAAATTCTGCAGGAAACACCAGTGTTGGGTCCTCACTGCTCTTTGTTTTCCAAGAACATTCAGCTGAGCATCCAAGTGCACACAAAAGTCAGTTTTCCAATCTTCTGCCTGAATATTCACGAGGCTGGAGATCCAACTGCATCCCCCAGAGGGATTGGACTCTGGAAGTGCTCCTGCAGCCACTCAGTCAGGGATAAAGCCAAGCTTATCTGAGCAGCCCCTGCTCACTGGGGCAGCTCAGAGGGGTTTGGGAAACTGCTGGTGGCTGATAAAAACAGGATGGAACAGGAGTTAGTAATGGATTCATGGAATAATTTTCACCAATGGACTCATCTGAGGGATTTTCCACCTCTTTCCTCCCATCCCAGTTGTGCTTTTCCCATCTGTTGTCCGTGAGGATTCAGCTACTTGGGTTTGTGCACTGAAATTGTTAAAACGTACCCTGAACTCTGAGGAAGTCTTTTATTTCCTTCTCTCCAGTTTTCAGGAATAATTTATGAATTCATGTGGTTAAACCATGAACGTGGTTTAACCAGAACCAGGTAAAGCTTGGTGGGGAGGGGAGGGGANAGGGAGGGAGGGAGAAAAAGGAAAAGGGAAGGAGGAAGACAAAAAAGAAAAAGAAGAAAAAGATTATGAGATATGAAAACAGAGAGATCAAGACACAAATGAAACCCTCTGAATGAGGGAGATCAGGAGCTGGGAGGAGACAAACTCCAAATGCTTCAGAAAAGAGGGTCAGCCCTTGGGAGGCAGCAGTTTCCCAGGGTAAGGGGAGAGAGAGCTCCTGTTTGCTAGAAGGTTAATTGTGATCCCCTCAGGAAAGTTCCTTATCTGACAAAGGATGAGATTCTTCAGAAATGCCTTCAAACCCTCCTGGCCAAAGGAATTCCCTCTGCTCCAGCCAGTCCTCACAACTCTCCAAGCTCAACACAGTTCCATGGTTTTCTTTCCAAGTGGGATCAGATGCTTTTGAGGAGGATGAAAAATTACAGGTTCAGTTTTTAAACAAGGTAAAAAAGGTTAATCAGAGAATTATAAACTTCTACACTCCTGGAAAAACGCAGCTCCAAATATAAAACCACCCCATTTTCCAACAGCCAGAACATGACAAGGAGAAAAGAACAGCCAGGGGATTTGTAAAGGAACAATTGTGTCAAAGCTGGGCAACTCCAGCTCTGTCAGGCTCTGTGGAGAAGGGGAAAGTGGCAGAGATCATATATCTTGATTTTAGGAAGGTTTCTGTCACAGGCTCTGTGACACCCTCGTCAGCAAACACAGCCCAGATGAAAGCTCAGCTTGAAGAGGTGAAAAGCTGCTCTCAGGGGCCACTTATCACCAGCTCACTATTAGTCTGAAACTCTGATCCAGCCGAGATCTTGTGGGAACCTGCCCCGGCTCTGAGAGTTGTCAAGGTTTTTATTATTCTCTTAAATAATGGAATGAAATGTGATTGTTGTGTTTGCACAGGAGATGAAAAGAGGCTGGGAAGGGTTTGGGGAGACAGGATTAGGATTCAAAATGTTCCTGACAGATTGGAGGAGATGGAATAGCAGTGTGGATTTCAAGAAAGGACAGAAACACACTTGTAAAGGTAAGGAAAAAAAAGAGGAATTGCTAAAAAGCACCTCCCACTCTCCCAGGTTGCTCCTACCTGCCCTTGGACCCTCCCAGGGATGGGGCAGCCACAGCTTCCCTGCCCAACCTGTGCCAGGGCCTCCCCACCCTCCCAGCCAACAATTCCTTCCCAATATCCCATCTCTCCCTGCCCTCTGGCACTGGGAAGCCATTCCCCGTGTCCTGTCCCTCCAGCCCTTGTCCCAAGTCCCTTCTCAGCTCTCCTGGAGCACCTTTGGACACTGGAAGGGGCTCTAAGTTCTTCCCAAAGCCTTTTCTCCTCCAGGCTTATAAATACACTTTATAGGACACATTCCATCCATCCTGGGATCCCTCCAGGCTCCCCGACAGTTGAAGTTCCTGGGAAAAGCCCAGGGATGAAAAGCCTGGAGATCTGCAAACACAACTGTGTGAGAAGTGCCCTGAGCAACCTCAAAGAAATGGGATGTTCTTCCCTGATTTAGCGAAAGGTTGGAGGAGCTGGGATCGCTTTAACCTTGGGAGCAGATGCCATCTTCCCTCAGATGTACAAAGGACAGGGAAAGAAAGGGAAGGAATATTTCTGTCCTTGTTCAACGTGGGCTTAAAGTGTGGTTGAGCCCTGGAAGGGCTCCCCATCATCCTGATTTCCGCTGGGATAAAGCTCATTTTCCCATTTGTAGCTGTGTTTGGGCTGTAATGGGACAATAATAATGATAAAACACAGATGCTTTGGTCGGTCCCAAGCTGTGCTTCCTCTGAATCCAAGATTTCTTTGTCCCAGGCTCTGCCACTGAGGAGCTGCTCAAAGGGATGGGAAGAAACGTGGCCAGGGGAGCTGAGCTGAAGTGGCCAGAGGGATGTTCTACACCAGAAAAGGGCATTTTTATTCTATATTTTATCTTATATGAGAATTCTATAAGGAATCATTTTTTTTGTCCTGGTTTTATTTATTTTTTTAATTCCATTTATTTTGATCATGACTTGGATTAGTATCATGTGTATTAGATCTTACTTTGCTCCAATTATTCAAGTGTTCTTATCTCAACCCAGAGTGGTTTTCCAGATTTTCCTCCTCCTCCCACCATGGTTGTGAACAACAGTTGTGTGGTGCTTCGTTTTCCCAGGGAACAAATACATCCTTTATGTCCTTGGAATTGGAAAAGCAAGAAGGGGCTCAAAAGAGATCACACAGGTGGCTCCTGCTTTTTGCAGCAAAATTAGCTGGACAAGCATCCAAACCCCTCCTGCTCTAATTCCAAGTGCAAAGCAGCACAAGGGTTGTGTAAACTCTGATTTTCCAGAGGCGTCTGAGCTCCCAATTAGGTTGTAAAGGCACTTCCTTCCACAAAACCCGTGGATTTCCAGGTTATCCCAGGTTTTCTCAGTGGCAGTGATGTTTCATTGCCTTCAAGCTTCATTGGCTCATTTATTCAAAACATTCCTCTTGCGAATTTCCTTTCACTGCTGGATATCTGCTGGTTCCAATGCCTTGGGAAGCTGGAGATCCCTCCAGGAATGCTGTGCCTGGCAGGAGATGAGCCAGGATGAGGCAGGACCTGACACATATACAGGGAGAAGGGGTTAAATCCCAGAAGCCCAACAGGGATCCTTGGCCATGACAAGAGACAAACCCACATCTCTTAAACCACCAGAGCTGAGACTCACCTGGTGCTCTCCACACATCCCTGGAAGTGTCCAAGGGCAGGTTGGAGCAGCCTGGGATAGTGGGAGGTGTCCCTGCCCAGGGCAGGGGATGGGATGAGATGAACTTTAAGGTCCTTCCCAACCCAAAGCATTCCAGGATTCCACAAATTGCAAATTAAATCCTATTTTCCTGCCAGTCTGGGCTCTCCATGTTTCATCCTTATCTCGGGGATTTCCATTTTTTTTTCTCAAGTTTTGCATCTTCTGCTGGGAATTTTCAGCTCCACATTGTTGAATGAGCTTCAGCCTTTCCCAGCTCTGCTCCTGCTTTTTGTGTCATTAATCCCATAAACCTGCAGAGCTTCAGCTCATTTACTGCCCCTTCTGGGGCTTCTGGGCATTTCCCATCCTGGACAGCCTCAACTTTGGTTCTCTTGGAAGAAAAAGTAAGTCCAAGAATATGGAGAATATGACATTCCCTGAAAGAATATATAAAATATAACATAATTTTTTAGAATATGTGTAACATAACTTTCAGAGATATATAAAATACAACAATATTTCAGTGAATATATAAAATTAAAAATTCCCTCAAAGAATAAATAAAAGATAACATTCCCTCAAAGAATATGTAACATATAATATTCCTTCAAAGAATATATAAAATATCACCTTAAGGATATGGAAAATATAAAATTCCCTCAAAGAATAAATAAAAGATAACATTTCCTCAAAGAATATATAAAATATAACATAACTTTAAAGGATATATAAAGTATTGCATTCCTTCAAAAGGTCCAAAAGAAAGAAATGTTGTCACAGGAGCTCCTGGAAAGACTCCAAGCTCAGAGAGAAAATTGAGGAGCTGATTCCAGGGGTGAAACCTCAGTGGAGACACCAAAAAACCACCCAGTGGAGTTTGGGAACCAGTTCCTTCCCCCTCTCAGCACCTGTTTTACAGGGAATTCAGGAGGAGCTGCTCACAGGGAATGATCCTGACTGGAGTCACCTTCCCAGCCCTGGAGATGTCCAATGCTGTGGCACATCCCTCAGATTTCTATCCCAGGACCTGGATCTCTGTCTTAGGAGAGCTCAGAGACAGCAGGAGAACACAACCAGTGTCCTTTGGATTCTTCTGGGAGGAAGGAATCCTTATTTTTCCTTGTGAAATGAAAATCTGATGGCAGAGTCTTCCCTGAAACTGATGTGAAGATTGTTTAGTAAAACCTATCCCAAAAACCAACCAAGTAAAGACTTTGGAGCTGTGAGATAATTTTTAAGGGAACTGAGCTCAGCTGGAAAAAGGCCAAGGAGCCAATTTTTTCATTGTCATTCTCCAATTTGTTGGAAAATAATGAAATACTTTTATTTCTTCTTCATGGTTCCAATCAGAGGAACCACCAGTGGGACCCCAAAGGTTTCAAAGCCTCTCCTTGTTTCTTTTCATCTGCTGGAACACCAAGACCTCCAGATTCCTTTCCAGCATCCTGACAGGAAAATGGTGCCTGGAAGCCCTGGGAATGCAGCCCCCAGGGTGCTGCCATTGCAGGAATCCCAGGGATTTCTGGCTCCCCTGGCAGTGTCCTGCCCACCCCCCTGTGCAGTGATTCTCACTGTTGTGTTTTGGGCCGAATTTCAGTTTCTGTGCTCTGAACCACAACACGACCAGAATTTGGGAATTGCTTTCTCCCACTTGCAGTTTCCCCAAAGGATTTCCCCGATTTGCTGAGGGGCTGTGTCCATGCTGGAGTTCTTCTCCCACCCCTGTTTGCTGAACTCTGGAGTTTTCCTTGGCATTCCAAGGGCAGGGAGAAGGTTCCATGGTCAGAGGCAGCAGGATTTCAGCTGGATTTTCAGGAAGGTTCTTCCCCTTGCATAAAAGGACCAGGAAACCAAATCCTGAATGATGATGAACCAGGAATTATTCCCCTCCTGGAAAGTCTTTTTCCTCCCTTGGAATCTCCTCCAGAAGGGACCAAACCTCCACAGTGGTTCAGTGGACATTCCCTTCCCATTTTCATCTTGCAGACTCCTTCTCCATATCTCCTGAAGGGGAAAAGAATTTGTTTTAAAAGCCTGAGAGCTAAAAACAGGGATAAAAATCAATTTTCCTTAGGATGTTCTGAAGATCCCAAGGCAGAGTTTTCCTGCTGCTCCCTCTTGGAGCTGCTCAGCTGCTGGAGAGCAAATGCTGGAATTTCTTCTTGTTCCCAGAACAACTTCCAAGACTTACAACAAATGATGCTGCCAGAAATATTCTTCTTCTGAGCATCAAGACACTGCTGTTCCAGGCAGGAAAACAGAGCTCCCTGTTATTGGTCCGGGGGAAGAGCTGATTTTTCAGTTTGACAGGAAAATTGAAAAATCAAGCAGAAAAAAACCCACTTTGGATCATGCTGGAACATTATTTTTCTTGCTAAACCAAAAAAACCTTGTTCCATTCAGCATGAAATATTTCCCACAACCCCAAATGAAATGTTTTGGTTTGTGTAATTGTCAGGAAAGCAAAAGAAGTAAAAGGAGAGACTCACAAACATCGTGTCTGCAGCCCTTCCTGCTGGGAGACCTCGTTTTTCCTGGGAAATGTCTCACCTCCCACAAGGACAACTCCCTTGAAGTCCAGGAATGTTCACTGTCCTGACCAGAGTGCAAATGATGAAGAAAATTCTGAAGAAAATTCTTAAGAACATGGTCCAATTCCTCCCCCATTCCCATTTCCAGATTCCCTCAGGACACCCTTCCAGCTACTGGGACTACCTGCACATGAACAACGAGTTTCCAATCAAAATAAAAGTGTATTTTAGAATTTTAATTTAAGCACGGGATGATCAGGAAGGCTGGGATCTCTGGTACTTCACTTCTCCCCAGTTTCTTTGTCTAACCAGAGGTTCCCCTAATTGGCATCAACTTTTTTGGAGAACTTGTGAACCCCTGGAGTTGCAGGTGGGTGAGTGACACAAACAGGTCTGGCAAACCTCCCAGTGGGGTTATTATATTTGTTTATTATATTTATTATATTCCACCTGCTGTTGGAACTAATCCTCTTTTTTTAGCTGCTCTTGGGGCTGATTTTTGGGCCAGAAAAAACAGAGAGAAAGTTTTGCTTCACTGAGCTGCAGCAAAAACCAAGAATTGGGCACAGCACGGATGGAAGACGCTTCTCCTGTTGGAAAACTTGCCCTGGAAGGGAATGAAAAAAAGCCTCCTCAGTAAACCAGGGAGCTTTTCCTCTCCCTCCCAGCTCTGAGGAAGCCTCAGAATGCAGTGATCCCCAGCACAGGCTGCCGAGCAATTTCAGGCTTAGGCACAAACCAGGAGGATAAGGCAACATATGGCCCTTGGATTCTGCCATGGTTTAGCAGAACTTAATTGGATCATCCATTTTTTCTGATATTAACAACTCAGGGCTGCTGCTGATCCCTCGGGAGGTCCTGGGAGCTGCACATTAAAGCCCTTCTCACAATTCTATGTTATGCTTGGCTAAACAATATTAAAACCCTCAGTCTCCAGATACTTCGCTATTAATTTAATGCCATTTCCCCAAATCTGAGGCTTTCTGGGGGTGCCATTGAGTTGTATGAACCCACAAGTAAATTCATCAAGATAATCTACCCCAAAAAATCGGAATGTTCCAGGGAATGCCTTGCTTGTGGTTTAAAATGCTGCCACTTTACTGCAGCTGGAAGGGCATTGTTGGCGGTTATTCTAACAGGGGGAAAAATCCTTGGGGAATTGGTCTCTTTCTCAGAGTTCCTACACTGCTCCCACACACTGCATTCCCAGGCTTCTGGATGTGACCAGTGCCTGCATTATCCACTTTCTTGGATCTCCATTCTCAGCACAAGCAATTCTGTATTTGAAACGATGTCTAGAGCCCAGATTCTCCTAAATCCCAATATGTGGACACGAATCAGGTGGATTGAGCCCCCCACATCTTGTCAGTCAACAGAAAAAGGTCAGCACAAGTCCCTTCCCTTTCACTTCCCTCTCCTTTCACTTCCCTCTCCACTTCCCTCTCCACTTCTTCCCTCTCTCCCACTGAACATCCTGCAGGGATGACCCAACTAAAAAATCCATCACATTTTAGAGGAGTATCTTTGGAGCTTTTAAAATTACCTTCTCAACAATCTGGCAGAGCTCCCAGTGCTCATCCAAAGGCTCCTGAATGAAGAAACTGCTTTTACCCAACACTCAGCTTGTACCTGGATCTTCTTTCCCTCTTTGCAACCTTCCAGACACCTGGAATACTTGATATCCACAGTGAATCCAGAAGAACCACAAGAGGAGCTTAGTGAGGCTGGGGATGAAAAGGTGGGTATTGAGAGCACAGTGAACCCCAGGATTTTTGTACCATAAGCACTGACATTTAATTAACAGATCACACCTTTATCCAATATCTCTCCCAGTCCATTCTCCAGCCTTTCTGTAGGATTTTTCAAGGCAAAGAAGGATGGTCTTGCAGAAAAACACTTTATTTGGAAGGGAAGAGCTGAGTGGGGCTGAATTATCAGCTGGAGCATCTCCAGAGCTGACAGAGAACCCTCAGAGCCCGAAATCAGGACAACTTGAGGCAGCAGCAGCTGCCTCAGGAACGGATGACATTCCCACTGTGTTGGAGAGCTGGGAACATCCATGCCAGCAGATGGGGGGATCCATCAGGCAGGAGCCTGCCCTGAACTGGGTCCTCCCACCCCAGTCCTGCTGCCTGGACTCATGGCAGGGGTTCTTCACTCAGACCTTGCCACCCAAGTCTGTGGATCCCTCTCAGAGCTGGAGGATCTTGGACCAAGCAGCAGCTTTGTTTGGATGCAGGGCTTGGACATCTGAGTGGCCCCAGAGGTCCCCAGGACTGAGTGTCCATCCCACTGTGGCTTCCACCCCCCAGCCCTTGACTGAAGCTTATTTTTCATCCTCCCTGTCACTCTCTTGGCACAACCAGCCCATTGTATCCCGGGAAATGTGCAATGCTGGAAAAAGCCAGGCTGACCACAACAACAATATCCACAACTAAGCACTGGGGAAAGAAACTCTGGGGGATCAGGTGTGTTCAAATTAATGATTCATTAAGAGATCAAGATTGAGATCATCAGGTCCAACCTTCAACCAAAAAACTCTATCACAAAGTGCCACATCCACAAGTTTTTTTAATATTTCCAGGGATGGGAACTCTAGCACTGCCCTGAGCAGCTGTGCCAGTGCCTGACCAATCTTTCAGAGATAAATTATCCCAAATATCCAATCTAAATATCCTTTGTGAAAACTTGAGGCCATTCCCTCTCATTCTGTCCTGGAAAGGCTCCATCTGTCAGAGACATCGATCTCCTGCAGCTTTTTGATTTACTTGTTCAGTGGAATTGAGCTGTTGCAGACAGGGCCTGTCTGTGTCCACTGCAGCACTTCCCTCCAGGATGGGCCTTCCCAGTACCTGGAGGGCTGAGCATCCCTGGAATTAAATCATCAGGAGCTGCATTATTAATCCACACAGGTAGACAAAGAGGTTTCAAATACAGTGAATTGGAACCTCCTGGAAAATTCCCTGGAGCCTGTAGGGCTATAGAACAGCCTCCCACTACCCTGGGAAATTCCAGGTTGAAATATTTTGCCAAACCAGGTTCTCCACTGAAGCCTGTGGTGCTGGAGAAAGCTCTAGCCACCCCTGAGGGTGGAAACTCAGCATATTGTGGGATGCAGAGCTCTGGATCTGCAGGATTTCATATTCCTTCAGGCTGGGTCCTGAGCTCTTAACATCCAAAATTCTTGAGGCCCTAAATCCTGGGCTCTTTTTGATTCTTTGGGAATCCTGAACGTGGGCCAGGAGCTGAACCTCAAGATGACATCTGGCATTTTTGAGACTCATCATCCCCATCCTGATTCTCCAAGCAGGTGTCACCTGAGATGTTGTATTGTTTAATTGAATTTTATATTATATTTATTTATTTCACTAATAAAACTACTGCTTTGCATCCTGTGAGTGGCCAATGGGCTCTGAACCCCTCCCTGGGCACCAGCAACTTCCCTCCTACACTGGAGCAAACTGGAGCACACTGCTCCTGACCAATGGCAGTGGAGTCTCCCAAGTTATTCCCTCCTATCCAGCTCCAATCCCTGCCTCCCACAAGAGCAGCAGGCATTAAACCAGCCTTCCACGCAAAGCAAAGCATCCCAGGAGGCAGCAGGGCCAGTTTGGGGTGATTAAAGTTATTACTGGGTCACTCAAAAGAGCATCAGGATTTATCAGCTGGCAAATGTTGGATTAGGAGGTCTGGGAGTCACCCATTCCATGCCAAGGGCTGCTCAGACCATCTGCTGAGAGGACTTGGGCAGAGAGGGATTAATTGAAAGCAGAGCTTGTGCAGTGAGTTCAAGTGAAAAATCACTCCCTAAATGAGGGAAGATCCCAGGGAATATCCAGAGTGATTAGAGAAGCTGGTGCTTAGCCTTTAATTCAACAGGCTCTGGGTTTTCTCCTGATTTCTAAGGCTAAAGCCAGCCCTCCCCTCACCCTGAACTCGGAGTAAATTAAAGCCAGAACCTCCCAGAGCCTGGAGCAGCCAAAATAACCCTTTGGAGGGAGAGGCAGGTTCAGAGCACGGGGCCACTGCAGTTCTTTGCTGGCTGAAAAAACCAGGAAAGCACAGGTATTTCCATTAGTGAGTGAGAAAACATCTGTGAACCTGCTGGAAGTGGGTCAAGAATGGCAAAAACTCCAGCATTGGTGGGGGGTGACTTTGCCATGGGCTGGAATTGTTGAAGGAATTGGGAGAGCTGGGAATGTGGGAGAGCTTGGAATGTGTCTGCTGAGCTGGAAAGATTTCTGGGTCCCTGTGGTCTCACTTCCAAGCTGTGGTGCTGTTCCCACACTCACTGGGAATAATCAGTTTCTAAAATATTTATAAAAATCAAAAAACAGTCCAATCTACACTTTTCCAGGAGACTTCCCACATTTTGGAGGGTTTTTTGGAGGGATAATTCATGGGAGACTCCAGTGCCACTATGGCACTGCATTTCCAGGGTTCAAGTTCAATGTGCTCCAGTGAATAAAGGGGATGTAAGTGCATTAATTAGTGTATGGTTGGAACTACACCCTGTAATCCACAGGTTCTGCATTGCTGAGAATGCAGGAATGCAGGTGTCAATACCCAGAGTGTTCATGGAAGCCTGGAAAGCTGGAAATGCAGGTGCCACCTTGGTATCCAGAGTGCTCATGGAAGCCTGGAAAGGAAGCCCTGATCCCTCTGAAATCACTGTTTCAGTGAAGCACAACTTTGGAGCTGAGGTGGGAAAGCTCTGGAGTGGTGGGAAAGGAAAATTAAACCTTTTAGATGGAGAAATCCATTCTTGCAGTGAGAGAACTCCAGCAAAGTGCTGGAGGAGGGGCATGGCCAGGCTTTTGGAAAGAGCCCACGTGTTCTATCACTGCCAGCCCACAGCTGAGATGAAAATGGATACAGATCCCAAAGATCCTGGAGTGTAGAAACCTTCCCTGCTGCAAGGGCCTGTCTGAGAGAATCCCAGAATCCCAGGATCTGCTGAGCTGGAAGGGACCAACAGGGATATCCAATTCCTGCACAGACACATCCCCAAGAATCCCCCCTGTCCCCAGAGGATCATCCCAACCCTCCTGCAGCTCTGGCAGCCTTGGGGCTGTGCCCACTGCCCTGGGGAGCCTGGGCAGTGCCCAACCCCCCTCTGGGCAAAGGAGACCCTTGGCCTGAGATCCCCCCTGACCCTGCCCTGACACAACTCCCTGGGTCCTGTCACTGTCACAGGGGGCAGAGATGGAGCTGCCCCTCAGACCCTGCTGAGCTCTGCCCTCAGTCTCCTCTTCTCCAGCTGAACAAACCAGTGAGGTTCTGACCTCTCCAGACCTTTCGCCCTCTGTGTGTCTGGGAGTCAGTTTTGGGGTGTCCAGCACTGGATCAGAGATGGTGTAGGAATATGTGTTTTATGCCTTGCTCTCCCTAAATCTTGGCCCTCTTTTTGTGAGCTAATTGTGGTCACAACCTCTGGGGCCATCTCAGCCATGGGGAGAAGTGTCAGTGAAAGAGCTTTTCTCTTCCAGGGCTGCAGGTTCAGCTCCTTGACCTT
This sequence comes from Serilophus lunatus, assembly GCA_013399895.1. NCBI lineage: Eukaryota > Metazoa > Chordata > Aves > Passeriformes > Eurylaimidae > Serilophus > Serilophus lunatus. The sequence continues at coordinate 489,116 of VXBA01000629.1, forward strand.
CCAGCTGCCCCAGGCTCTCGCTCAGCTCAGCTCCTGTTTTCTTTCACAGCTTGTCCATCATCTTCTCTCTTTGGTAAAGAACAAGCTGGGAAGCTTCAAACTTTGTTCAAAATGCACATCTGCAAGATTTGATTGAAAAGACTTTGACATGGAAAGTCAGACAGGCTGGAACTCCCTCCAGCATCATTCCAACAGCAACTGGAGCCTCCAAATTCCCTGGTAGGAATTCTCCATACCCTTGGTGGGAGCTTTCCACACCTCTGGGTGCTCTCAAAATGTTGCAGAGCAAGGAAAATCACTTTTCTTATTCCTATGTCTTGCCAGGTTGTCCTGAAGATCCCATTTAGGGACATAAATGAAGCAACTGCTGCTGTTAAAGTCATCACCAGCCAGAAATTCTCCCCCGACCAGTGGTGCCTTTGGGACTGGGACCTGCCACACTGAAGGGAGCTGGAATTACAGGAAATAAATGCCTGTCTTGGCAGCTGGGGAGTGAGGAATGTCCAGGCTCTCACCAGGAACACTCCTTGATCCACTCCATGATCTGCTCATCGATCCCAGTCTGCTGCTTTCTGTGCCCCCTCCCTGACTTTCATTTCCCTGAACGTTTTGGCTTGTCCTGTGCTCCAGCCCTGCCAGTGTTGATGACACACAAGTGACAAAATAGAATAGAAATTATTAATTTCAAGCTCTGTTGGCAGAAGGAAAGGAAAATCAATGCTTGGCAAATGGAATAAGGAGAAACTGGAAGAAAGGAAAAGCTCTCAGTAGCTTATCTGTGACAAGTGACAAAGGCAGAGGACTGTAAATAAAGGGCATGAGAGTGTTGCTGTTTCAGCCACTGTGTTTTAAAGGTGGCTTTTTGCATATTAATGGAAAATAATCCACCTGTTTGTGTAAAATGCTGTTGACATTCTGTGGGAGAGGGCTGGGAGAGGAGTGTGCTGCTCTTATATCCCTCTTTTTGTTTGGAGCCAGAGGTGAGAGCCCTGCAGGAGCAGGATGGAGGAGCCAAGGCCAGTGAGGACTTTTGCTTGTGTGCTCCCTTGGGTGGGATCCTCCCCCCAGGAGGTTCCAGAGCTGCACAGCAAAACCAAGAGGGTGAGAAGAGAAAGCCCCTGGAATACAAAGGGATTAAAGGTCTAATCATTAAAACCAAAATATTGGTCATGCACGGAAATATTTGGTTCTGTGCAGGGCCCGGAGTTGGATTTGATGTTCTTGTGGGTCCCTGGGTTGAAGAACTGATCCAGTTTGGGAGGGTGCTGGGAGTCAGACACATGTTCAGAGCCAAATTTCAAGGGCACAGCTCCTGTCAGAGCCGCAAATAAGGGGCAGATGTTTGAAAGGGCTTTGCTCTCTTGCTGTCCTTGTAGCAGCAAAACAGGATTTTTCAGAGGCTGTGGGTCCAGGGCTGCACCAAGTGCTGCAAAAACTCACCCTAAAAGAGGCTGGACTGGATTAGAAACTACTCACAAGGTGAAGAGATGAATAACAAAGGGTGTTTTAACTGTCTGTACAACAGACAGGTACAGATAAGTCCTCTCTGCCTCATGACACAGGCAGGAGCATATTTTTCAATTAAACTGAGAGATGGCAAATCCAGAATTGATGAAATGACATTTTCTTTGGCACAGTGAGCTGGGATCCAGCTCCAGCAGGTAGAGACATCTGAAATACAGACACCTGCTCCCAAACTGGCTATTCCTGGAGGCAGGAGGGGGAAATGGTCCTTTTCAGGGAGCAAATCCTCTGACCAAATGCAAATATCCATTGGGAGCAGAGATAAGTCGCTCATGCTCTGCTGACTGTGCTGACTAGATCCCCACTGATATTTAGGGTGAGGAAGGCCAGCCCAGATTAGACTCCTGCCTAGTCAGGTGAGTTGTTTTCTTGGAGTATTAAAGTGTGGAACTCATTTCCACAAGAGGTGATGGGGGGAAGAAGATAAACTGCATTGAAAACCGAGACTGGAATAAATATGAAAAAAATAAGAATAGCCCCAGTTATCACAGATGGTGTTAAGAGCATTTTGGGATGGATAGAAAACGGCTTGCTTCAAGGCTTAAATCCATTTTAAACTCTTAGGATTAGGATTAAGATCGTCACACAGGCCATTTTACTTCCTATCTACCTGCTGGTGATCACAGGTTGGTTGCTAAGCTGGATGGACCATGAGGCTGCTTTAGACTGTCAATATTTCCACCTGCACAAAGTCTCCCAAGATTCCTTGAAAATCCAGCAGCTTGTACTGACTAATAAGGGGTGAACTACAGTGAAATAGTTTGGAGTTTCTGAGATGAAACTGGAGGAACTTGCTTAAAAAAAAGGGACCAGTGGGTTGGTTGTGCCGCAGGTGCTTCTACCTCCTCTAAGAGAGGAAAGATCAGCTAAATTGGGGGATCAGGACAGAGCTCTGGCCACTGGATGATGCTGAAGAACAGCTTAATCAAACACTTAATTACTAATTTGAAGCTGCCCCATGGCAGAGGTGATAAGCAGACATAATAAATGTTCTGGGCTCACTCTGAGCAGAGCAGGAATAAAATCAGCTTGGGAGCTCTGGCCTGTGGTTCCCCCAAACCTGATTTAGTTCAGCAGCTGATTCTTGCTGGGAAAAGTTTGGTCCTCCTGTGACCAATTCTGTTCTATTTCACTTGATGGTGGGTTTTGGTATAAAGGAAAACTTAATCTGAGAACGTGTCCATCTGACAGAGCACTGTGCAAAAAGCTTTGAAGAAAACTCCCAGCCTTTCTCCACTTCTTCTTGTTCCTCTAGAGACACTTTCTGCTTGTTTTTCATGTTATGAGTCCTCTCAGCATCCCCAGACCACTGAGGAGGGGATTGTCCTGCTCTGCTCTGGGTTGGTGTGGCCTCATCTCGAGTCCGGGGGCAGTATTGGGCACCACAATATAAGTTCTAAAGCTGTTGGAGAGTGTCCAAAGAAAGGACATGGAGAGGGGGAAGGGCCTGGAGGGGAAACTGAGGGTGTGGGAATTTGTCTTGTTCAGCTGGAGAAAAGGAGACTGAGGGCAGAGCTCAGCAGGGGCTGCAGCTCCTCCCCAGGGGCAGCTCCACCTCTGCCCCCTGTGACAGTGCCAGGACCCAGGGAATGGGCTGGAGTTGTGTCAGGGCAGGGTCAGGGGGGATCTCAGGCCAAGGCTCTCCTTTGCCCAGAGGGGGGTTGGGCACTGCCCAGGCTCCCCAGGGCAGTGGGCACAGCCCCAAGGCTGCCAGAGCTGCAGGAGGGGTGGGATGATCCTCTGGGGACAGGGGGGACTCTTGGGGATGGGCCTGTGCAGGGCCAGGGGTTGGATGGATGATCCTTGGGGGGCCCTCCCAGCTCTGGATATCCTGTGTTTGCGGATGATCTCCTGGAACAGTCCTGGCCCACCCTGTGGGCTCCCAGCACCACCCAAGGTCTAATTTCCCATCTTTCAGTGTCCCACTGAGGGGTTTCAGGCCAGGGTTTGCTGTAGCTCTTCTTATCTTCTCAAACAGTCCTGGAATGAACAGAGAGGGAACAAGCACAGGGGCATTGGCTTCAGACAAGGAGAGGGGGCTGCAGATCCCAGCGTTCAGCAGGTCTGGCTGGAGCCCAAGGAAAAGCAGGAAAGGCTGGAAGTCAGAGGTGGCCTTTCAGGGCACTGTTACTTTGTAATGCAGCACCAGAGACACATTCAGCAGCTCAATGGGAAAGTGTTGGTGAAAGGCTGCAGGGAGACACTTAAATCCAGAATTCCAGAATATTCTGAGTTGGCAGAGACCCACAAGGATCACTGAGTGCAACTCGGGGGTGAATGACCCATATGGGGATCAAAGCCATGACCTTGGCATTATCAGCACCAAGCTCTACCCAACTGAGCTCGGTCTGCAGCAGGACTGGGACTAAACCAGCTCAAACGAGACTCTCTTTCCAAAGTTCCCAGTGGGGGATGGAGAGGGGGGTCGGGATGTCTGGCTGCAGTCTGGCACTGGTGAGGGTGGGACAGATAAAGTTCCTGGCAAGGGATGGTCCTGATAACTCCCCTAAACCTGCTGAGCTGGAAGGGACACTTGACTGACAGTGCAGCACATTCTACCACAAAACCTCAGTCCCAATTTTAACAGCAGGGCCTTCTAACACACTTGTTGGAGTGTGTGTGGAGATTCCTCCCTGGAGTGGGGACACCCCTCAAGGTCACCCCTTGAGGCTGAACAAAAGAGATTTGTCCCTGGACATTGGTCTGGGGAGTGACATCCATCTCTACTTCGTAATTGTTTTGCTGGCTTTAACATCATTGCTTTATTATTACTTCAGTAAGGTAAATAATTCAGATTAAAGTCTTTTAGTCTAATCATTATCATCATCTGTTTAAATAAATAATTTATTTTATTCCTATAAATATCTATTCATATAAATATTTCTAGCTTACCATCCTTAGTGCTGAGGGACAAAGTTGTGTAAAGGTTCAATTACACCCACAAAATCCTTTAGACATAAACTGTTGGCTAAGCCTGGGTCTGAAGTTGGATCCAGCAGCATCCAGACTCCTCTTTGAGAAGGAGTTTAAAAGGCAAGAGGGTCCTTTCTGCACTTCAGCATTTAACGGGAGGCTCTCCATGTTAAACTTGGAAGCTTCCATTCCCCCATGGCAGGGGGTTGGGGCCAGATGATCTTTAAGATCCCTTCCAACCCAAAGCATTCCATAATTCCACAATTCTCTGATCCTGCCTGTGACAAGGCTGGGCTTTTCCAGCAGCTGAGCTGCAACACAGAGCAGGATATGGGAAAAAAAACCAGGCTGCTGAGAATTCCCATTGTCCAGGTGCTGCTTGTGGGAGCTCAGACCCAGAAACACTCCATGGCATTTTCAGACAGGATTTGCTGCCAATACGTCTCAACCCTGGAAGTGTAAATCTTAGAAGTGAAATTAGAGTTGGCTCTTTGACTTATAACAGCCATAAAGTACAGCCCAGGATGTGGAATCTGGGCCTAAACTGGAGCAATTACACATTTAATCAGGAAAACATGATATAAGGATGGCTCAAGACCCAGAGGCCCGAGGCATAAATAAAAGAGTTGTGGCAGGTTCTGCCTTGGGGTTATTTGATACAGGGCTGGGGGAATGAAGCCAAAACACAGTGGTGGGGGTCTAGAAACTCCCTCAGCAGAAAAGCCAAATGCTTCAAAAAATAGCCTGGTAAATGTAAGAATTCATAACCAGCCTTAGTCTGATCCCTGGAGGATAAAAAGAATTGAATTCAGATGCAAAGATGATAAAAAATAACCTGAAAGTCTGAGGTCTGACCAAGATTTTAACTGAGAAATGGATGCTATAGTACAAAGTTCAAGGGCCATGTGTTTTCACTGGCTATGGAAAACTTTATCCTGCAGCCGCAATGAAGTTCAAGACAGACCCTGCAACACCAGAAGTAAAAAGGAAAATGTTGCAGTGAGTCCATGTCTTGAAATGCTGTGACTGAGCTCACCAGCCTGACAGGTAGTACCAGCTGGGGGAAAACACTGGGAACACCAGGATGTATGGAAGGAGAAGCTGGGAATACTGAACACCTGGAATTTAGAGAAGTGTTTTAGTAACAAGGAATGGGATCAGCTGAAGGAAGGAATGGGCTCCTTGGGTCCTTCCATGCTGATGTCTGTCCCAGAGCTCCTTGGACTCAAGCCATGGGTGGCTTCCAGCCCTCTCCAGTCTCTATGGACCTGCCTGGCATTCCCTGGACCTCAGCTTGAGCCTGACCTAAGGACTGGCTTTTTAACTGAGCTCAGGATACACATATAGGACCTAAAGAACACTCCCCCCCACCACCACCCCAGCCCCAGCAGCCAGACTGGAACTTGCAGTGACATGGGGCTCACATGGTGCCTGAGGCATCCTGAGTGGATTTCTCCCAATTCCCATCACCAGGAGGATGTTGGGAATGTTCTTCAGCCTTGCCCACCACAGCTAGCACTGGAGAGTGATTTTGATGTGGATCTCAAGTCCCAGAAGAGTTTAGGCTGCAAGTTAAGCTGAGTGCTGTCCACCTTTAAGTGATCTGGGGGAATCTGCACCATGGAAGGTAAAAAAACCTGGAGGATTGAGGTTTCATTTTATCAAAAATTCATCAGCTAGAAACTGAATTTGTTTTCCTTTGTTGATGTCACATTGTGCTCTGAAATGCCAGAGCTCCAGCAGCCTTTGGACAATGTTCTCAGGGACAGGATGATATTGTTGGATTGTCCTGTGCAGGGCCAGGAGTTGGACTGGATGGTCCTTGTGAGTCCTTCCCAACTCAGTATATTCCATGATTCTATGAATGTGTGTAACTGAGATCCAAAAATGAAGGCTTGGCCACATCCATAAATTGGAAACAATGCAATTTCTACCTTGTAGGAATGTGCTGAATCTCAAGGAAAGCAAGTCACAGAATCCCAGGATGTGCTGGGCTGGAAGGGACCCCCAAGGATCACTCATCCAACCCTTGGCCCTGCACAGGCCCATCTCCAAGAGATCCTTGAGGGACCCTTCCAGCCCAGCACATCCTGGGATTCTGTGAATGAGTAACTTAATTCCCAGCACAATGTCAGCCCTGGAGAGTGAGACAGTTGTGCCTTTGTGCAGGAGCTGGATCTCACTTTAATACATTCACACCAAGCTCAGAGTCTCCAGAGAGCTCCCCATTTTTCTCTGCTCCCAGGCTGATACTGTGTGTCAGAGAGCAGGAAGGAAGGATTTGTGCCCTTTATCTGTGTTCAGACGATGGTGACACTCCTGATAACTCACTAATCCACCCAGATAAGAGATTGTGCAGCCTTTGGGCTGAACCGTGTGCAGGGATTTATGTTATTCTTACAAACCCTGAAATCGTACATTTTGCTGGTTGAGCCCCAAATTCATGTTTATTAACTCCAGGATCAGGCTTATTTCAAACAGTATTAACCAGATGATCAGGAAATGGGTTATAGTAAAGAGGAAAATGGAATTATGAAATATGTTTTGTTGTTATTTTATTTTTCCTAACAGAGTTGTTATTTTTCTGGCTGTGATTTGGTGGTGGGGAGTGTGAGGGGGAGAACAAAGAGAGGTTGGCTCTGGAAAAACCAATAGGTTCTTATGGAATTAATGTGTGACACAGATGTGAATAATCCCTGAGAAATGAGAGCTCTGGATGTGGGGGGTTTCACCCACAGAGCTAAGCAAGATCAGGGTCAAAAGAGCCAAAGCTGAGCCTTGGACATGACCCTTTGCCCTATCCAGGCTCCCCAGGGCAGTGGGCACAGCCCCAAGGCTGCCAGAGCTGCAGGAGGGTTGGGATGATCCTCTGGGGACAGGGGGGGACAGGGCCAGGGGTTGGATGGATGATCCTTGGGGGTCCCTTCAGGGTATTCTGGGATTCCATGACTCCATGGTGTCTCCCAACCTGAGGCTCAGAGGATGCAAATGCCTGGATGTACTTGCCTGGGAATGTTTTTCTATCCACATGAAGCCAAATTTAATCAAATCAGGGGCATTTTGAACATGGAGCTGTTGCTCCATCTGCTCTTCTCTGTGCCTCACTCACAGCAGCAGCAGCACCATCCCATCTGTGCTCAACTCCACCCCTCCCTGTCCCAGCACCCTCAGGATTGTGGGGCACAGGTGGGATGAGCCAATATTTCACCCAGGAAAAGCCCATTTGTGTTAGAAATTCAGGAGTCCCATCTGAGTGGGCAGAAGAGCAGTAAAGGTGCCAGATCTGTGCCCTGCAGCAGCAGCTCCTGGCAGAGCTCTGCAGGTGCCCATAAACCTCTTAACTGGCCATTGCACTTCAGAGAGTAGAAAAACTGGCTCTGGAGCATCTGGACCTTTGACTTCCAACATTTATATTCAGCAACAACAAAATATGAGCAAGCAGGAACCAGAAATTTAGATTCCCCATTCAGAGGGAGGCACAGGGATCACTGATCCCCCCGACCTGCTCCAGACCCCCTGAGAGCTGTGTTGGCACAGGTTGCACGGGCACAGCATTTTCTCTGTTGCCATGGACGTGGTAATCAAGGCTAATTGGGCGTTTGTTGTGTACTGAGAGGCAGAGCAGGAGATTTCAGGAGCCCGAATGAATACCATGGAATCAGAGAGTCATCAAGGCTGGAAGAACCTTCCAGATCCCCCAGTTCTCCCACCATCAACCAGCACCACCATAATCACCACTAAACCATGTCCCCAAGTGCCACATCCAGATGCTTCTTGAACCCTTCCAGAGATACCTGACCCTCCCCTGGCACATCCTGAGGCTGTTCCCTCTCCTCCTGTCCCTTGTTCCCTGGGAGCAGAGCCCAACTCCCCCAGCTCCCTCCTCCTGTCAGGGAGTTGCAGAGAATTCCAGGTCCCCCCTGAGCCTCCTTTTCTCCAGGCTGAGCCCCCCCAGCTCCCTCAGCCCCTCCTGGGGCTCCAGCCCCTTCCCCAGCTCCGTTCCCTTCCCTGGACACGCTCCAGCCCCTCAGGGTCTCACTGGGAGGGTCCCAGAGCTGTCCCCAGGCCTGGAGGGTCCCCAGCAGTGCCAGCACAGGGGCCTCCTTTGGCCTCCTTGCCCACCTGGACATCCCTGGGCTCATTTCCAGCCCCTCCAGGGCCTTTCCCAGATTTCCAGCCTGGAGCTTTCCAAGGGGTTGTTATAATCCAGAGACAGGACCCAGCACTTGACCTGGTTGACTCTTATCCAACTGTCCTCAGCCCATGGATCCAGATCCCTCTGCAGAGCCTTCCTGCCCTCCAGCAGATCCACACTCTCACCCAGCTTGGTGTCATGTCACATTTGCCTCCAAGTCTCTGAAAATTAAAAGGACTCACACCAAAGAATCGCCTGCATTCCCCATCCCCACACTCACCCTTTTTGAGGAGCATGTTTAGTATTTATGGGAGCCATTTACAGGAAAGATTAGTTGGCTCTTGAAGCTTTGTTTTGCTTTTTTATAGCTTCAGTTTATTTTTCAAACAGTTCCAGGCTTTGTTGTACAAGTCCACATCACCTGGGAGGTGCCCCAGAGGTACCTGCACAAGAAGTAGAGACTGGAATAAAAGGGGACCTTTCAAATGTGTTAAAACCCACTGTTGAAGCTTGAAATGGTTGTATTTAATCTCTGAGGCATTTCTTTATATTAAAATTGCAACATCTACAAAGGAAGAGGGATGTTTCCAGGAGTGCAGCTATAGCAATTATTGTTAGTGCACAGGTTCCTTTATTGTCCAGGGGGTTTTTATTAGTGTATTGGGTTTGTGTGGCAAGGGTTTGGTAGTGGGGGCACTACAGGGTTCTCTCATGCCCAGGAAAGCCAATTCCAGCAGGATCCAGGATGGATCCACTACTGGCCAAGGCCAAGCCCATCAGGGATGGTGGTAACACCTCTGGGATAACATGTTTAAGGAGAGGAAAAGCTTCTGGGAAACAGCAGTGAGAACACAGGAGAGGAACAGCCCTGCAGACTCCCGGGGCAGTGCAGGAGGAGAGGCCAGAGGTGCTCCAGGAACTGGAGCTGAGATTCCCTGGGATCCCGTGGTCCAGCCCATGGTGGGGCAGCTGTGCCCCCAAACCCATGGGGTCCTTGGGGCAGCAGAAATCCACCTGCAGCCCCTGGAGGAGCCACAGAGGAGCAGGGAATGTTTAGAGGAGGCTGTGACCCCAGGGGAAGTGATCCCATGGGAAGTCCATGATGGAGCAGCTCCTGGCAGGAGTTGTGACCCCACACAGGACCCCCACTGGAGTGTCCTGTTCCTGACAGACTGACCCCATGAAAAGGGACCCACACTGGAGCACTTTGGGAAGAACTGTGTCCTGTGGGAGAGATCAGAAGCTGGAGTAGGAGAGGAGGCTGAGGAAGGAGCAGGAGACACAACATGTGATGATGAACTGACCACAGTCCCCATTCCCTGTCTCTGCTCCTCCTCCAAGCTTTTCTGTGGATGGGTGTCATTTTTATTAGCTGGAAGCTGAAAGCAAACATTGCCTTGTAATAGAATTAGCCCTGACAAATCTCTGCCTCTGTTTCAGTGTTTGGGGATTAATACAACAGTGCCAGCTGAACACGGGGCTGTTTAATGAAAGCAAACACGTCTTTTAAAGAGGCACACAAGGGCCTGTGTTCTCTAATTAGCCAAGGGAATCCAAGACAGAGTGAGCTGTGTCCTCCAGAGCCTCAGGAGCTGCTGAGCACAGAGGTGTCGTTAAAACCTGCACCTTCACCATATGGCCCAGCACAGGAACTGCTCCCTTTCCCTCAGAAAAGCTCAGGATCCCTCTGCTCAGCACCTTCTCCACGGCCAATCCATGAGGAGTCCAAACTGGTGCCACTCCTGGAGCTGGATTGCACTGTGGCTGGTGGGAAGGATGGAAAAGACCTCCAGGATCATCAAGTCCAACCTTTGACCGAATCCCACCATTCCCAGTAATCCACATCTCCAATTGCCACAGCTGCTCAGTTTTTGAACATCTCCAGCGTTGTGACTCCACCACTGCCCTGGGACAGGTTTAGACATAACCCCAATGGAGGCACCAGAGATGGAGAAGTAATAATTAGATTAATTGATATTGAAAGGAGCTTTAGACGGTCCCTGATCCCAACCCCTCTGAATGTTCAGCCAGGGTCAGTTAATCAGGTTTGTACAGCATTTGTGCTACATGTTTTGGTCTCTTTTCCAGCATTTACTCACCTTTACTTTGGGGAATCTTAAAATCACAGAATTACAGACTGGTTTGGGTTGGAAGGGATCTTAAAGACCATCTGATTCCCCGCCCTGGGCAGGGACACCTCCCACTATCCCAGGTGGCTCCAACCTGCCTTTGGACACTTCCAGGGATGGGGCAGCCACAGCTTCTCTGGGCAACCTGTGCCAGCTTGTCCCCACTTCTCCAGGGAGGAATTTCTTCCATGTCTCAATTTCTTCCATATAACAAACCTAAATTTCCCCTCTCTCAGTGTGAACATATTACTCCTTGTCCCACCACTCCAGTTCCTGATGGAGAGGCCTCTGCCTTCTCCTTGTAGGCCCCTTCAGACCCGGGAAAGGTCTGTGATGTCTCCACACAACCTTCTCTTCTCCAGGTTGAACAGCCCCAAGTTTCTCCCTAGAGGAGGTGCTGCAGTCCCCACATCAACTTTGTGGCCTCTTCTGCATTTGCTCCAAATTTTCCAACTGATTTTCTTCCTATTTTCTGTTGAATTTCCTGTTTTCTTGCTTGTGCCCAATGGCTCTTGTCCTGTGCCCCTCTGAGAAGAGTCTCTACACTTTTCAGTCAGAGAGGTGGAGGCAGCCATAAAATCTTCTCTTCACCTTCTCTTCTTCAGCTGAGCAAGAACAGCCTCCTCAGCATCTCCTTGGGTGTCCCATCAACCCACTGACCACACTGATCCTCTCCTGTGTCCATGTTTCTTGATGGAGAACTTTAACTGGACAGGGATAACCAGAGAGCAGAAGCCCACAACACCTGTACCTGCACATGTGTGTGCACACGGGCACAATCTCCCCTGGAAAAATTCTTTGGGTCACAGCACACACCCAAAATGTGGTGTCCACCACGTGGCCTCCCTTGGAATGTTGGGGCACTTTGGGCACCACAATGTGGGAAAGATGTTGAACCATTGGAGAGTGTCCAAAGGAGGGAATGAAGGTGGGGAAGGGCCTGGAGGGGAAGGGTGTGAGGAGCAGCTGAGGGCACTGGGTGTGTTCAGGGGGAGAAGAGGAGACTGAGGGGAGACCTGATTGCAGGGACAACTTGGTGGGCAGGGGCAGAGGAGGGGCAGGGACTGAGCTCTGCTCTGTGGGGACCAGGGCCAGGAGCCCAGGGAATGGGCTGGAGTTGTGTCAGGGCAGGGTCAGGGGGGATCTCAGGCCAAGGCTCTTCTTTGCCCAGAGGGGGGTTGGGCACTGCCCAGGCTCCCCAGGGCAGTGGGCACAGCCCCAAGGCTGCCAGAGCTGCAGGAGGGTTGGGATGATCCTCTGGGGACAGGGGGGACTCTTGGGGATGGGTCTGTGCAGGGCCAGGGGTTGGATGGATGATCCTTGGGGGGCCCTTCCTGCTCAGCACATCCTGGGATTCTGGTAGGAGCTCTGTCACATGGGTGCTCCATGACAGACAATTGTCCCCTTAGAGCTGAACACCTCTCTCACAAAGAACCCTAAATCTGTACCTTGACCCTTCCAACCATGAAAATGCCAAAGATCCTTACAGCCAGTAGAGCAGGACATTATCCTTCTAATTATTAGAGAATGCCAAGGGTGAGGCAGGACCTGAACCAGAGGAGAGGAGCCAGGGAAAGGGCTCTTTTCCACCCCAGCATCCACCTCTTATAGAAATGCCCTAAGGAAAGAAGTGGGTCCCAGGTATCCCAAAGTGTCCTGGCAGGGGTGGGATGGGGCAGAAATCCAGCAGTAACCAAGGCAGAGGGAGGCTGTGGGTGACAGGAGGATCTGGAATTGAGGGATGAGGGGTGAAGAACTGGGACATGAGGGCTGGGAAGTGCATGGAAAGGGCTGGGAGCTGTGCAGTGGAGGGGGAAGATGGGGGGTGGAAGGCTGTGAACTGAGGGACACATGGACTGAAGAAGCTCATCTCCTAAAGCCCATTTTCTAAATCCAAAAGAAGACAAATGGGATTTTCTCCTGGTTATTGTGTGAATTTACAAGCACACTGACACAGGGCAGAGCAAACAGCAGCAATGCCAAGCTCTAATAGAGACGGATGACAAACATATTTAATGAATGAAAAGATGATGAAGTATTGCTGACAAAGCAAAGAGCCACCCACTGCTCCTGCTGGCTCTGATGTATGTGACACCACAGCCCTGCCAGAGGCACTGCAGCTCCAGCCCAACCCAGGCAGCTCTGAGGGAGCAGAGATGGACTCAAAGCTCTTCACAGACATCTAGTGATGGCAACTGAGGCAATATGGGCTTGCTCAGTGCAGGAGACTGTTCACAGAACCACAGAATCATGGAATTGGGTGGAAAGTGCCTTAAAACTCACCTCATCTCATCCCAGGGATGGCGCACTAGAGGTTTGGTCACCTGAGCACTGCAGTTTTCTGTTGGAATGTTGAGGCTTTTGGTTGTTGATGGAAAGTCAAAGCTGAGCCAGGGTGGAGTTTCTGAGAGGGGAGAAACATCTTTTCTGAGCCACCTTTGAGGGTTCAGTGGGAGCTCAGTGCTGGGAGCTCAGATTTTTGGGACATAGGAATGAGCTGCGCAGGGAGGTGGAGGAGTCACCATTCCTGATGATGTTTAGGAGAATAAATGTGGCACCGAGTGCCATGGGCTGGGTGACAAGGCGAGGCTGGGGCAAAGGTTGGACTCGCTGATCTCACAGGTCTTTTCCAACCTTGATGAGACTGTGATTCTGTGATCCAGTGCTGGGACAGGCAGGAAGAAAATAGTGGATTCATGGCTTGGCTGTGCCTGAGAATTCAGAAGTGAATTGGATTTCCCTGGGCTTCAAGCTTGAAGACGAACTCTGTTTGCTGCTCATATTGGGTTGCTGTGGGTTTAATGCCCTAAAACCAAGCTCAGACAGAGGTGGAAACTCCTGGCTCGTGCAAGGGCTGAGCTTCAGTGCTGTTGTGCTCAGATCTAACATACCCTTGGGGTTCCAGTCTGGGTATTTTGGCTTGTGGGGGTTTGGTGACGGGGCTGGGCCACGCTGACATTAAACACTTAAGGCCATGATGGGCTTAGAGATGATCTTAAAGGTCTTTGCTGGCATAAATGATTCCATGAAAGCCCACATGCTGCTTAAGGCCTTCCTTGGAGTTTGGTGGCAGCACTTGAGGATCCTCAGAGCTGAAGGCTGGAATAAGCCTGGCTCTGGATTTTTGGGGCTCTGCTGCAGAGAGGAGCTGCCAGGGCTGAGCTTTGTTGTCTAAAATGGGGGTTAAGGTGCCAAACAGGGCAGGTCAAATTTTGATGTGTATTAAACCTACATATTGGCCTGGTTTGTGGGCCAATACTGCCTTAAACAACATCCAGCCCCTTGTTATCCCAATCCCTCCTCCAAGCACTCAATTCCAGCTCCGTGCCACTGCCCCCCAAGGGGCAGCAGCACTGTTTGTGAATCAGCCTCGGTGTCTATTCAGGGAGTTTCTTTCATGTCTTAGATCTCATTCACAGCCATCATCCACGACGAACTGAAGGATAATTAGGCATTTGAAGCATTGGAGGGGGGAGGGAAGTGGTGGGAAGGGAGAGAGGGAAAGCATTTGGGATCAAAACGTTGTACTGTCACTGCTGCCACAGTTGGTGCACCTTGAAGTCTTGGGCTGGATTTCAAACACAGCCTCCAATCTCCCCTGGATGGAGGGATCAGTCTGGAGTCTTTCCAATTCCCATTTTTAAGAGTTGCACATCGTTGCCAGTACAAGGGAGCACTGATGAGCTGCTCTGCACGTGGCTCATTAACAGGAATCACCTGCAGCAGTTCTTTCCCTGCTCCAGTGCCCACACAGGGTTTCAATCCTGCGTCTCTGGAAGTCAGCACAAAGCTGGCATGTTCCTGGAGAGAGCTGGAATTGGAACACACACAAAGAGCACCAATGTGCACCCCCAGCCAAAAGTCTCCCATTCCATGCCCACCCCCATCCCAGCACTGCTCCCACCAGGACTCACAGCTGAGGATGTTCATCTGGAGAAGGCTGGGGGGCAGGGGGGAGTTTGGATCTGAAGCCTCAGATTCTGCTCAGTGTCTCTATTAATGACATGAAAGACACTCTTAAAAATTTGAGGATGAAACTGAGCTGGAAGAAGCAAACAAATGAGAGGGCAGGGCTGGAATTCCAATCCAACCACCAGAAATTGAGATAAACATTGTAAAGTAAGTAAGAGAATATTCAGAAAAAATAAATGGGAAGCTCAGAGAAGAGAAAACCTGAAAAGGCAAAAGGAGAATCTCTGGAGAGGCCATAGCAGGTAGGAGGCAACATGAGAGGTTTGCTGTTTCCTATGGAAAAAACTCCTCTCCCTGGAAGAGTCAGAGCTCAGGATTCACTGTCTCACCATGGATTCATGGAGCAAGAGGCCAGTCCTGCCTTAGCTACAGACACAGCAACTTCTTCAAGCTGGATCTCAGGCCAAGGCTCTTCTTTGCCCAGAGGGGGGTTGGGCACTGCCCAGGCTCCCCAGGGCAGTGGGCACAGCCCCAAGGCTGCCAGAGCTGCAGGAGGGTTGGGATGATCCTCTGGGGACAGGGGGGACTCTTGGGGATGGGCCTGTGCAGGGCCAGGGGTTGGATGGATGATCCTTGGGGGTCCTCTTCAGCTCAGCACATCCCGGGATTCTGGGATCCCGTTTGTCCTCAGGGTCACAGATCCCTTCTCCCAGCAGCAGAATCTCTCCGTCCGCCTCTCCCTGGGCTCTTGCCAGTCACTCCTGCTCAGGAAGGGCTAAAATTCCATCCACTGTTCCTTGAATGCCAAACAATGAGCAAAGAATGGGTTGAATGATGAGGAGCAGGAGGAGTGTTGGTGCTTTCTTGAAATCTAACCAGGCCAGGAGGGATATTGTTCCCTAAAAATTCACTGGAGGAAAGTCCAAGAAGGAAAAGAGCCCTTTAAGCTAAAAGCAATATTATCACAAGAATATGTGGCTATAAACTGGCCAGGTATAAATTCAGGCTGGAAATTGGGAGAAGCCTCCCAACAGCTGGAAAATGAGGCTCTGATACAACTTCATAGATGATGGGGAAAAGGGAAGGGAAAGTTTGGAAAGGTTAGGGAAGGGAGAAAGGAGAAGGAGAACAAAAGAAGTCTTGGGGCTGTGCCCACTGCCCTGGGGAGCCTGGGCAGTGCCCAACCCCCCTCTGGGCAAAGAAGAGCCTTGGCCTGAGATCCAGCCTGACCCTGCCCTGACACAACTCCAGCCCATTCCCTGGGCTCCTGGCCCTGGTCCCCACAGAGCAGAGCTCAGTCCCTGCCCCTCCCCAGCAATTTCTCCCCCAAAGTGCCCCAGTTTTGCAGGGGAGGCCCCCCCAGGTCAGAGCAGAGCAGCACAATCCCCTGCTGAAGTTGTTCCTGAGCACAACCACCAGCTCTGCACTTCCAGCGTCCCAGATCCAGCTCCTGTCGTCATGGCAACAGGGAATTACCTGCTTTACAGGGATGGATGAGCATGGCCACGTATGTTCCTCCTTTTTTAAACTGCTCAGTAATCTCAATTCCCCACCCAACCCTTCCAAGAAACAACATCTCCATCAAGTTTGGCTTTGCAGAGCAAGAAGATCTTTCATTTTTCTCGTTGCTGCCTCTGCCACCAAGGAGTGCAGGGAATTTATGAAGTAAACTCCCCTTGAGTGGTGTTACTAATGCTCCTAAGTGACTTTAATGCACAAAGGAAGCAAAAAAATGTTTTGAAAAGGCAGGTTTGGAGTCACTTCAATCCACACAAGGCTGGCCCTGTGTGCTGTTGGCTCCTCGTTTGTTTTCCACACACAAAAAGCAAAACCAGCCCTTTCCACTTGTAGTTTTTCTTTATTTTAACAAAAAAAAAAAAAAAGGTGAGAAGGAAGACTAAGAGGGCTGAGTATTGAACAGAGAGAACGAGAGCAGTGTGTTTTATATCCCTTGCAAAAAGCAGAATCCACAAGGAGAGGAAAATGGCTTTGGGCTCAGCAGGCAGACACAGAGACAGAATGAGAGACCCTGGAAAAAAGAGAAGCCACTGGAGTTTCAGATCATGGGATGATACAGAAAAGGCTCCTCAAAAATTCTGTTTCAAATGGGTTTTGAAGGGAACTCGGGGGGTTGTTTAACCCATTTTTTCTGTATGTGGAATGTGCAGATGCTCCATGGAAACCTTATCCTGGCTGAGCTCCACACGCCTGGAACACCTTAGTGCCACCTTCCCCTGTGCCTGGTGACCCTGGGAATACCTGGAGATCCTGGGAATTCCTGTGATCCTGGGAATGCCGTGATGCTGCTCTTCCCCACATGGCAGATGATGACAAGAGCCTGGAGGACACCCCACAATTGCATTTGTTGTGGCCAAAAATCATAGTTTATATTTCCCTCAAAAATTCTCTTTTTGCACTTTAATTTACCTGGGAATTTTTTTCCTCTTTTTGTCAGGATTTTCTATGGGCAGAGACTTATTTTCTTGCTGTTCACATAATAAATGTGGTGTCTCCCCACCACTTCTTTTCAGTGCTGTTTGACCACACATGAATTATTGATTTTGAGTCTGGCAGAGCCTCCTACACCACAGAATAGATACAATGAATTCCCAGATAAATCTTGGCAGCCCATGGGAACGACAGACATCTAATGGACTTCCAGAGCAAGTTCAGCTTTAGGGTCAGAATTTCAACTTCTCAGATATTTGCCAGAGTCACTAAATGGGGAAACGATGATGAGTTTGCCAAGACTCTTGGAATAACCATCTCTGTGCTCTCCTTCCCCACTGCTCTGCCTGAGAAATGGCTTCTTAATCTATTTTTCTATAATAAACTTAATGTCTTCAGATTTTATTTCCCACTTGAGGTCTAAATCATCTTTGCCATAAATGTAAAACAACGAAGCCAATTGTTTGGTGGGGCAGGTTTACAATATATCATTACAAAAATAATTTAGAGACCTGGGAAGTTTTTCTTGGCTGTAAATTTGCACAGCTCATTACTGCAAAATCAGGAGATTCCCACTGGAAAATAGGAGCAGTGGAAACCTACCCAAGAGACATGGGTTGGTTTTTATTGCTTTGCTACACTTGAAAATTATGGTTCTTTTAAATAGGGGGTGGATGACTCGTGTTGGATCACACAGGAGAGATTCTGAGTGGATTTGAAGGAGCAGGACAAGGTACAACATCCCAGCTGAGGGACAGGGATCCCTCTGGAACTCCAAGATCCCATCGCCTGAACCTAAACCTGGTGTGAGGACCAGCCTGGGGGAAGAAAATGAAATGTTCAGATGGGAAATCAAGGCTCAGAGAAACTGGAGTTGATACTGATCTATGTCCAGTGTGGCAGGAAAAACTTGGGAAGGCAATGAAAAGTGAGGGGCATCGAATCATGGAATCATTTAGGTTAGAAAACACCTTCAAGATCATCGAGTCCAACATTTGAGAAGAAATAGAACCTACAGTAAGTCATGGAATCATTTAGGTTGGAAAAAACTTCCAAGACCATCAAGTCCAACCTTTGAAGGAGATTAGGACCCCAAGTGAATCATGGAATCATTTGGGATGGAAAAGACCTCCAGGATCACCGAGTCAACCTTTGAAGAAGGCCAGGACCCACTTGTGAACAGGAAAATAAGCCTGGAAATAAAGAAAGAGGAATTTTGGATCCTCTTGGGCAGATTGCAGAGGGGAGCTAAATTTCAACAGCTAAAATTCAGAAAACCAAAATTAATAAACATAGAGGTATATTTTAGACATAAGGGGGGTTAGTTTTATAAAAGCCCAGAGAAACTTGAGTAGGAAGGGACCCCCCCAGGATCATCCAAACCAACTCCTGGCCCTGCCCAGGCCACCAAACAATCCCCCCATGTCCCTGAGAGTGTTGTTCACCTCCCTGTTCATTATTATAATGAAAATTAAGGAGCTCTATTCCAGTGTGTTCATAAACAAATGGCTGCTGTTTAATTTGAGTTATTAGTGAAATAAATATCTGTTAAAAGCATTTTGGATGTTAAAATAGGAAGCTACAGACATGGTTTGAGGTAGAAATGGGCTCTAGGAAATGATGAGAAAGGAAAGGATGGCACAGAGAGTAGTTTGGCTCCAGGATGGAGCCTGGTGGAATTTGGAGTTGTGTCCCATCTCTGTGAGCTCAGTCACCTTCTGCTTCCCTCTGAATTCAAAGGTATCACACAGGGACCTCTACAAAAGGCTGGGGAAGAGCTGACTAAGGTCTGTGATCTATGTGGTTTTCCTTGGAAAATACTCATAACCCTGAATGGAAAGAAGTGCCCAGAGCCTCTCTCTGAGAGCCCTGTGAGCTGCTGCAACCTTCACATCCTGACACAGACTGAAATCTGAAACCACCCAGCAGGAAAAGGACTCGGAATCATTTGTTTTGGCTTTTGCTCAGCCCTGGGCCTGTCAGTGTCCCTGATCTCCTCCAGGTCCCAGATACATCCATGGTGACACAGCTGAGGAATCACTGCTGGTGTCCTGGTGCTCTGGAGGCCAAGAAGCACCAGATTTTGTGCTCAGGCCCACCTGGAATGAGGGTACAGCCCAACCCAGGGTTGTCCTTTCCTCTCCCAGGCTCCAATGACTCCAAACAGTTCAGATTCAGCTGCTTGTTTATGGGACTGAGACTCTCAGTCAAGGCGAGCCCAAACTGGATGAGGGGAGAGTGGCTGAGATGTACGAAAAGCAGGAACATGACTGAGCAAATCCAAGCCGGGGCTAAAAGGAGAACTGGACCATGCCTGGGAGGAGATCTGGGTACACACATCTTGGCAGCAGCTCAGGCAACACCTCACTTTAGAAGGCACCAAGCAAATAGGACAGTGCACCCAAGTCTCCTGCACTTGGAGGAGCATCCAGAACGATGGTTCTGCTTACCCTGGGTCAGGATGCTTTCATTAGCACTTAGAGCAAAGTGATTTCATGATGGTTTTGGCAGCAAGGCCAGTCCTAGGACAGCCCATAGCTCAAGATGCAGCTCATTGCTGGAGGAGGTTGCTGGATGGTGCCTTCCCTGGCCTTCCAAAACCCACCAAGGGAATTTTGTCTCCCCATCACACACTTGGCCAGCCAGGATGGGTCTGGAAAACCCAATCAGTGCTGGCTGACAAGCTGTGATTCCTCCTTTTCTGATGGAGCAGGAGGATGCTCCACTCACAGCTGATTTAGGAAGGGATTGCTTTATGGAAAAGGTGTGCAGGGCTGAGAAATCCACGGATGTCAGCTCCACTTCCTTTGGTTGCTGCTCAATTAGGTGATGCTTATTCTTGGTTCTTAGGCCACGTTGGATAAGGGCATGAGACCCATGAGTACAACAAACAGGAAATCCCACCTGTGGAATCCCAACCTGGCTTCTTGTGGAGAATTCAGGATGGAGCCAAGGCTGCCTGAGTGGGAATCTTGCACCAGGGGAGGTTCAAATTGGAAATTAGGAAACCTTCTTCACTGAAGGAGTGGCCAAGCCCTGGCAGAGGCTGCGGTGTCTTCCCCATCCCTGGAAGTGACCAAAAGATGAGAAGATGTGGCACGTGGGGAAATGGTTTAGTGGCCATGGTGGGATTTGGTCAAAGGTTGGACTTGATGATCTTGGAGGTCTTTTCCAATCTTAGTAATTGTGTGATGCTACAAACTCAGGAGGAACTGGAGATGTTCTCAGCAGGGAGAACATGCACAGCCCATTTCTCCTCTTTCCAGGTCACTCCTGGCATAAGCCAGAATGCAAGAATGGAAACCAAAATCTTCCACGGAAGCATTTGGAACTCGTTGCTCCTCAGGTCATGTCAGAGAAGGACTGTCAGGGCCTGGGCATCACTTCTGTGCTCCCAAAGCAGACAAGGAGAACGTGTGTGGATTCTGGGAGTGTTCTACCACAGACTCCACCAAGGCCATTTCCCAGGGAGGAAGAAAACCAGGCCAGGCCTCTCCTGCCACATTTTGGGGTTAATTGTTTCGTTTCAGATGAGTGGCTGCAGAGTTACATCCTTTTTTGTGTATAGTGATGTTTTGTCTCACCGCACATGTGACAAAGACCCTCCCTGGCCACAAACACAAACATGCAAAGCCACTTAAACCAGACCCTGCGTGGGCTCCTTGAGTCTGATTAATTCTGCATCCAAGAGTGAATCCCTTAAAATGATCCTGGGCATGGATAGAAGGGTCAATAGGAGCTCTCTTCAACAGCCAGCCCCCAGCAGAGCCCACCAACCACCTCCCTGCACAAATACACCAGAAGAAATTAAATCCACCTCTGTTAAACTTCCCAGTACAGACCATGCCCTCACAAGTCTCTTGGATTCCTGGAATAGCTGGGAATTCATTCAGATAATTCCTCAGAAGTGTCATTAAAAATGGGCTATTTCATGCTATGGAATTCCAACGACCACCCTGACACTCCTGGTCTCTCCAGGGAAACTCCAGTCCTTGGGATGAGCATCCCTGCAGTCCCAGGTGAGAAAACAAAATACAACCACTTCTCCTGCAGAAAACTTTCCTCCCCCAGGTGAGTCCTGCTCTGAAGTTGCTCTTTGTGGGTAACACTCAAAGTGACTCAGAGAAAGGCTAAAAACAAGGCCAGAAATTCCATGTCAATCAAGGGGTGAATGAGGCCTAAACCACACAAGAGACCAGCAGGAGCCCCAAATTTAGGATTAATGTGATACAAATATAAAATGTAAATATAAATATAGCAGAGAAAAATGCACTTGACACAAAATTATCAAATCTCCATCTTCTGAAAGAGCAATAAATCACATCCCAAGGCCTTTAACTTCCAGCCCCAGAATTATTTCCACTCTGTCAAACGACTCCTTTCATCAACAGCTCTATCTCCATATAATTTATGTTCCCTCCTGTCTCCTGCTCCTCATCTCCATACAGACAAATGACTTTTGGACAGCAGGAAAGAATTTCACTCTTTGGATAGTTAGAAATCTTCTAATTTCCAATCTTGTCAGACTCCTGGCTGGTTTATATCTATTTGATCTATTTCCATGTTAGTCCTTAATAGCTTTTCCACATTTGATATTATCCCCCAGCTCTATTTATATTAAGAATCATCACCTAAGCCCTCAAAGTCATTTTGGATACTGATAAAGCAAAGCTTTCAAAGGGAGCTTTTCTAAGGCAGATGCTCCACTCTCCCAAGTTTCCTGATCCATCAACCTTCTTCTTTCCTTAAAACTCATTTTTTGACCAAACCCAGGCACAACAGTTCAAGTAAATTCTTCCTGTTGCTTTGTCTAGAGAACTAAAACTCCTTTAGTTCTGCCAAAAGTACTTTGGGGTGTTTTGGGGGAGAATTGTGGGGACTGTTTTCAGAACTTCATCAGATTTTCAATCCAAATGATGTCTAAGCAATGCTGATCTCTTCCCTCTTCTGTTGTTTCTAATCAAGGAATCTTTTGTTCTGGGAGAGACTGGGCTGTAAATGGTTAATGACTTAATTGTGGAGGCACCAAGGCTCTGCTGAAACTGAGATTTGAGGCTGATAAGAGGACAGTCCTCCAAGATGATAGGGTGCCATTTATCCTGGGAATTGTCCCTCACCCAACTCTGCTCAGTTGTAAAACTCCCTCTTCCCCCAGGAAAGGTCTGATGGGCAAGAACTGGCTCAACTGCACTGACCTGAGAGGAGCCGCTGTCTTAGAAAATAGAAACCATCTTCATAAGCTCTCAAAGAGCTCCAAATTGCCCCCAGACTCATTTCTGACCTTCCACTCACCCAGAGAAGGTACCAGGTGTCCCCACCTGGCCTGAGTGCATATTAAACCACCAGACTTGGTGTTTTGGGGGCTTCTTCTCCCACCCCCGAAGGACCAAGACCATCCCTTTGACCAACAATACAACAATCAGGTCCCACCATAGAACATCAATCTTTCTACTTTTATCCTTTTTTCCTCTTCCTTCCTTTCCTTTTCCCTTCTGCTTTTTCTTAAGTGATATCTTTATGTTTTCGTGTTGTCATATTACTATAGATAACAATAAACCAAACCAGCTCCATCCCTGCTCTCCATTGCAACTAAATTGTTCTAAAATAAACCCTATATATTTATATTTGTATTTACAAGCATCAGTCATCCAGTGCTTTTCACTCTAATCCACCCCAAGGGATCTGTTAACAAGAACTTGAGTTACTCAGGCCTTCAAGTTCATAGAAAAAATCTCCTCCTGTTTTCCCAAAGGGCAGGATTTGACCCTTTGAGCTGTTAAACCCAATCTCTTTCCTTTTGTTCCAGTTGCTGGATAATCTGATTCTCCATGTGGGACATTGTCTGGACAAGTGGCAGCTCCTACTCCCAAATATTCCACACCAGCTCCCAAACATTCCAAGGGCTGTTGGTTCCTGCAGCATCATCTGCCCAATGTGGTGCCAAAAGGAAGGAACAAGAGGCAGCTGCAGACGTGTGAGGGGCAGGAATTTTAGTACCCACATGTCCCAAGGGAACAGGGATGTCGAGAGGAAGGAGAAGCACTTTCTGGATCAGACAAAGACTTCACTCCTTGAATCCCTGGTAGCGTCTTTCTAAGGCCCCTAAAAAGCTGTCCAGCACCAGCTCCAAGGCCTCAAGCTGCACCAAGGGAGGGTCAGGTTGGACATCAGGAGGAATTTCTTCATGGAAAGGATTGTATTAATAATCCTTCATGGGAAGTGCCTGTACCAACCCACAGAAAGCCTTTTCTTTGGCAGATCCATTTCTCCTGCCCAGCTCACCCTGATCTGCACTCTAAGCCCTTTATTCCTCCCATTTTCCCCCGTTCCATGCCATGGACTCTTTCCTGAATCCTCTTTGCCCACATCTTTGTGCTCATAAGGTGCCCAGTTCAGAGCAGTGTTTTCCAGGTGTGTATCACAGAATCTCCTGAGCTGGAAGGTCCCACAAGGATCATCAAATCTCACTCTTTTCCCTGCCCAGGACACCCCAACAATCCCACCCTGTGCCTGTACCAACCCACAGAAACCCTTTTTGGGGGGGGATCCATTTCCAGCTCACCCTGCTCTTACCAGCTTTCAACTCTTCCCAATTCCAATTTCATAATGAGTTCCTGTCCCAGTCCTTTCAGTGGAGAATAGTGATAGCTGAGATGTGATAACTAAATCCTCATCCAGATGAAAGAGTCCCTTTTCCTGCCTCTACAAACCGTAGTCAAAGAGAAAAGAGTCAATGGGAAGCTTTAATGTGGAGTCACCAGGAATGTCCTGCTCTCCATTGTCCCATTGGAGAAAAAGGAGAGCTTTGGGACTGTGATTCATTGAGTCAAATCATTTTAATTGGAATTAACTGCACTTTGTCTGCACTGCCTGCATTAACTCCACCAGGAGCCTCCATTGACCAGCCCAGAGGGAGATGCTGATGTTTAATCAGAACAGACCTGGGGTGTCCAAATCCAGATATCCTTGGGCTGGGCTGAGCTTAACAAATCCCACAAATGGAGCTGGAGACCAAACCAGCAGCTACCTCACCCGAGCAATAGACAAAGAAACTTGAATAACAAGGGAAGAATAAATTCCTGTCATTAGGAAAGGAGGTGTTGGATGACTCAAGGACACCTGAGGGTCCTTGATGGGTTGTAATCTCCCTCATTTTCACCTCTGCTCAAGAAAACCTTCATGGGAGTAGCCTGTGGAGTTTCTCCCAGAGAAGGGACTCTCTCCTCCCCGGGTTTTGGTCTCCTCACCCCAAAAGAAGATGGGCTGAGCACCAGGGCACTGCTTGGCCTGTGCTGTCTGGGAGAGGGAGGCAAGCCCAGGCCTCCTGGGCTGGGCAGGCACAAGCCAGCCTCATTGCAAGGTGTTTTTGGAGGAGAGGTTGGGAAAGGAGGTTTAGGAAAGCTCAGGGAATGTCACTCCCTTCCCAACCCCTTTTTTTGCCATCCTGGTACCTCTTGAAGCACAGCTGAGATTTGAACATCTCCCAGCTGCAGAGTGGAGGGTGAGGTGAGGGCTGAGCTAAAGGATGGATGTGAAAGGTGGGAATCACTTCCTTACGGACTCAGAAATTCCTTCTGCACAGCTCTGCAGGCAAGAGCTCCCCTCCCCTTGCTCTGGGACAGCAGCCACAGCTTTGGAGGAGGGAATTGCTCTGGAGAGCAGGGAGAGGTGGGCTGCGTAAGGCTGGCTTGGCCCAGCTCCTGGGAATATCAGGGTGACAGGATGCAGCATCACAGGATCACAGGATTGATTAGGTTGGAAAAGACCTCTGAGATTCTCAACTCCAACCTATGACCCAACACCACCTTGTCCCCCAGCCCAGGGCACTGAGTGCCACAGCCAGTCCTTCCTTGGACACCTCCAGGGATGGGGACTCCAAACCTCCCTGGGCAGCCCTTTCCAAGGCCTGAGCACTCTTTCCAGGATGAAATTTCTCCTGATGTCCTACCTGACCCTCCCCTGGTGCAGTTTAAGACTGTGTCCTCTCATCCCATCCCTCGTTCCCTGGGAGCAGAGCCAAACTCCCCAGCTCCCCCTCCTGTCAGGGATTGCAGAGAATTCCAGGTGGCCCCTGACCCTCCTTCTCTCCAGGCTGAGCCCCTCCAGCTCCCTCAGCCCCTCCTGGGGCTCCAGCCCCTTCCCCAGCTCCGTTCCCTTCCAGCAAAGGAGCAAAAGGCAATGCTGTCTTGTGCACTGTGCACTGTGGAGGCTGGGAGCCTCCAGGTCCCAAAGCCCCTGGAGATGCCCCTGGAAGCTGCAGGAGCTTTGCAGACAAGCACTGCATCAAGTGACTCATCCAGGCTGGGCAGATCAGCTGCGGATTTTCTTTTTTATCCTGTTTTTTTTTTCCATCTCCTCCTCTTCAATCCCTGAAATAAAAGTCTCCTCATAGGTAACCTGAGTGAAATGACTCCTGGGAATGTTCCTCGTGCTCTTCCCTTTCCTCATCTCCTCTAGGTTGGCTCCAGGAGGAAGCTCCCACATAAAGTCCTGCTCCTGGGAGATCTTGTTCTGCCCTCAGGCATCCTGCTACAAATCATGGGAAAACGTTTTTTCTCCTGGCCCTCTCCCAAAGCTCTTTGGTGGGCCTTGGTCTCATGGGATGAGTTTCTCATGGATTTGGCAACAAGAATTTCCAATTTCTCAGTGAAACAGCCTCGAGTTGCAGCAGGGGAGGTTCTCACTCTGCTCTTCTCTGACTCCAATTCCATCTTCCCAATAACTTTTTCCTCCTTAAATCCCTTTTCTCTGAGGTACCAGTGCCATCTCTGATGGGCTTGGCCTTGGCCAGTGGTGGATCCATCCTCGATCCATGGGAATTGGCTCTGCTGGATAGAGGAGAAGCTTCTGGCAGATTCTCACTGAAGCCACATATTTCAACATATTTCCCTGGCTGGGAGAACAAAGGGAAGTACAAAAATATCCAAGATTGGAATAAAACAATGAAAATTCTTGCCATGAACACACAGGGATGAGAGTGAGAGGGGGCAGAGAAAATTCAAATAGAAGGGATATTTTCCAACAAAGACACATGGGAAAAATGGAGCTCTTTGGGATCCATGAGGGACAAAGACTTTCTTCTTGAAAATGCCCTTGGGATTTTTTCCAGATGCATTGGCTGGTTTAATTAAAGTGATTGATTCACTCCAGAATCATGGTATAAGAAGCCTTTCTCTGGTATAATTCTTTCTAATGGAAGAATATCACTCATGTCCTACTCGAGGCTAATTAATGTCAGGATTAAGTGATCCATGTGCCTGATGGGATCCTCCTGCACTGAGGCTTTATCCAGGTTTTTGTGATATCCTTCCCTGGGAGGGTGGGGAGGCCCTGGCACAGGGTGCCCAGAGAAGCTGTGGCTGCCCCATCTCTGGGAGTGTCCAAGGCCAGGTTGGAGCAACCTGGGAGAGTGGAAGGTGTCCCTGCCCATGGGCTTGAAGTCCTTTCCCACTCAAACCATTCCATGGTTCTATGATTTAATCTCTATTAGAAGTTCTTAGGAATTTGGGGACCTTTTTTGTTTAGACCCAAGGGCCAGAGATGAGGCTGTGTGGCCAGGAAGCAGCAGTGCAGCAGGATGGACCCTTGGGCAGCTACAGGATCTGTCCCAGAAAGCACTGTCAGAACAGGGAGATTCATCCCCAAAATTATCCCCCGTCCTCATTTCACCCTCCTTGGTGTATCTGTAATAGTTTGAGCAGGAGTGGCAGAGTGAAGCTCTGATTTCCACATCCCAGAGAAGCCATGAGCTGAGGATCCCATGGATTCAGAGGGAATGGGAGTGGCACTGGGAATCAGGAGCAGGACTGAAATATCTCCTTGGATTACAGGTTTCATGAGACGACCCAAAGCCGCCTGGACTCTCTCAGTGAGATGCATCCAGATGAGCCATGGGAACCACAGAGAATATGAGATTAACTCAGTTCAGCATCTCAGGGTACAACCATCAGTTGGGAATCACCCACCAGGCTCTTCCCTTGCAGAGAAGTGGGAATCCTTCCCTTTTTTATCTTTTTATATTCCAATGTGAAGCTGCTGTGTGTGAGAGAAGAGAATGCAATGGGGTTTTTTGAGAAGAAAAGTCGGTAAAGATCTGCTTCAAAAAGCCACACAGGCTCTTCAGGGGTGAGAATTCCGTTCAAACCTGATAAATCCCAGGGAAGTCATGAAGGACAGGGATTCCAAGGAGCTGTGCTGGGTTATTACCCCCATTCTACAACATCTCTCCTAATCTCGAACTGCACAGAGATTCCCTGAGGAGCAGGGACTATGGATTTATGGGCCATGCCAAGGACAGAGCAATTAGTGTAGCAGCAAACCCTGAAATGCAGGTTTTACTCCACCTCCTGAGCACCATCAGGGTCTGTCCCTGCTCTCCACTTTGCTGGGAAATTGGGTCTCACCCTCTTTTGAGGGACTATTTTGACACCTAAGGATGCACAGAGCTACTTATTATTATCACCAGGGTAACACTATTAAATCAGTGTCATAATCTAGAGATTTTAACGACAAGAAAATCACTGGAGTTGATGTGAGGCAGGAAAGTAGGAAGGGATTTGTTACTGCAGGAGAGGGGTGTGAAGCACCGATGTCTGTTCACATCTGTTTTCATTCTAGCAAATATTATCCACTAAAACATTCCCTGCACAACACAGTGAAGTCCCAGAGTCTTGGAAACCACATCCTTAATGAGAACCAAAGTCAGGAATCAAAGAGTCATTAATGCTCATTATGTTTAATAACACTGAGTACCACAGGTGCCAGTGGGATTGGGCATTGTTCCAACAGGGAATTTGTTTTCCTGGGAACTGCAAGTGCCAAATCTTTGTGGGAAGGCACTGGAGAAACTGCTGGGTTTGGGGACCTTCAGGATACAGAGCCAGGCTGTTTTTGAGGGATAACTCACGGCACACAAACACGAGTCATTTCTAATGGAATAACCCAGTGCGGATAAAAAGGCACCAAGAAATTCCATAAACCTGGGTGGGATTTTTCATCAAGTAGTTACCCCTGATGAATTTTCACACAAGGGTGATAATCCTGGATTTTAATCTTGGTTTATCGTTGAGCTTTGCAGCATCTTGCCTTGCAGAGTTTGTGTGAGGGTGGGGATTAGGGGATGGAACCCCAAGAGATTCCCACTTCGGAATCTCTGCTTGTCCTCTCTCTGCTGGCAGCTCCCCTCAGGAAGGTGTTGGGATTCCCCAGCAGGAGTCCTGGGCACTGGGAGTTTTTATTTCAGGGGAGAGGCAGCTGAAGGACTTTATGGAGTCACATTTGGGCTTTTGCAGTTAAACTGGGGACTTGCCACCCCCGGGCTCCATCCTTGGGATGGAGCTGTTGCCTTCAGCCTTCAGAGGATGTGACAAACACAGAGCAAATCCTTATGGGAAGCTCCACCAGGATTCCATGTAGTTGATTCTAAAGGGATCCTGATCCTAAAGGGAATGGGTCTGGCCATACAAGGTGACCTGGAAACATCCTGCTGGATGTTAAATGGAAGGCAGAGAGAAGCTGGTGTTATTCCAGGCCAGTGGAGGGATGTTTTATTCCTGGGGCAGCATTTAGGGTTTGCCCTCCTCGAGGGGCTTTGGATCAGACTGTCATGATCATCTCATGTGATCCACACAGGTTTATTCTCCCAGTGTGGAGAAATCTCATTAAATGAGAACAGGACAAGGCAAAGCTGCTGAGTTAATGAGAGAAGAGAAAGGACTTGTAGGGAAGGATGGAAGATGTTCTCAGAATCCCAAAATGGTTGAAGGGAACTTAAAGCTCATCTCATTCCACCTCCTGAAAGGGCAGGGACACCTTCCACCATCCCAGGTTATTCCAAGCTCCATCTGACCCAGCCTTGAACACTTCCAGGGATGGAGAGGCCACAATTCCTACAGGGAGAGGAGCTGAGTGATGACACCCAAAACCATTTTGTGGCTTCTCAGACTGACTCAGCCAATGGCCAAG
>VXBA01000629.1:518186-719524 GCA_013399895.1 Serilophus lunatus
AAAAAAAGGCAGAAGGTATTTCAATCTGTTCTCAGTGGGTTTGAAAATAAAATAAAATAAAAGCAGGTAAAATTCTAGAGAATGTAAAAGATTTTATTGAGTTATTCTATAAGACACTGACAAGCAGACATTATCCCACTCCATTACTGCTCTGTCAAGGAATCATATAAACTAATAGCATTAAAATGAAGCCCCTATAAAGTGAGATTCAAAGTGAGGTGCAATTCACATCATGAAATGTGGAATTTTGAGACAATTTTAGACCACTGAAAATGAAATGTGTTCCCAAAAAATATCCTCTCTGGGGAAGGAAGAGGTAGAGAAGTGAAAATTGTTGCTTCACTGCCACCCACAGAAAGTTGGCAGGTTTTTGGAGTGAAGAGCCTTCACAAGCTGCTCGTTGAGTGTTTGCAAGGTGGAAGAAATCCCAAAAAAATTCCAGTGTCTGGGTCGGGGCTTGTTCTCTCTTTAGATGTCACAGGTGTTCTTCACATGCGTTAAGTTCCTGCACAAGTGAGCCAGTGGAAATCATGGAATCATGGAATGCTTTGGGTTGGAAGGGACCTTAAAGCCCACCCCATCCCACCCCTGCCATGGGCAGGGACATCTTCAACTGTCTCAGGGGGCTCCAACCTGTCCTTGGACACTTCCAGGGATCCAGGGGCAGCCACAGCTTCTCTGGGCACCCTGTGCCAGGGCCTCCCCACCCTCAGAGGGAACAATTCCTTCCCAGTATCCCATCTAACCCTGCCCTCTGGCAGTTTAAATCCCTTGTCCCCTGTCCTGTCACCATCTAGCAAATAAAAATCCCTCTCCTTCTTCTTTGATAATTCCCTTAATCCATTTAAGGCCCAAACCCTTCTATTCTCTATGCTGGACACCCCCAGCTGAAATACATGTTCCTGAAATAACCAGGAAAATGGAGACACCAAGTCTCTGTTCATCAGAGTTTTATCATCTTCAAAAGAAATAACAACCTCATTAATGAGTGTCTGCAACGTGTGAGACAGAAAATTATGTTCTGCCCAGACAGGGATGTACCCTTAATTCTGGACCTAAGGCAAGGGGAGTGGTGCTGTGGTTGGAGCAGGGAATTCCTGCCTGTGGAACTGTGTCCCCAGCCCCCACAGGAACCAGGAGCTCCATATGTGGTGCATGGCCAGACTGGGAATGAGAGGCTGGAAAGCAGTGCTGGAAAAGGGAGCTGGGAAAGGGTCCTGGTGCATTGGCCACGAGGGAGCAGTGCCCTGGCAGCCAGGAGGGGCAGCTGTGTCCTGGGGGCATCAGGGAGGGGATTGTGCTGCTCTGCTCTGACCTGGGGGGACTCCCCTGCAAACCTGGGGCACTTTGGGCACCACAATGTGGGAAAGATGTTGAGCCATTGGAGAGTGTCCAAAGGAGGGAAGGAAGGTGGGGAAGGGCCTGGAGGGGAAGGGTGTGAGGAGCAGCTGAGGGCACTGGGTGTGTTCAGGGGGAGAAGAGGAGACTGAGGGGAGACCTGATTGCAGGGACAACTTGGTGGGGAGGGGCAGAGGAGGGGCAGGGACTGAGCTCTGCTCTGTGGGGACCAGGGCCAGGAGCCCAGGGAATGGGCTGGAGTTGTGTCAGGGCAGGGTCAGGGGGGATCTCAGGCCAAGGCTCTTCTTTGCCCAGAGGGGGGTTGGGCACTGCCCAGGCTCCCCAGGGCAGTGGGCACAGCCCCAAGGCTGCCAGAGCTGCAGGAGGGGTGGGATGATCCTCTGGGGACAGGGGGGACTCTTGGGGATGGGGCTGTGCAGGGCCAGGGGTTGGATGGATGATCCTTGGGGGTCCCTTTGAGGGAGCTTCATCACCTTCCAGCCCAGCACATCCTGGGATTCTTGCAGGAGCCAAACCAGCAGAGTGACATTTGCTCCCACTGAACTCCAGGAGCACACAGAGCTGTTCCAATACTCTGCAATCAGGGGATAGAACTGAGGGATATTTGTGCTCAGCGCTGCCATTGTCCATCCCTACTCACCATTCTGTACCTCCAAACTTTCCAGACTCGTTTTCCAACATTTCCCTCCCCAGGGCTGTGTGGGCTCCATGAGGTCCCCTGGGGATGAGTCTGTTCTTCCTCCCTCGACATGAGAGAATCCCTCTGGAAACACTTTTGCCTTGTTTAACTTGCGTCTTGTCATTGTAAAAGTCACTTTCCATTGGAGTTTTGCTTTTCATTGGATTTTAGCTGAGGGATCCATGAAGTCTGCAGCCCAAAAGGCATCTCCACTTGGATTTTTGGATGCTTCTGCATCAGACAAGATATGAGCTGGTTTAAAGTCTCATCCCTGAGGAGTTTTTCCACCCAGTTTCTAAATCTTTCTACCCAAAGCCACTGGGGACTGAGCAGTGACAAGGTCCTTGAGCTGCCACTGCCTTTGGGCACATCCTGAATTTTCCAAGCTGTCCAGTTTTTCCATGAATTTACTGACAAGGTCAGACACTGCCCTGGGCCTGGAAACAGGGGCATTTCTCCATTGGGTTGGGATTCTTTGCCCTACAACAGCTTTGAACTCCCCAAAGGCTCCCCTACCGGTCCTGGCAGCACAAGGGATGCTCCAAAGTACTTTTCCATCTCCTCCAACTGTGATGATCCCTGTGGGCACCAACAAAGACATGTCACTTCAAACAACACTTTGAGGTTATTTTTTTGGTCAGTTTTGGGTCAGTTCTTGGTCACTTCTGCTTCAGTGTTTGAGTCAGATTTTTGGCAGATTTTTGGTCAGTTCCGGGACAGTTTTTGGGTCAGATTTGAGTCAGGTTTTATGTCAGTTTTTGAGTCATATTTTTGGGTCACGTCTGAGTCAGTTTTTCAGTCAGTTCTGTGTGCAGTTCAGGGTCAGATTTGGGACAGTTCTTGGGTCAGTATTGGGTTAGATTTTTTTGGTCATATTTGGGTCAGTTTGGTCAGTTTGGGGTCAATTCTGGGACAGGTTTTGGGTCATTTCTGGGTCAGTTTTTGGATCAGATTTTTCTGTCATACTTCCTTTACTGGGCTGGAAATCAAGTGAATAAAGAAAACCCTAAAAACTGATCTTTTTGCATTTGAAAGCGAGGATGCCTTTGACTCCTTCAAATGAGGAATCCACACTGGGAGGTGACTGGATCCCCAGAATAAACAGGCAGATGGGAAGGTGGCCCTTCAGTCTTGTTGGTCATGAAGCTTCTGGGTGAACCTTGGATTCTGCCACTTGGCTGAAAAATAAAAATGGGCATTTTAGCCATTGGAATTCCATTATAACAACATTAACTTTCACTTTTTCCTGGAAAAATGCCTGTCCAATTCCAGTGCACCCAGTTCAGCTTCATGAACTTGCCCAACCTGAACTTCTAATTTGAAGTTAGAAATCACAGCATCTCAAATCCCAGGACATTCTGCTGGAAGGAACCCAGTTCCTCATTGTCTCCTCCTGCTGCCTCTCTGGTTTTTTACATAAACTTTGGCATTAAGGACTAGAAGAGGAATTTCATCCCAGAAATTCAACAAAGAAAAGAGACTGGCAAGACTTTCCTGGAAAGGAGAGTGAGGGGTTTAACTGGTGAGGAAGAGATGGATCCCAAGACAGGAGTGCCAGGGTTAAAGCTCTTCCCAGGGTTCTCTGCTGGAATGTTTTTGGCAGTGTTTGCAAACCCTTCTGGCTCAGCCTCTGCTGTTCTATTTGCAAATATTTCTGTCAGCAGGTTTGTGTTTGCTCAGCTATTTGGGGAGGGGCTGTTTGCTGTTATTCATTCATGAATTGGGTCGTGTGTGCCCGACCAAATATTTGCTTTTCATTATTCGTTATTTGCAATTCATGTGTTGCTGGTTGGTAATTTGCTATCTTCTGCTCTTCCTCTCAAAAAAATTCCACTTTGGAGCCTCCAAAATCGAAGTCAGTTCTAAGGGGCAGGTGTTGCACTCCATAGAAAACAGCTCCAAACAAAGGGAATTTGGGAGAGGCAGCTCAGAAATGGCTCTGATGGGATAAATGTTTTGAAGATGAGATGAGGAAAGGCCATGAAATAGGAAAATGGTCTTAAAATTGACTTGATAAGTAAGATTTTAGGGGGAAAAAAATAACCTAGAGAGAAAATAATTGCAGAGTACTTGTGGTTGTAACACAAGTGAACTTTGAGTGCGTTGGGAAAAACCATCCCAGTGCAGAGAAGCTGCTCAGTGACAAGGGGAGCGAATGGAAACTGGGTGAACTTGGGATAAAAACCATCCTAAAAAAATCACAGGAACATTTCCAGGTGTGCAAAGAAAGGGCAGGGAAGGAGAAGAGAAACAACCAGCAGGAGACATGAGGAGTGCTGAGAAATCCTTCTGAGAGCACCTAAAAGGGGGGGAAATTGGCTGCTACTCTTGGGAAAATTCTCAAGGGACGACACACAATAAAGGCTTTGATGCTTTTTCTCTGTCTTTCCAAAAAGCTGGACTGCCCAGGCAGCTGGAATAGAGTGGCCAAGATGTGGGAATGGGGCTGGAAGAGGCAAAAGCAGAGAAGAGTTCCCTAAGTCTGAGATTCTCACCTTTCTGAACCTGCTGGAATTCAGCCCTGAGTGTTTCAGGCAGCTCTGAGCTCCTGATTCCTGTTCCACCTGGAGAAGGAGTGGATTTCTGGAGGCCTTGGAGGGCAGGATGTCCATGAGGTCAGAGGGTCATTTAGGCTGGAAGGGCCCTCAGGAGCTCCTTAGTCCTATCTCCTGCTCAAAGCAAGATCAGACCAGTTAAGTCAGGACGTTTTCCAGAAAATCCCCAAGGATGGAGCCTGGACAAGCTGTTCCAGGGAGGGATCAGAGCCTGTCACCTGTAATGATTCTGAAAAGTCTCTCTTGTTGTCTGGCACTTTGGGGGTTCACAACCCCAATTTTTATCTCTGCAGTAATTTGTAAGGGGTCTAGCATTTGTGTTTTGTGCGTTTGGGTTGGTTTGGGGTTATTTTTATAGGGATCATTTATGGATTATGATCATATGAATGAGAAACCTTTTTCAGGGGGATTTTACAGCCTCCATCCCTTGGAGCTGGGCCGTCTGGATTCATCCAAATCTTCATTAATCAGCAGCAGCCACTTGCTTGACACTGAAACTCCACTCCAAATGCTGCATCCACCAGATTTCGCTCAGAAATAGATTAAAACTCAGCACAAAAAACTGCAGTCTTCTCCCCATCTAAAAACACAGACAAATTGGGGTATTTTTCCTTTATTTTGAAATCTTTCAAATGAAGACAAATCTCATCTCGGCCTGGAATCATCCAGCATCCAAAAGCCTTTCCAAGGTGATCATTTCCTGCAGGAATCACTGCTCTGGGGACTTTGGTCACCCCAAGCACCTGAAGGAGCTTTCCCTGCTTCCCTTTTCGTGCCAGTTTGTTTCCCAACAGCCAGAAGAAAACAGGGAAGGTCCTTCTGGTCCCCCCTGACACAGCAGGATCTGTCCAACTTCCCAACCTGCAAGGATTTCACTGTGCTTGTAAAAAATACCAGCATCTGGTGCAGATTCTCCACTCCCAATCCCTCTTTCCTTCAGCAGCCAGGGCTGGGAAAGCTGCAGGAGCTTTGAAGCCCTTTAAGAACCTTTGGGTGGTCCCTGCACTCTTTCCTTGCTCTCTGCCCAGCTCAGCTCCTGGATCCAGGATGATTTTCCAGCCCTTTGCCAACAGGGAAATCCCAGAGCAAAGTGATTCCTTTAATCTCTGGGGAAACAGGAAACCTGTGGTTGTTCTGCAAACTCTGCCTTAGTCCTGCCTCAAGCACCTGCCTGAGCAGGGCTTTATTTTCTGTGCTATTCCATCACCAGGATTAAGCTCCATCTTTGCAGCAGGGATTTAGGGAGTCCCAGCAGCAGCTGGAATGTTCCTGCTGGATCCATGGTGGGCTCTGCCATCCCACACAGACATGTTCCCCCATAACATCCACCCTGAGCACCTGGGAATGTGCTTAGATGTGTTTCCAAGCACTGCTGGTCTCTGGCTTAAGTAGTTTAAACTCCCATCCAGTCCCAACCACCTCACCTTCCTCCAACTTTCCATCAGACACTTCATCCCTCCCCACCAGCTTTTCCTGAGCTCTCCCTCTTCCCTTTTAAGGAACATTCAGCTTTTTAAGTTCATTTTCACTGTTTCCTGCATAAGAAGCATTTCTGAGGAGCAGAGAAATGTGAAATTCCTGAGCACAGGAGCAGTTAAGGCTCCAAACTCTGGTTTATATCTTGGTGCTGGGCTGGGCCCATTCAAATCTATTTTGACATCCAACATGTTACTGTCTCCAAGGCAGTTGGTCTCTTTATTTATTCAGCTAGAGTGTAGGATTCATTCCCTGCTGACAAAGAGGAGCCCAAGGATTCGCACGTGCAGCTGAGTCCCTGCACTTCATTGTCTGCTGCTGAAATTGTTTCCATCCATTCTACAGCTATTGCACTTCATTCCTCACCAATAGAGTTTTATTTGGATATAAAATAAAACTGTGACAGCACATGGAAAGTTAAGAAGTGGATAAATTCATAATTATTTTTCTATAGCAGAGCTGGAGGACTGTGCTGTTCTGGCCTTAACCACTGCACAGCCAAGGAGAAGTGAAAGTCCAGCTTTAGGGACATGTTGGTCCCTCCAGAAGGGAGCACAGGAAGTTTGCTCTTCCCTAAAAACCCTTTCCTACCTTCAGGCAACACACTCTCTTAGGCAGGAATGTCCTTAGCCCACCAGTCTGGCCCTGGCATGGGCAAAACTGAGTTTTCTGCTCCCTAAAACTCCTTTACTACTTCCAGGCACCTCCCACACTTAGGCAGGGATGTCTTTAGACCACCAGTCTAGCCTAGGAATGGGGAAAATTGAGTTTTATCTCCCCTAAAAATCCTTTCCGAACTCCAGACACCTCCCATTCTTGGGCAGGAGAGGTTTCTGCACCACAGGAGATATTTCTGCTGTAGAACTGGAATCTTGGCAGGTCATGGCATGGTGGGAATGGTGGGAAACATGGGAATGGGGACCTTTCATGTGCTCAGGGGGACAGGGAGGACGAGGCTGAAGGTCGGCCAAGATCTTCCCCTGCAGGTGCCAAGAGTTGCTTTTCCTCGTGGGAGAAACATGGACAGAGCTCTCCTGGAGGCTTCCATTGGCTCCTTGTGCTTGTAGGAAAGGAAGTAGAATCAGGGAATGGTTTGAATTAAAAGGGACCTTAAAGCTCATCCCATCCCACCCCTGCCATGGGCAGGGACACCTCCCACTCTCCCAGGTGGCTCCAACCTGCCCTTGGACACTTCCAGGGATCCAGGGGCAGCCACAGCTTCTCTGGGCACCCTGTGCCAGGGCCTCCCCACCCTCCCAGCCAACAATCCCTTCCCAATATCCCATCTCTCCCTGCCCTCTGGCACTGGGAAGCCATTCCCTGTGTCCTGTCCCTCCAGCCCTTGTCCCCAGTCCCTCTCCAGCTCTCCTGGAGCTCCTTTAGGCTCTGGAAGGGGCTCCAAGGTCTCCCTGGGTCCTTCCCTTCTCCAGGTGGAACAGACCCAATACTATTGGGAGGGATGCAGGACGTTCAGCATTAAAAATCTGTTTTTCTCATTAAGTCAAAAATTATATAAATAATTTCATTAAACATTTTTATCGCATTATTTGAAGTCATTTGCTGAACTCCCTAATTCCAGCAAGTTCTTCCAGAGTTGTATTTGATATATAACTTCTTATATTTGATTTTTTTGGAATGATTACCTTGAAGGGTCTTGGTCCTCAGCTCATATCTGAGGGACACTGGGACAGAAGGATTTTTGGGGTTGGTTTTTTTTGTTGTTGTTTTGGGCTTGTTATGTTGGTTCCTGTTTTGGTTTTCTTGGGGCTTTTTGGTTGCTTTGAGTTTGTTGGGGTGGTTTGTGTTGTTTGGAGATTTTTGGATCTTTTGGGATTTGTTGGGATTTTTTGGCTGTTCTGATTTTGTTGGGGGTTTGGGGTTATTTTGGGTTTGTTGAATCTTTGTTGTCTTGCTTTGGTTTTGTTTGGGGGTTCTTTCTCCCTTGTTTGCCTTTGTTTTAATTTCCCAGATAACTTGGGAAGTATTTCTCAAGCCCTTTGATGTCCCCCATGAAAGGTTCAGAGAAATGAAATGATCCTGCCCAGCCAAGAAGTTCTTCTTCCTGTCCGGGTGGAACTTGCTGGGCCTCAGTCCCTGCTGGGCCCCCCAAGCAGAGCCTGCTCCATCCTCTGCCCCCTCCCTGCACCCCCGGACACACAGGGCTGGGGGCCCCTCTCAGGGGCTGCTCTGGAGGCTCAACAGCCCCAGCTCCCTCAGAGATGCTCCATTACCTCTTCATCCTCTTGGGATAATCCTCTTCCAGGAGCTCCATGAACTTCCTGAGGAGCCCAGAACTGGACCCAGCTCCAGATGTGCCTTCCCAGGGCTGAGCAGAGGGGAAGGATCTGAAAAAAAAAAAAAAAAAGGCAGCTGGACCATTTCCACCAAGGGTTATTTTGTTTTGTAGAAGCCAAAAAATTCCACACCCACAGCAGCTCCTGCTCACTGACAGTGCCAGAATGCAGCAGAGATGCTCTGCTTACACATTTATGGATCTGGATCTGGCAGGAAAAGGAGAGTGGGAATAAACTAAAAAGGGCAAAAAGTGCTGGTTGTGTGCTGCACAGCAACACTGTGCTCTAAACTCCAAGCAGGGAGGGAAAAGGCTTTGGACAGAAAAGGAATATGCCTGATTTAAAGCCAGCAAAGACCCCAGGAATCCATCCTGGAGAGGCAGGAGATTGTCAACAAGCCAAGTTCATAACCCTGGAGCGAAAGAAAGAGCCCATTAGTTCTCTGAGAAAGAGATGAGGCCAGAGCTGACCCAAGGGGATCCCGGAGGATCAATAGGAGTCTTTCCTGCAGCACTGTTCTCCCTCCTGGCCCACAAGGATTTGGGACTCTTTCATCAGTCTCTCCTCCATAGCTCCTGCACACATGGCTGAGTGGCAAAGGTCACACATAAATATTACAGCTGAGCAAATAAAAAGATCTATAACTGACATTAGGCAGCACAATTCCTGAGGGACACAGGCTTTCCAAGAGATGTTTATAACATTCCTGCAGCACAGCAGCCGCTCGGGGCTCTGCAAGGGGCTTGGGGGTTTCTGGGGGGTTTCTGGTGGCCAGAGCAGCAGGTTGAGGGATTTCTGCCTTTGAACCCCTAAGGAGCAGAGAAGTGATGGTCTCCCAAGGTGTATTGGTGTGAATATCACCCCCCTAGACCCTGCAAAGTGGGATATGAGGCACAGAGAGATCAAGGACATTCTTACTCTGTACAAAAAAATTCACAAAATCCCAGAATATTCTGAGATGGAAGGGCCAGGAGCCCAGGGAATGGGCTGGAGTTGTGTCAGGGCAGGGTCAGGGGGGATCTGAGGCCAAGGCTCTTCTTTGCCCAGAGGGGGGTTGGGCACAGCCCAGGATATTCTGGGATTCCATGTTTCTACGACTTGTCAGTGGATCAGAACCGAGGGTTTCAGAGCAACGAAAGCCCTGCTGAGGGAACACCCTATCCCAGGGCTCTCAGACAGGGCTGCTGCCCTTGCTGAAGATTTTAGGACGTGACCAGCAGGCCCAGGTAATGGCCAAGGAGCTCAGAACAGGCAGGACTCACACACAGCACCATCTGCTCCTGGGCTGCTGCTGCATCAGCCCAATCCACACCCAGATTCCCAGGACATCCCTAAAAGGAGCAGCCACCGGTGGTGCTGCCTCTCCTTAATGACCCTCTGGATTAATTAGCACTCCTGAGAAGCCAATGGCTCTGCAAGGGCTCTCAGCTTCTCTTTAGTGTTTTACTCTTGTAATTTAAAGATAGGAGCCCAGAGCAAATCACCCTCTGTAATGACCACATCATCATCATCATCATCATGAATTCAGGAGAGGGAATGGGTCCAGGGGGATCTCAGAACTGGATAACAAAGGGATGAAGAATCCTGGTGCCCCCGGGGAGCTCAGCACAGCACTGGAGGCTCCTGGGCTGCACATTAACAGGTCCTGTCCCAGCCAGTCCTCGGGGACATGTTTGTCTTGCAGGGTGACAGATGAGAAAGCAGAAATCTAAAGGGCAGGCCAAGGCAGGGCCTTAAAACTGAATGACCATCCTCAAATTAATTGATGTAATGGTTCTATCAAAGTGCCATTTGAACGGTCTGGGATTGATTGCTCCTATTTCCTGTTACTCCATCCCCCACCCTGCCAGGAATTAAAGCAGTCAATGACTTTGAAACCAGTAGCAAATGCCACTTTTTGTCCTCTTCGCTGGCAGTGCTGCAGGGACAGCCAGAGTGGCTCTGGCTGCACTGGTGTGACAAGTGCCCTTAATCTCTTCCCCCCGAGTCTCAGACGTAGGGATGAGCTCCAAAGACAGGCACATACATGACAGGTTGTCTGGAAGCACAAGCTGCTCCGGTCCAGCCCCTGACAGACTACAACGGAGAGGGCCAATAAATAATTGACTGTGCTGGTGATTAATCGAAGTGTCACAGAGCCCAGGAACCTTGTGCGGGGCTGGTTCCAAGGGCTCTGCAGGGATGGAAAAGCTCCACATCCCTGCTAAGCTCAGAAAGTGCTGAAGCCCAGGGCCAGGCAGCAGGGGCTGGGGAGTCCTCATGTGCCCCACAGATCTGTGTGACCTGCCATCACCTGCATGTGGAGCTGCTGCTCTAGTTTCACTTGATTTTTAGGCTCAAGTCAAGCCTGAGGAGGATCCTTCTCATTTATTGTCAAATGAATTGCAGCCCATGTCTGTTACCTGTTCTAGTTCTCAGAATCATGGAATGTCCTGAACTGGTAGGGACCCCCGAGGATCATCCATCCAACCCCTGGCCCTGCACAGGCCCATCCCCAAGAGTCCCCCCTGTCCCCAGAGGATCATCCCAACCCTCCTGCAGCTCTGGCAGCCTTGGGGCTGTGCCCACTGCCCTGGGGAGCCTGGGCAGTGCCCAACCCCCCTCTGGGCAAAGAAGAGCCTTGGCCTGAGATCCCCCCTGACCCTGCCCTGACACAACTCCAGCCCATTCCCTGGGCTCCTGGCCCTGGTCCCACAGAGCAGAGCTCAGTCCCTGCCCCTCCAATCCCAATCCTTAGAAGGCATTTCCTTGGGACTTGTGTCACTCCAGCTGTGCTGGGTTAAATCTCTGGTCATGTCTTGTGCAGGTCAGGCTTTCTGTAGACTGAGGTGCTGGCCTATGTTCATGTGGACTCTTTGAGGGGCATAAAACCAGGC
Organism: Serilophus lunatus; assembly: GCA_013399895.1. Lineage (NCBI taxonomy): Eukaryota > Metazoa > Chordata > Aves > Passeriformes > Eurylaimidae > Serilophus > Serilophus lunatus. Next base: position 529,426 of record VXBA01000629.1, read on the forward strand.
CTAAGTGTGCTGGGGCTGAAACCTGCCCAAGGAAAAGCTGAAGGAATGTGCTGGCTCAGCATCAGAGAGCTTGGAACCAGGGGGAAAAGGGATCTTTGTAACCTCTGGAAGATGGGCACAACCACATTCCCAGCTTGGAGCTGAGAGGTGGATAAAGCAGTGATGGGGATTAAAGTGTGGAGGAGGCCACAACTTCCACTTGGACCATGTCTCCTTCTCCTTGTGTGCACCTGGGATTTTATAAGGCACAACTAGTGAGGGGGATAAAGATTCATGAGGGAAATTTCTCTAATGGAATAAACCCTGAGAAAAAGGCAAAATAGACTTCTCCCTGCCCCACTTCTCCAAGGATTTTAAGAACTCTTGACTGATGATGCCCTGGACAAAGGAATTTCTCCTGCTGTTGCTTTGGCCATCACTGGGAGTTGATGACAATGACAGAGTTAACAAACAGCTCCAGTGACAAGGCAACCAAAATTGACTCTGGGACAGGGGAATAATGGGGAAGAGAGCACTTAGACCCATTAGAGGATCTCAGATTGCCTGGGACTTCCAGAGATCTCCAAAGGAGGCCAAATCAATCTCGGAACAGTTGTTTTTTTTTCTTTAAGTATGTGTGGAAAATGGGTAAAACTTCTAGAGGTCTGGAAAAAAACAAATGCAAAGCCCATCTTTAAAAAAGAGAGGGATAAAAAAGGGAATTTATTGTCTAGCCAGCTGCCTGAAATACCTGGGAAAAGGATGGGAATATATTAGCAGGCAAACTGCTGGTGAACTCCTGGGAGATAATGAGATGGGGAATTACAGCCAAGTTTGATTTGTCAAGAACAAACCACATAAAATCAATTTAATATCCTTTCATGGCAGCAAAACAGGCCTTCTGCTCAGGTGAGCAGTGAGGGATGTCAGGTATCAGGATCTCAGTGGAGAGGAAAAAGCAGCTGGGACAGGGTAGAGAATGCCCAGTACTGCAGGAAACCATCCCAGGAGCACAACAGAGGGTCCCTTAGTGGGTGGGGAAGGACAGAGACCAGTCTGGAGGGGGGACACCAGTGTGGCCTCAACTGGGGTGTGCTCCACTCCATACATTCAAGGTTTGCCTGGAAAACTGAGTCTGGGTGTATCTTTCTCAGCTCAGGAAGGAGGTGGAGGAGTTTGGAAGTGCAGAGGGAGTTCAAATATTGGTCTGGAAAACAGGATCTTTGAGGGAAATAAGAAGTGTCATCACTGAAAGCAAGGAGGGGATGAAGGGAGACGTGATGCCACTTTTAATTGGAGCAAAGGCAGCTGCAAAAAGGAGAAAATCTCTAATCATTTAAGTTTAGGAAGAGAAAGAAAGGGGTGGAGTTGTGGCAGTGGATGTATTACGAATAGATAACTAGAGAAAGATTCCAGTGAAGGAAGAGGGGCAGTTTTGAGATCTCTTTCAGTCGCTGTTGTGATGCAAAGGTCAGACTTGACCACTTTTCCTGGCAGGGGTGAGGGAAATGCCCCCAGGCAGTTCTTCCTGCCCTTTGTTCTGTGATTCTGTGACACTGTTGCACCACTGAAGGCTCTGCCTCTGCCACAGATTAGATCTGAGCCCCGTAAAACCCTAGACTTGGGTTTCTGAGACCCATTAGACTTCTTGGGATCTGGGAATCCTTTTCTTTCTGGGTGCTTCACTCCAAGGCATTTCCCTTTCCATCTCTTGCTCCAAAATGCTCATTTTGCAGATTTTATTTTGGCAGGTGCAGGAGTCTGGTCCCACCTTTGTGACAACCTGCCTTAGGCTATGCCCAGGGACCAGGATTTCAGCTGCCATAACTTTGGGATTCATTAATTTGTCCACGATGAGGATCTCCTGATGACAAAGAGTATCAGAATCCTGGAATATTCCGAGTTGGAAGAGACCCACAAGAATCATCTAGTCCAACTCTTCAGTGAATGGTCCATATGGGAATCAAATCTTGGTGTTCTCAGCACCAGGCTCTGACCAACTGAGTTAACCTCAGGTTCAAGGAATGAGGGGTCAAATCCCATTTGAAAGCTCCAGCACCTGCAAATTTGCATAAAGAAATAAACCAGCTTTGTTTATTGGTAAATGCAATATAATTTCCTTGGAGGATGAAGGTGATCACTTGGGCTACACAACCAGGGAATTGTGCCTGGGAATTGCAGTGTCAGGTGTGTCACTGTGCTACTCTTGTCTGTCCAGGAACTCCTGGGAATCTTCTCTCTTCAAGGAATCAAGGAATGTTTTGCATTTGAAAGGACCTTAAAGGCCATCTCGTGCCAGGCAGGGACTCCTTCCACTATTCCAGGTTGCTCCAAATCTTGTCCAGTTTGGCTATCCTTCCAAGGATAGGGCAGCCACAGCTTCTCTGAGCAGCCACAATTTCTTTCTTCCTGTTGTTTATGCCTGTGAACACTTTTCTCATGGGCCAGAATCCACGGAACAAACAAATTAAGTCAGTGGAGTTGTTCCTGCAGCAGGGCTGTGAAACAAAGAGTTTTCTCTGGAAGCACCAAACAGAAACAAGATAAATAAGAAGCAATGGATCATTTGATAGGAGTGGGCTCTGAGCAGAAGTGGATGAGTCACCAGGTCTGACTTGTGACATCACTGTGATGCTGTTTCAGCTCCAAAGGTGGAATAATCCAGCACTGAACTCAGGTGGCCTTTACACAGGATAGAGGGAAGGGAAGGAGTGGGATGAATGTGCAAGAAACAGCCCTTGGTCCAGTGCCACCTCACAGGATTGGAAGGAGCAAAGTGATCCCAGGGGACACAAATCAAATCCTGCAGCTCAGGTGTCACCACAGTCACTTCCTGTGAAAGGATTGGTGTGGAATTGGCTTCGTCTTTCTATGAGTCACAGAAGGGACGTGGGGGGGTGTGAGATCCCAGAATGTCCCAGCAGAGCTGCAAATGCTGGACCTGAGGGTGTTTGGGAATAGAAACTCAGAGTGGGGAGGTGGGGGTGAAATTAAATTGGGATTTTGCTATGTTCACCAGGCTGTTACACATCCCTGAAAACACTGCGCCTCCTTAGGGAAAAAGATCTGGCACCTTCAGGCTCCAACATGATCCAGGGGCACTTCCTGAAGAGCTGCAGAAATGGGGGAGATGATGCCTTTCCTACCCTAGGAGAGCAGGGCAGTGGTTGTTCCTCAGCTCCTTCATTCCCTCCCCAGTGCCCTGTGCATCTGGCTGGGACTCTGCCTCAACCCTGCTCTTCTTTTCTCTCCTTTTTTTCTCTTTGCTCTTATCTTTTCTCTTTTTTTTTCCTCTTCTTTTTTCTTCCCTTTCCTGCTTTTTTCTTCCCTTATTCTCTGTACCTTCTCCAGTGAAATGACTGTGCAGTCAGGCTGAGCACCAGCAAGAGGGCTCAGTCCAGACCTCATTTTCTGGAGAGAAGGTCCTGATCTGTTCTTTACCCCCACTGTAATTTACTCTGGGAGCTGGAAGGTTAATTGTGTGCCACACAGAGCTTTGAGCTGCTGATTGAAGGTGCTGCTGAGACCTAAGTGTTGTTGTAGCTCTGATTTAGTCCTGCTTACCAGGGTGATAAATTATGGGCAGATATGAGACGAGAATGTTGAAGTTTGCAAGCTGCTGAACTTGTCCTCGATCTCCAGCAGGGAAAATTCAGTGTTTCCCTGGTGCTGCACCTCCCACATTGTGTCAGTGTGTCTTTGGGGCTATGCTTGTCCTCCTCAGATTTTGGAGCTGTGAGTGAACATCATATTTCTTTTGGTTTGACCCCCAAATTTTAGTGGGCTCAGAGATAAGAGCTCTGGAATCCTTCAGAAATGAAGTTGGGAATCCTGCCCACATTTGCTGGAGCCTTCAGCCTCCTCTCCCCATCCATCCCTTTGGTCTGTCATGGACATCCATGGCTGTTGTCAGATATTCCATCCATGGATGGTGACAGGGGCTGCCTGGGAAGTGAGAGGGAGCTCAAAGCACCTTCAGAGCATCCCCAGTGAGGGCTGCAGCCAGTTCAACCACCTTGTGTCCTCAGGGACACAGCTCCAGGCCTTGGGAAGGACTCCTGAGCATGGATTTGGGTTCCTAAACATGGCTTTGGGTTCCTGGGCAGAGCTTTGGGTTTCTAGGCAGGGTTTTGGGCTCTTCTTCATGGCTTTGGCCTTGTAAAAATGGTATGAAGTTGTGTCAGGGAGGTTTAGGTTGAATCTCAGGCCAAGGGTCTCCTTTGCCCAGAGGGGGGTTGGGCACTGCCCAGGCTCCCCAGGGCAGTGGGCACAGCCCCAAGGCTGCCAGAGCTGCAGGAGGGTTGGGATGATCCTCTGGGGACAGGGGGGACTCTTGGGGATGGGCCTGTGCAGGGCCAGGGGTTGGATGGATGATCCTTGGGGGTCCCTTCCAATTCTGAGATTCTGGAATCCTTCCATGCAAATCACAGTCACTCTAAACCCAGAGTTAAGTCAGACTCAAAGAATTGCTCCTCTTCCTGCAGTTCATTTGCCATTCCCTCTCCCATTTTCCAGCCTCACCTGTTCCCCAGAACTGCCAGAGGAGGGGAGTCACAGCAGGCTCAGAGCCCTGAGCTCCCGCAGCTTGTAAAGCCCGGAATGGCAGAGATTTTAGGATTTTAGAGCTCTCTGCAAAGCTCCCCTTCATTACACAGCCACGACAAAGGGTAGCAATGGCAAAATTCCTACAATATTCCCTATGGACTCGTGGCACCACCGGGAAAGGCTTGAAACTCTTGTCAGGAGGTGCTGATTCTGAGGAGAAGGAGTGGATCCAGGCAGCTGAGTGTCACAGGGTGCCAAGGGTAAGGTGGAGCTTATTTACACCCTGATTTCCTCAGGATCAGTGTTTGGGAGCATCCAAGGTCCCCTCTTTGCATCTGAAAAGACTCTGTCATCTTCTTAAGCCCTGCTTAGCACCTGGAGAGACCATCGGGATATACAAAAGGCACTTGATAAAAGCCTTCTTCGTTAGCACAGAGCAGAATTGTGCGGGCAAAATGTGCTCGGAATTGGTGAGAGACACCGAGAGAAGTCATTTAACAGCCAACGCTTTCCCTGGAAAGCCCAGGAGAAAAATCCCCATTTGGTGCCTTCCTGAGAAAGGTATTTTTTATTTCAGATACAAAGGCCGATTGTGTTTGTGTGCTGCCCTTCATCTGCATTACTCCACTTAAAATCCCATTTCAGAAATATGAAAGAACTCTGTTTTCTTTAAAGATACAGAAGTTCTATTCCCAGAGGGATAAAAGAGCAGCATTAAAAAACGGGCCAGCTTTAGTCAAACAGCACTGCCAGGGGACATAATAAATACATAAATTACTCACAAGCAGCAGAACCTGCTCACAAACTGCACAACAAGATCCTGGAGAAAATGTATTCTCATGAAAATATATTCCCATGCAGAGCTGTGAGGCTCTAGAGCCACAGCCCCTCCACTGGCCACTGATGTTTTCTAGAAAAAGAGGGAATAACTGGTGTTTCCTGGGGGTCTGTGATCCCCAGACTTTCCAACCTGTGGCCTCAAAGAGGCTGAAGATTTTCTGCAGCACAACCTTGGGAGCACAAGGAGCTCCATCCCAACATCCTGGCTCCCAGGGCTCAGCATCCTTCAGGATGTGAGCGGAGATGGGAGAGCTCAGCATCCCAAATCCATGCAGAGATGGTTTGGGAGAGCAGTAGGTGCTCAGAGAAGCCTCAGGAATCCAAAATTCCTCTTATAATTCACCCACCTGGGTGACTGTCAACAGTCATGTCAGCACTTGGCCCTTTTTGTTGTGTCTCCCCCTATTCCTGACATTCCTTCACACTTGTTGGTTCCTTTGCCAACCATTTTTCCTGATCATTATTGTGTTCTGATCCTTCTCTAGAAGACATCCCAGTCCTGATCCTTGAGCTGCTCACACAGAGCCAGAGCAACTGCTCTCACTGGTCACACTGTGCCAGCACTGGGGAACAGGAGAGCTTTGCTGCTCACAGGATTTCATGGAATGCTTTGGGATGGAAGAAACCACAAAGCTCATCCAGTTCCAGTGGGACACCTTCCACTATCCCAGGTTGCTCCGACCTGGCCTTGGACACTTCCAGGGATGGGGCAGCCACAGCTTCTCTGGGTAATGATTGAAATTCCTGGAATCAGCACCACGACATAGCAGGATCCGGGAGGCTGGCGGATATATTTTAAACTTTATACTTTCTATTTCTCACTCAGAGGCCCAGGGCAGAGCCTGTTGGGGCTCAGATGATGGTTCCAAGCACATCCTGGTCCACAGCAAGGACTGCCCTGGGGCTCAGCTGCAGAGTCACCACAGCACAGGGGCCACCAGGACTTGGGTCAGACTTTGTGGGAGGACAACAATCCCAGAGAAACCTTCAAGATTTGGGACAAGAGCAACATTCAGCCTTCTCCAGCCAATGGCCTTTGATAAAAATGTCAGGGCCTCATCTCTCTGTTCATTCCATTTTCAAATCAGAAGGAGGTGGGAAAGAGAAGGAGCTGTGGAGGTGTCTCTAGGATCCCTAATCCCTCAGATTCCTTGTCTTCCATTGCACATACAGCCAGTACCAGAGGTGAATTAGTTATCCAAGGCTTGGTCTCTCCCGGGCCCCAAGGCTGCCATTGCTCAAGGAATGTTTGGACAACACCCGCAGGAACAAGTCAGGATTGCTGGGATGTCCTGGGCCGGGCCTGGAGTTGGACATTGGGGCCCTTTCCAACTCAGGATATTCCATGTTAAGTGATGTATTTCTGCATAATCATTCTTACATATTTTAGCCATCTAACTTTGCACAAATGGTTGCTATAAAAGTTATCTTGTGTGTGAGAGGCCGAGATCCACCAGCTGAGAGAGTTCTGGAAGCTTTTATCATGGCAGGAGGAGGTTGGTTCCATTGTGTCTCTGACTCTCCTTCATGTATTTCTATGCAACTATTCATGATCCACCTGCACCTGCTCAGGATGGACATCAGGAGGAATTTCTTCCTGGAAAGGGTGGTCAGGCCTTGGAAGGGGCCGCCCAGGGAGATGGTGAAACATCCCTGGAGTTGTCCAAGGAATGAATGTCTGGAGGTGGAACTCAGTGCTCTGGGCTGGAGGACAAGGTGGGGATGGGGCACAGCTTGGACTCGATGAGCTGGGGAGTCTTTTCCAACCTCCATAATTCTGCATCTCCTCTTCTTCAGATGAACTATCCATTTCCTCTGTGTCTCCTGGTAAGACATTGAATCCAAGCCATGGGACACCTTGTCAGTTCTCCAGATCCTTTACAGTTTTTCAGGATCTCTCCTGAACTGGTAGAGCTCCTAACAGGACAGAGCAGTGCAGGCTCCTCCTAGGGACTGAAGGGCCACAGCCCTTGCCCTCAGCATACAGCTCAGGGTGCCAGAAATCCCTCACTCCTGCTTCTTCCTCACTCTGAATTTCATGAAACCCCAGGTCTTTCCAGCAGGACCAAGCCATGGACGGTGTTTTCCAGCTTCCCAGGACCCCATATCCAATGACTCTGAGCTAAGATTCCTTATTAAAGACACAGAATGTGCCCCTCATATCCTGAATTCTGCATTCCTAAGGGTCATTATCATCCATCAGGGGTCGTTCTGCTCTTTTTAATTGGTTGAACACATGAACACTGCAGTTATTTTTAGAAGATATATTTGGGTATTTTCTGTGCTGCTTATCTTTCCCTGTGCAATCCCTCAGGTGTCTTTTGTACCTCTTGGTTGTCCTTTGAGGGATTACCACCATCACTCCTGTTATTACCTCTGTGCTTATCACCTGAACTCCTGAATTCCCCATTAATTCCACTGCAGTAAAAATAACCAGGTGATGTTTTTTTTCCCCGAGCCTTTTTTTCCCTCAGCCTGTTGGATTCACTCTTTCTTTGGAGCTGCAGGGAGAGACTGGACATTGTCTCTACCCTTATAATGCACTGTTGGTAAGGAATAAAACACAGACATAGGAGCTAAGGGACACTTTAGATCAGCAGTTAGGAGGACAACAAGCTGTCCCTGATCTCAGGGGCCAAGAGATCAATGGGATCTGGGGTGCATCAGGAAGAGCATTTTCAGCAGGTCAGGAAGGGGATCCTGCCCCTCTGCTCAGCCCTGGGGAGGCACATCAGGAGCTGGGTCCAGTTCTGGGAACCTCAGGACAAGAGGGACATGGAACTCCTGGGTCCAGTAAAGGTGTGAGGAGGAGGAGGGGATGGAGCATCTCTGAGGGAGCTGGGGCTGTTGAGCCTCCAGAGCAGCCCCTGAGAGGGGCCCCCAGCCCGGGGTGTCCGGGGGTGCAGGGAGGGGGCAGAGGATGGACCAGGCTCTGCTCGGGGGGCCCAGCAATGGCACAAGAGGAACGGGCAGGAACTGAGACCCAGCAAGTGCCACCCGGACAGGAGGAAGAACTTCTTGGCTGGGCAGTGACCCAGCACTGGGCAGAGACCAGAGAGGGGGTGGAGTCTCCTCACTGAGGATATTCCAGACCCATCTGGACACAATCCTGTGCTGTGTGCTCTGGGATGATGCTGCTGGAGCAGGGAGGTGGGACCTGCTGCTGGAGCAGCCTTTGCTGTGGGACCTCTGCACCTCTTCCAGAACTTCCAGCGCCCCTGGAAGGGGAGGAAGCTCCCCTTCCTCCCTGGTGAGGAGGGAGCTGAGCTTTGTCCCACATTCAGGACAAAGGTGACACCTCCAACAGCCAGGGCAGCACAAGGCTGAGGGAGCCACAAGGATGGAAAAAGCTTGAGAATAGGAAAGGTTGGACCTGCAGGAGGACAAAGCCCCCACTGCTCCCCTGGGCAGCTCGGGATTCCTCTTACTTTTATTGGAACTTTTTCTAACATTTTCAAGGCAGCATTTTGGTTGGATTAGGATGTTGTACACTAAGGACAAATTGCACAGTCAGCAACTTCAAATGTTACCTCAGAAAATGCACTTCATTGTCATAAATTCCTAATGGCCTTTATTTGATTTTCTTTGTTGTCACCTCAATTGTTCCCTTTTTTTTTTTCCACACCTATATTTAAGGTGTTTCCTTTTCAGCAGATCCACCTTTCAGGACTTTTGGACTCTGCTTCATCCCACAAATCCTGTGGTCTGTGGGTGACCAAGACAGACAAGACCTTGCAGATAACAACAGCAGAGAGAAAGTTCTACATAAAACAGAACCACAAAAAGGAAAGGATTTGAGATTCTAACACCTGATGGCCCAGTCTCAAGTCCTGTGTTGAACTTGGTCAACTCTCTTAGAAGGGTGGAAAAGGCCTCTAAGATCATCAGTCCTCCAAGAATTGCTTTGTAAAGTGTAAAAAGTCCTCCTCAGAAGACATTTGGGTGTTATTTATTCAAATAGAAAACTCCAGACAGTCTTTAAAAACTGGAGGGTGCAAGTGTCTGTCAGACACCTGAGCTGAGTAAAATTCTATGTTCATACACACAATCCCTGCAAGGACCATTTTGATCCTGCAGTGTCTCCTTGCCTGGAAAATTCCAGGTTGTTTTCAGTCCAGCCTCTCCCATGGCCCATCTCACACATAAATATCTTGGTTGTTTTCTGGGGGAGCAACTCTGGCCTCAGAGTGCAACCCCAAACTTGCCAAAACCACAAAGGCTCTGTCCAGAGTCTCTGAGGAAGATGCAAATGGATTTATAGAATTGTTTTGAGGTCTTTCCAGGTGTTTGGATCTAGAAGACAAAGAGATGTGGGAACAAAACCAGTTTCTCAAGGGATGCACAAAATCTTCTGCTCTGCTCCCACCTTGGCTAAGCCACTCCAGCAACATCCCTCTGGATGAGACCCCTCCAGCTCCAGAGGCCAAAAAAATGGGGTGTTTCATTCTTAGCAGAAGCAGATTTGCTTTCTTTGGAATATTTGGGCAGGCTGGGTCATGTCTGATGGCCTGCACTGATCCCAGGACAGCCAGGGCACCACCTTCCCATGAGATCAGGGAGAAATTGAACTCACACATGAAATGGGAATAAAGGGTACGAGAGAAATTATTGAAAGCATCTTTTAGTGCTTCCAAGGGCAGTTCAGTGTGTCCTGTGGGAAGGCATAGCTCTGCTTTTCTCCACCAAAAGGCTTCCACACTTCTCCAGCCCATGGACAGACCAGTCCTGGGATTGGAAGAGGAGCTGTTGGAACTCAGCTGTTTATACCAAGGAAACATCTGTTCTGACCCTTAGTTTTAGAAGATTTGGGGATTGTGGTGCATTATCAAGCAGTTCCTAGAAAGCAAATGGAAGAGTCTCATTACTTTTGGCCTCTCCCAGGAGGTCTCTGGGTTGGTACAGTCAATTACTAAAAGAAGGGGGAGGATATCACTGTCCTTAACTGTGACATCAGAGCTGGGGTTGCCCATCCTGACCCTGCTGACAGCAGAGACTGAAGGAGAGGGATCCAAGGCACAGAGGATAAGGAAACCTGAGGTGAGGAGAGGGAGGAGAGGAAGAGGAGTTTCATCATCCAAAATGCTGCACATCCCAAATGTCCTCTCATGCTGCAAGCTGATAGCATGGTGCAGATGTTGCTTGGGAAAGGCAGACATGGGAATTCTGCTTTCCTGTTTTCAGCTCTGTTCCCCAACACCCCAAAACCCCTGCTGCCCTCTGGGGGCTGCAACTGTGTCTTGTCCTTCTACACCTTCTACTGCTGCACATGCCTGTTTCCTCTGATGGGCTGAGCCCTTTTCCTTGCTCAGTCTGTGCCCAAATGTGTCTGTCCACCCTTTTCCCATCATCTCCTGACCCACTGGGAGTCTTGTCCATGACATTCTATCACCAGGTGGCCACTGAATGTTCCCAGTTCCACAATCTCAGCCCCACCAGCTCTGTGAGCTCCTTGGCTTCCAGTCACAGCTGCATCAGAGCATTTCCCTCTCATCCTTCATTTTCTCATCTCATTCTTTACTTCCCTGCAGTTTGGCCTGTTCAGGGATGTTCTTTATAATCACAGGTCCATTGAGGGTGGAAAAGCCCTCTGAGACCATAGAGTCCAACTTTTCCCAGCACTGCCAAGGCCACCACTGACCATGTCCCCCAGGTGCCACATCCACATTTAAAACCCCTCCAAGATTCAACTACTTCAGGAATTAACTCTTCTGTCTCCAGATACTATTAAACATCATCACTCACTCTCAGAAAAGTCTGTGACCCCCTCCTCCAAAGCCACCAGTGCTGTGACAGTCACAAAGCCACTGACCAGAGCCAACCTCCTGCATTAGGGCTCATTTACATTCTCAATACATTTCATTTAACACCAAGTTTTTTGGAGCAGAAACTCTCCATTCATCAGAGAGATACATGGACTTCAGAGTGGGAGTCAGGTATTTATGAATCTCCACATAATATTAAATTAATCCAATGGTGATTTATCAGTCTTGCAAGTCTTACTGTGACAGGACTGAAAGAAAAAGGGAAGAAAATGGAAGCTGAGCTTTTCGCCAGGTTAAAGTATCAGTAAATCACAAGATAAAGGTTTCATGGGCCCTTTCACAGCCTGGTTGTGCTGTCCTATCAGATATTACACCTTGGGCAGGGTGTTCTAAGCCCTGAACCTCTGCTTTTACTGCACCAAGTTGTAGAGAACAGAAAGTGTTTGTGCTGGAGGTCTGGCCCTGAATTTTGATACCTGCAGGAGGATTTGCTCTGCTAATCAACTGCAAAGGGTAAGGAGGGTTTGAAGAGACACTGGTGTTGTCTTGGAACAAATGAGCCCCTTGGCTGGATCTATTTATCAGGGAATGTGGCTCAAAGCAGGAAGAGGAACATGATAAAATGGCAGGAACCCTCCCCAGAATCAGGCAATTCATACCAGTCCTGGGAGACCTCAAGGACAAAGTAGCTGCTACAGGACCCCCTGGTTTCAAACCATCACAGGGACAGAGAAGGTTTTTCCCAACAAATGTAAAAGATTTCAGGCCTTTCTAGGGATGATGCAAGAGGGAATGTGTTAGGAAAGAGTCTGAGCAGCTTTTCCAGGGGAAGCCAAACCCCTGAGCAGCACCAAAGGAGCTGAAGGCACATCCCAGAGGGGACCTGCTGAGTTCCATCTACTCCAACCTGAAGAGGACACAGAGAGGTACCTCAATAGCGGCTTTTAGAGAAGTTGTGTTGTCTTAGGGAGAAAGGTGAAGGTTCTCCCAGAGTAGAAAGGAAGGAAAAGGCTTAGGAGTGAAGAGTATCACAGTGGATTGGGGCCAGCAGGGTTCTGGGTTCCTGTGCCAGGGGCTGTGCTGCTCAGGTTTCTCAGAAATTCCCAGAGAAGCTGTGGCTGCCCCATCTCTGGAAGTGTCCAAGGCCAGGTTGGACAGAACTTGGACCAACCTGGTCTATTGGAAGATGTTTCTGCCCATGGCAGGGGGTGGAACTGAATGGGCTTTAAGGTCCCTTCCAACTCAAAGCATTCCATGATTGTGTGACAAAAAACCTGGAGAAGTACAGGAATGCTCAGTACAGGAATGCTCAGTACAGGAATGTTTGCTGCTGAAATTCTGTTGCTCAGGGGACCAAGGAGTAAGAATTATAAAATCACATTGTGATGGAAATGAAGGTGAAGTTTAATGTGAATAAATGTAAAGTCAAGTGCAAGGGGGGAAATCCTAATTAGGAATCTCCAGTTGATTTCTGTCATTCAGAAAGGAGGTAGTGAGATTATACCAGTTTCACGAATGCATCAGCTCACTGCACAAAAAAAGAAAATCAAATTATAGATTTATTATGACAAGAGAGGACAGACACATAAAAATATGTCTGTGATAAGGGTAAATCCATTATAAATCTTACCCTGGATACTGTAGGCAGTTCTGGTCCCTCCTATCTGAAATAGGAAAAAGGTGAGAAGGGAAAAGTAGAGAAAAGAACAAGAGGGTGAAGAAGGTCATGGAAGGATTGCTGTGTAAGGAGAAATTGGATAGTCCAGATTCCAGAGAACAGAAAAATATGAAAACCAGGAAAAGGGTGTGAAGATGACAGGGGGACAAGGGGAAACCAGAGACAGGTAGGTTGAGAATGTTCTTTGGAAAGCACAAAGGGAGCTTCTGGACATACTCCAGAGCTCTCTGCCTGGAGACAGGCACTGAGAAGAGAGGAAGAAGGCCCCACAGGAGCTGCAACAATCCTCATCCAGCATGGTCCTCCTGGGATAAATACAGTGTCATCACTGAGTGAGACTCCAGTGGGGAGGGGACAAAGTCTGAAGACACAGGAGAGGGAGGATGGGGTAAGACAGGAAAAAGGCCTTGGACCTTGGAGGAACTAAAAGAGAGAGTTGCGTAAAAAAGAAGATTAATGAGCTCAGATGTTTCTCTCAGTGGGCTTTCTAAGAGAGGTGAGAATAGGAAAAAAAACCCAAAAATAATAATTTGGGCTTTTTCTCCAAGCAGCCCATGGGAGAGTGCAGAGGACAGGACATGGATGTCCCTCCATTCTGGATGGTTCTGTTGGGAGGCAGGATGTCAGGCTTCATATCTCAGAATCCCAAGATCTGCTGAGCTGGAAGGGCCCCCCAAGGATCATCCATCCAACCCCTGGCCCTGCACAGGCCCATCCCCAAGAGTCCCCCCTGTCCCCACAGGATCATCCCAACCCTCCTGCAGCTCTGGCAGCCTTGGGGCTGTGCCCACTGCCCTGGGGAGCCTGGGCAGTGCCCAACCCCCCTCTGGGCAAAGAAGAGCCTTGGCCTGAGATCCCCCCTGCCCCTGCCCTGACACAACTCCAGCCCATTCCCTGGGCTCCTGGCCCTGGTCCCCACAGAGCAGAGCTCAGTCCCTGCCCCTCCTCTGCCCCTGCCCACCAAGTTGTCCCTGCAATCAGGTCTCCCTCAGTCTCCTCTTCTCCCCCTGAACACACCCAGTGCCCTCAGCTGCTCCTCACACCCTTCCCCTCCAGGCCCTCTGGCCTCTTCTCCCAGGTTAAAGTGATGGGACAAGAGGAAACGGCCTGAAGTTGCACCAAAGGAGATTTAAGTTGGATATTAGGGAATATTTTTTCCACTGAAACAGTGACTAAGTTCTGGCACAGGAGGTCCTGGGCAGTGGTGGAGTCACCATCCCTGGAGGTGTTCAAAAATGAGTAGACCTGGCACTTCAATATGGTTACTGGGTGTGTCCACTCAAAAGTTGGACTTAATGATCTTGGAGGTCTATTCCAACCTTAAGAATTCCATGATTCTGTGCCAAGTCTTGTGCAGCTGTGCTGGAAGGTCTCTCAGCTGCAATCCCAGTGTGTAAAGCTGAGTCAGTTGGGTGATGAGAGAGAAGAAAACTGTGTCTCCTTGGGCCCTTGGACCTTCTAAGGAGCACAGGGCTCCTGAGCTGGTTTGGGTCATTAGGAACTCCTGCCACAACTGCTACAATGATCCAAACAAGATGTGCTCTCTTCTTTGACATTGATGGTTTTCAGCACTGACAGATATCATTCCCTGGAGTCTGACCCTTGGTGAAAAAGGCCTGAGACATATTAATAAAGATGGGCACTGTCTGTTATTTAGTCTTTAGTTCCAAGCCTGCTGGAAGATGACAGGCTCTAAAGAAGGGATCATGAACACACACAATCCAGGCAGCTTGGAAGTCTCTTATGGAGAAATGATGATTAAATAGCAAAGCAGAGTAGTTCTGTACATTTGTTTCCACTCGCAAGGGTGGTCAGGGGGTTGTTCTGTCAGAGACATCTCTCAGAAAAAGGCCAAACAGCTGCTGGACTGCCCATCCAGAAACAGAAATCCTTCTCTTTGAATGGTGTGATCCCCCAGTTGGGGTGAGCTCAGGGCTCTTGTCAGATCCCACCTAAGAGCAGGAGGGAGGATCATGAGGATGGGGAAGGGCCTGGAGGGGAAGGGTGTGAGGAGCAGCTGAGGGCACTGGGTGTGTTCAGGGGGAGAAGAGGAGACTGAGGGGAGACCTGATTGCAGGGACAACTTGGTGGGCAGGGGCAGAGGAGGGGCAGGGACTGAGCTCTGCTCTGTGGGGACCAGGGCCAGGAGCCCAGGGAATGGGCTGGAGTTGTGTCAGGGCAGGGGCAGGGGGGATCTCAGGCCAAGGCTCTTCTTTGCCCAGAGGGGTTTGGGCACTGCCCAGGCTCCCCAGGGCAGTGGGCACAGCCCCAAGGCTGCCAGAGCTGCAGGAGGGTTGGGATGATCCTCTGGGGACAGGGGAGACTCTTGGGGATGGGGCTGTGCAGGGCCAGGGGTTGGATGGATGATCCTTGGGGGGCCCTTCCAGCTCAGCACATCCTGGGATTCTGGGATGAGAGATCAGAAAAGAATTCTCCAAATCTCAGGTTCAGCCTCTGGTCCAAGCAGGGCCAACACCAGGTTGCTCAGGGCTTGGTGCTGTTGTTTGGACCCCCCCAGGGATGGGGATATGATTTAGTGGCAGTAAATGTGTAGGATCTGCAGTTGTGGCGCTCAGTGCCATGGTTTAGTGGGGACCTGGCAGTGCTGGGTGGATGCTTGGACTGGATGATCTTGAAAGTCTCCTCCAACCTTGATGATTCAGTGGAGATCTGTAGAATCACTGAACTATTATAGCTGGAGAAATTCTCGAAGTCCAACCATTAACCCAGCACTGCCAGGTCCACCCTTCACATGCACACATTTTTGAACATTTCCAGGGACAGTGACCCTCCCCCCCCCCAATTCCCTCAGCAGCCAGTGCTGGATAATCCTTTCAATGAAGACATTTTCCCTAAGATCCAATCTGAGCTCCAATCCCACAGGCTCCCTGTATGCCTGTCCCAGTGTTTGAGGACCCTCAGCTCCGTTTATTTCCAGTCCTATTGGGCTCTCAGCCTCCTGAGACATGATCTGTGCTGGATTTTTGTTGTCCCCAGCTCTACAGAACTGCCCTTTAGGTGCTCACTGTTGGAAATTCTGGGATCAAACCCCTCTCCTGTTTCTCCTGGCACTGGCAGAAATGGGATCTCAACTCTTTCCTTTGGAATGAAGCACAAAACTAATGTCTTGCTTTCTGTCTAAATTAACTTTCTTGCCCTAAAAGAAAAGTCTGGTCAAATCCCAGTGAAGGTAATTACATTAAGCTCACCTGAGAGCCTCCAGAGCCTGAACTGAAGCCATTATTAAGGAATAATTGTTCCTTAATTTGTTTTCCACAGCACAGCTTTGGACAGTGGCAAGAAGTCAGGCTCGGGGGGTGGCTGAATTCTAGCCATGGTCACAAAGCAGCTGATGGCTCTGCAATATTTCCTGCCTGCTGCCACAATGTGGCTCTTACACAACACATTTGGAGCTAAAATTTAATCCATTATGGCTGTAAACAAGCCACTCCAATGTGAAGCAGGTGTAACCTGTGCTGTCTGCTGAAAATATGAAGTAATAACTCTGAGAAAACGGTGAAAATCTAACAGTCTGTCCAGCTATTTGTCAGGGTGTAATGTCCTGTGTATCCCAGGATTACTGGGGGTGGGATTCATCTGGCTCCATGTGTCCCTCTACACTTGCTGCACTTCTCATCAGTACAAGCAACAGAGCCCAAGCCAACATTAATCTCATCCTAAAGCCTAAAATAGGTCAGTGAACAGCACCTGGAAGTGTCACTTTCTCTCCAGATACTGGAAAGGGAACCCACAGAGATGTGATCAGACAGAGGAATTAAAAATTAAGAGCAATAAGTCCCCCAGTGAATACCTTACCATGTATGTGAGCATCAGTGTCGAGTCCTGCCTGAGTCTGTCCAAAAAGTAATGGAAGAAGACACAGACCATGCTCAGCCTGTGCCTCCATTGCTCATCTCTGGAATGTGTTCTGGGCTCCTCTTGCATGACTTGCATGTTTACTCAAGTCAGCTGTGAACATACACGGTGACACCACCAGGGGAAAGCCAGGGGAAGCTGCACATCCACCTTTTCCAGTTTGAACACTGATCTGCACCAACCATGTGCTTTTGGACACAGCTCAGCCTAATTCTGTCTCAGGATAACTGGGGGTCCTTTCAGGGCATCACCATGATGGTGAAATGTGGGTCAGGTAACCATGAGAGGGCAGAAAACAAAGGGCAACATCTGCAAGGTCTGAATTGAGGGGAGAGAAGCAAATCCTTTCTACCCGAGGGAAATGTGCCATCCCATAGATACAGATCTTTGAATTACACCTTGGTGGGGAGGGGCAGAGGAGGGGCAGGGACTGAGCTCTGCTCTGTGGGGACCAGGGCCAGGAGCCCAGGGAATGGGCTGGAGCTGTGTCAGGGCAGGGGCAGGGGGGATCTCAGGCCAAGGCTCTTCTTTGCCCAGAGGGGGGTTGGGCACTGCCCAGGCTCCCCAGGGCAGTAGGCACAGCCCCAAGGCTGCCAGAGCTGCAGGAGGGTTGGGATGATCCTCTGGGGACAGGGGGGACTCTTGGGGATGGGCCTGTGCAGGGCCAGGGGTTGGATGGATGATCCTTGGGGGGCCCTCCCAGCTCAGCACATCCTGGGATTCTGTGATATTCCCAAATCTGGAGGCCCCTGTGCCAGCTGGGCAGTGATTTGCCATCCTGAGTGACTCCAGTGCCCATTTGGTTTCCATCTGGTATCAGAAAAAATTGCAGACCTCGTTTTCCTGACCTTTCCTCCTTTTGCAGGAACACATGGAGAGATTCAGGTTCTGCTGGATCTTTTCTGTCCTGTAACATTTTACATTCAGCTTCAAAGCAATTTTTAGACAGAGAAAAAAATGACAGGGAATATTTCTTCTCACAGCCTGATCTCTGTGAGAACAGCAGCAGAAGCTCAGGTGGATGGAGAGGACAGGGAGATGCTCAATTTACTCCTGGGACATAATCCAGCACAAACAGAGCCGTGATGGGAACATGGAACCTCTTCCAGGGAGGCCAAATGCTGTTAGGAAGATCATTTGGACTTTTCTGATAAGCTGCATGTAGAGCACAATTCCCAACCCCTCTGATCCTGAGCACAGTTGTTTTCCCTTCCAGTTCTCTCTGTGCTGCCCAGGGTTTTTTGCCCATCTGTGAACCATCACCACTGTCACCAAACTGGCCAGGACAAGCATCCAGATACTTGATTCCAGATAGAACATGAGGAGGAAAGTCCAGAGAAGGAAATCAAGTTCCTTAGGAAGGTGGGGAGCAGGGGAGGGGGCCACAGACATGGAGCAGAGTGCAGAGAACAAATAATCTGGAGAGTAAATGAATAATTAGAGTCATGCCCTCTCCAAACCCAAAGAACTCAAAGAAAAACTAACTGAAAAACTGTTTTGTTCAGTCACAGCACACCATAAATGACAGGAGCTTTTTGGGGCAAAACAGCTCTTGAAATTCTTTTCAGCAGGAGTGAGACCAAATGCATCTGGAAAGACCTCACATGAGATCATTGTGATCCACAGTTCAGCCTTGTCCCAGCAGTCGGAAGCAGCTTCCTCCCCTCACCTTGTGGTGTGTCCTGTGTGTGACAGAGGGGTCTGTCAGGTTGGGACCCTGAGGTGGAAACTGGAGATTGGGAGATTCACAGTGGAGTTTGGTGTTTAAGGATATGGCTCCAACATGAGTGAGCTCCTCGCACCAGCTTTGACTTTGAGCATCTTGTTGGGGCATCCACAGAATCAGAGAGTCAGAGAATCATTAAGGTGGGAAAAAGCCCCCAAGACTATCAAGTCCAACCTTTTGCCAAATACCCCCAGGACACTTTCCCTGACAAGGTGGTTGCCCAGAAAAGTTTCCACCACACCTACAAACCCATTTGCAGTCTCTTTATCCCTGTTCTGCCCATCTGTGAGTGCCAGCTCTGACCAAGCTGCAGCCTCTCCCTTTCTGCTTTTCTTTGCCTGGATAAACCTGGTGGAGCGGTTTCTTTCCCATTTTCTGGAGCTGGAGGTGAGTCCGGGTAACACCAGATGTTTTTGGGGGTGCCGAGGGCCGGAGCTAGAGGGAGTTGGGGTGGCAGGAAGGCTGCAGAGATGTGGCTGTGCTGGATTATCCCTGTGGAAAACCCTTCTCCCCGCACTGCAGGTGCTCAGGTCATGGAAGGACAGTTCCAGTGACGTCCATATGATGGGTGGGAAGAACTTCACCCTGAAACTTTTTTTCCAAACGCTGCAGAATGGGAGAAAAGGGGAGTTGGAGTGGAACAGAAAACATGCCCACACAAGCCAGTGCTCACAGGAACCACCACACTGCTTCAGTGACAGCCAGAGTTATGCTGACTTCTTGTCCCTTATTTTAAAGGCAGATCCCTGATGGGTTTGATTTGTTCCTGGAGGTGATTTTTTATTGCTTCTTACAGGAGATGACCCTTATTTCATTTGCTACATGAGTTATAGGGAGGCCTTATCAATCAGTCAAAGCCTGGAGAGCAGCAGTCCCACCACTGATTAAAGCTGGCTCTGGTGTGGAATTCAGCCTGGAGGAACCTTGTCTTTTAACAGAAACTAATCATAAAGTTCCAGGGAAAAGGAGTTCCTCTTTTTGTGTGACCAAAGATGGTGTTTCTTGTGCAAAAAATTTTGAGGAAATTAATTGGGCATCACTTGTTTTGTATATTCTCATTTTTCCATCATCATCATTATTTTTTCTCTTCTCTATCTTATTAAACTTTATCTCAGCCCACGAGTTTCTCACTTTTACCCTTCCAGTTCTCTCCCCCATCCCAGGGTGGGGCAGGGAGGGAGTGGGTGTGTTGTGCTCAGTTGTGAATGGGGTTAAACCATCACCCCCACTTGGACTTAGCAGGTCTAAAGGTTAGGACAGAGCTTTGAGACATCACTGAAGGGCCTCCCTCACTGGTGGGACCTGAATGTTGGAGCCTGATGCTCCAAAACTCTCCATCCCTGTCTGGAAGCTCTGGAGCTGGAATGTGGTTGTTCTTAAAATCCGCCTTATTTCCCTTTGGAAATTTTGGGATCCTGCTTCATACAATCCTACAGAGATTGGGAAGGGTATGGAGGGGGCAGATGAGGAGAGACCTTGGATTGCTCAGCTGCAGAAGAGGAGGCTGAAGGGGGACTCACCAGGGTCTGCAGCTCCATCTCTGCTCCCTGTGACAGGGCCAGGAGCCCAGGGAATGGGCTGGAGTTGTGTCAGGGCAGGGTCAGGGGGGATCTCAGGCCAAGGCTCTTCTTTGCCCAGAGGGGGGTTGGGCACCATAAAATGTTCCCCTAGGAACGCTCATGGCGCCGAGGCTGCCAGAGCTCAGGGGAGTTGGACAGTTCAGGGACAGGGGGGGATTGTTGGGGTGTCTGTGCAGGACCAAAAGCTGCATTGATGATCCTGGAGGGGCCCTTCCAACTCAGGATATTCCAGGATTCCTTGTCCTATGATCTCAGATGCAGTATCTGGAGAGTCCAGGGTTACTCAGAGGGCAGTATGCAGGAATTATTCCCATTTCCACAATGAGCTGGTTGCAGTGTGTGTTCAGATAATCTACAGCTGAGAAAACACTCCAGAATCAACCTTTTCTCATTAAAAGTGGGGGTTTAATCCCTAATTAGATGATTGTTAAACCCTGGCTGGCCCAGGCAGGTCTCTGAGCTCCCCTGGCCTGGGGCAGCAACATTCCAAGAGCAATTTCCATGTCCCTCATGGATTGTGACCATGCAAGTGGTTGAAAATAGAGCAAAGTATGCCTCTAAACCCAAGAAACTTTCTGTTTTTCCAGCTGAGAATGTCTCCCAAAGATCACTAAATATAACAGTAATTTCCATACTTTTTGCTGGGGTTTATATGGAATTAGGTCCTCAGTTGCTCGAGGTGGTTAATCAGATTTAAGTCAGGATGCAAATGGGACAAGTGCAAATGCTAAAATTGTGGCATTTGAATTTTCTAGACTAGAATTACAAAGTCTTTTTGTATATAATTATTTTGATAGAATTATTCTGGGACTTGGAAGGGAAGAGCTCTTGAAAGGGTTGTGGGAGGAAAACAAAAATATAGGAAGCATTTGCTGCAGAAAATAGAGAATCACAAAAAAAGAGTATCAGTAATTATTAATATAGATTTTTGTGATTGCAACAGCAAATGAAACACTTCTTTCTCAGGCTTCACTTAGAGGTGAAATGGGAAAACTTTGTAGGATAAAAGCAGTGTAAATATTACCAACAACATATTCATTCGCTTTCAGCTGAGGAAAATTATTCCTAAAGGCTGGACAAGGTTTTTCTTTCCTGCTTGATTATTTTCAAGATAAGAAGGGTGACAGTGATTATTTCAGAATTAAAAAAGCTCAAACGTTTTGAGCTTTTTGTCTACTTGTCATCATTTAGAGTTTGCCTGCTCTTATTAATTTAGGGGTTTCTGGCTCATTAAAGGATTTGCAGTTATTAGAAGTCACTTCTGCACATTGAGGGAGGAGTTCCCACATGGAATTTTTTATGTTAATGAAGAGAAATAAAGCTGGAGATATAGAAACCCTCTTTTTGATATAGTAACATCAATTTATTTATTTATTTATTTCCCAAAACACCAAAAGTTGTTTTTTTATACCACAGCTAATTAAAACAGACTCATGTTTATGAGCTATTTCAGACATTAAAGTGTGAGCTAAAAATGAAAGAAATTATTTGGCACAAATAAGACTCTTATACATAAGACAGACACTGGCAAAGCAGAAAAGGAGCCAAGAAGTTTCATTCCAAGACACCTTGGATAACAAAGAGGTGTTTGGGAGGCTTTAAGTTGATTTTCTGCTTGTCTGAGGATTATTCTGTGCAGAAAGAGTCAGAACAGTTTGTGTATGTCAATGATCTGGGAGCCCTGAAATTGAAGCTTCAAATATTTCTTTCAAATGCTTCAAATATTTCTTTCAAATTCTTCCACCAGGGACACGTGTTGTCCACATATCACCGGGGGAAAAAGGATGTTTTGTGGAATAACTAAATATGAATAAACTGCAGAAATCTATGAAATATTGATTCTGTTCAGGCTGGAAAGTTAATCCTGTCCATGTAAAGAGTGTTTTACAAATTCATTAAAAATTACAAGGGAGCTCTAGAATGTACTAAAGGTGATTAATTTGTACCATTTTAAATAATATACTGTGCTTTATAAAATCTGAATTATTTATGAGAGCAGCAGGAACATCTCATGAAAAGAAAACTAAATGCAGGACTCAGGGAAACAGTGTTTTTCCAAATGTCACAACTTAGAACATGATTTCTGCATTTCCACCTGCTTGTTCCTCATTTTTAGAAAACCACAGGAATTAAAGGCACCTCTGGAGATCTCAGAGTCCAAGTCCTGTGCTCCAAAGCGGGTTTCCAGGATCATGTCCAGCACGATTTTGAGTATCTCCAAGAGTGGAGATTTCACAGCATCTCTGGAAAATCTGTTCCAGTGTTTGATGAGCCCTAAATCCAAAATCTTCTTTCTCATGTGTGAGATCTCCCTTATTTCAGATTTTGGCTGTTGTCTCTGTTCCTGCCACTGACACCGCTGGGTCTGACTTTTCCACATCTTATCCCATCCCTTCTCCAGGCTCAACAATCCTGGCTCTCACAGCCTTTCTTTGGATAAAAGATGTTCCCATGCCATAACCACCCTCCTGGCCCTTCCTGCTCCCATGGTGGATGTGCAGGAGGAGCTGCAGCCTCAGGAGAAGAGGCAAAGACTGAGGCACTGAATACTTACAGAATCTTACTTACTGAATACTTACAGGATGGATTTATTATCCCTGGGAAATGTCTGGGATCAGTTTGGGGCCTTGAGACAGGAGAGGGAGGGGATTGTGCTGCTCTGCTCTGACCTGGGGAGGCCTCCCCTGCAAAACTGGGGCACTTTGGACACCACAATGTGGGAAACACTTGCTGAGGAGGGGCAGAAGAGGGGCAGGGACTGAGCTCTGCTCTGTGGGGACCAGGGCCAGGAGCCCAGGGAATGGGCTGGAGTTGTGTCAGGGCAGGGGCAGGGGGGATCTCAGGCCAAGGCTCTTCTTTGCCCAGAGGGGGGTTGGGCACTGCCCAGGCTCCCCAGGGCAGTGGGCACAGCCCCAAGGCTGCCAGAGCTGCAGGAGGGTTGGGATGATCCTCTGGGGACAGGGGGGACTCTTGGGGATGGGCCTGTGCAGGGCCAGGGGTTGGATGGATGATCCTTGGGGTTATCCCTGCTCAGCACCTCCCGGGATTTTGAGATTCTGGAACTAAGATCTCCACGAGATACAAGAAGAAGGGAGAGCTCCCCTCTGCCATCCCCAGCATCCCCATCCCCTCCCATTTTGCATCATTTGACCACCTTCAGATACCTCAGGCACAGGGGAATTCTTTGCCCTGCCAGAGCTGGATTTATCACTTGTGCAGCTGCTCTGAGAAAATGGAAAAAGGAACGTTTTGTCATCCCCTGGAGAACCACCAAGACAGGAACTCCAGGCATGTGCTGTGAAGATGGACAGGTTTAATAGCACAGGAGAGCCCACAGACACTCACCCTGCCTGGGGTGTGTTCCACAGCCCTGCTCTCACCTCTTGATGTGTTTATTATTTTCCTGTCACTTTTTCTTTCCAGCTGTTTTAGGAGCCAGAGCTTTCATTTTGCTTTAAAGCCCAGGAAGCATCAAGCAGGGACAGGGTTAAAGAAGGTCAGTGGAGGAGCCAGGAACTGCAATCTGCATTTAGGATGCTTTGTGTTCTCCTCAGACCTACGTGCCACCTCCTGCTGCCACTGCCACATGATGAATTGACCCTCAGCTCCTCACCAGACAACTCACACAGCCAAGGCCTTGGGACAGAGGTTATATTCCAGTCTGGAGTAGCTGGAGCTCCAACTCCCACCTCTTGTAACTCAGAAGGTGCTGAGCTGGTGGGAGTGGAGAAGGTGGGAGGTTGTGCCACTCAGGGGTTGGGCAGGTTTTTGCTTTGGAAGGGGAAGATGGTGAGATGGAGGAGAACAGCCAGCTCAGGACTAACTCCCCTTCCTAACTGAGGGTGGTGGATCACCAGCAAAGTCCTCCCCAGGTCACCAGGATCTGCTGACAAGTTTGGTGTCATGGAAAGAGAGGAATGACACCAACCCTCCCCTGGGCTACAGGGGCTCTGCAGGATTCATCTGAGGACTAAACAGCAGAGACAGACTTGGGCCAAGATACAAAGATCTGGCCTGGCCTTGCCTTTGTCTCTCAACCAGCTCTTCCTCCAGATCAGCATCATATGAGAAGGAAGAAGAACACTGGGGCAGTTTTCTGTCTTTCACCTGCCATGAATAAAACAGGGAAGGATGTTGTGTGGAGGACACTCAAGTCATGGACCACCGGCACTGAGAGAGACCGGGAGCTCCCATGGGATTTGATGCTCAGGATCAGATGCTTCTTACAAAGAATCATGGAATCAGAGGTTTAGATTCACCTCAGATCTCTTGGTTGGTTCAGCTGGAGGAGACTGAGGTCACACCTCACTGGGGTCTTCAATACCCTCCAATCTCTGCCCCCTGTAACAGTGCCAGGAGCCCAGGGAATGGGCTGGAGTTGTGTCAGGGCAGGGGCAGGGGGGATCTCAGGCCAAGGCTCTTCTTTGCCCAGAGGGGGGTTGGGCACTGCCCAGGCTCCCCAGGGCAGTGGGCACAGCCCCAAGGCTGCCAGAGCTGCAGGAGGGTTGGGATGATCCTCTGGGGACAGGGGGGACTCTTGGGGATGGGCCTGTGCAGGGCCAGGGGCTTTAAGAGCAGATCTTCAGCCCCTGGGCAGCCAAAGGTTTTGCACTGTGACAAACGTCCGGATCCTTCCCCCACTGATGGAACACGAGGCACGGCAGAATCGGGAGTGTCTGAAACAAGCAGAAAGCAGAAGGTTTTTTCCAGCAGAGCAGTTTATTGGGAAATGTGCCCTTGATGAAGTTGTTTTTCTGTTCAGTTTCTTATTATGACACCGAATTAGAGACATTAAAACTTCCCATTTAGTGACAATCTCCTCCCTTTGGAGAATGCTGTGGTAGGAGATGATAAGAAGAATGATCTGAGTGCTTCTCAAGGGAACTTCCTGAAATTGTCCAAAGGAATTTCTGTTAATGTTAAAACAAGGGCTGGAAAACCAACGACTGCTGCACCAGGATGAAAACCAGATCTTTTGTTGTATTCCCAGCTAAACTGGCTCTGTAGCCCTCAAGGAAATGAAACTTTGGGACTTCTCCCTGCAGTCCTGGTTGGGTTTTGAGGTGAGACAGGAAGAGTCAGATACGGAAACAGGGTAGCCTCTTACCCCAGAATTCATCTGCTCAAATCACTGAGCACCTGCTATTGAATAAAAACAACAGTTTCTGCTCCTGGACATGTGTTGGGAACAAGGTTGGGTGAATAATTGATTTTTCAGTTCAACTACCAAGTTAAAAAGTGAAAAAAAAAAATCAATTTGATCCAAAGTAAAGCAGATGTTTTCAACTCTCCTTGCCAAAAAGAAAAATGAAACAATTCCACTTCAGTGATTAAAAACAAAGAAGTTTTATTCTAGTTTGGGCCATTCAGAGGAAGATGCACCTGGAGCTTGGAAATTCCAGTTACAGCATCTTTTTCCACTCGAGAGCCCATTGTACTCAGCTTTAGCACAGCCTGGAGCTGGGTCTCAGTGCTGCAGCTCCACACAGGGGACAGCATTCCCACTTGTCAGGGGGAATCTTTACTCTTTGGAACAAAAACGGGAAGCAAGTGTCTCCTCTACTCCCACCCCCCTCTGAGATACAGACTATCCTGGTCGCCAAAGGAAGTATTTGTTCTTAGCTGGAATAATCAGGATATCCCCCTAAAATCGAGGCAGAGGAATTCAGCAGAGCTGGATCATTCAGCACCTTAGAACTTTCCCTGGAATTCAGAAGGAAGTGGATTTCAACAGGAGTGAGCAATTTAGGTGCTAATTGAAGGAAATAAAGTGGTTTCTCTTCTTGAAATGGTTTGTTTGGTCCCTCTTAACAGGCTGGAAATGTTTCAGGACAGTTACTTTGAAAGGCAGATCAGTTCCTTCTGACATCAAAGTTCTGAGTTGTCAATGAACCAGGTCTGTCAGGTGGCTTTGCCTTTTTCATTTGGAAACTTGCCCAGAATTGTTAATATTCAGGTTTAATTACACACACACACACACACACACACACACCCAGCAGGATCAGGGACCACTGATGGTGCTTCAAGAAAGGCAGAGCAGCTCCTCTGATCCACCTTGAAGAGAGGACTCAAGGATCTCCCTTGTTTCAGGCAGATGATTTGTATTATCCAGGAAGAAAATCCTTCTTGGACATGTTGGAAAGGAAAGGATTTGGGGAAAAGTGGGGAGAATGTAAACAGAAACACAACAACAAGTGTTAAACCAACCAGAAATACTCACCCAGGCTGCAAGAACTTGGGTATTTATTTCCCTTTCTGCTTCAGGATATCCTGAAGGACATTTCCTCCTCAGAGAAGGCTCTCTCTGCTTCTCCAGTGGATACTTGGGAAAAGGTAGCTGGGAGAGAGGGTGTTTTCCTCCTGATTTTTGGCAGCTGGACCCTAAAATATGTCAAAATTAAGTTGTGGGATGAAGGGAAGGGAAAGGGGAAAAAAAGTGTTCAGGGAGAACCTCAAGGTAGAAACCAAGCCAACCCAAAACATTTCAGGTTGGACCAGGCTTGTGGAAGGTGTCTAGGATAGGGAAAGGTGTCCCTTCCCAGGGCAGGGGGTGGAATGAGATAATTTTAAGGTTCCTTCCAACATAAACTATTCTGGGATTCTCTAATTTCAAGGCAGCAGAAAAGGATCAGAACATTGTAAAGAGTTTTGTAAAGTGTGGTGACAGATTTGGGGTTTGCACCTGTGTTTCATGTCTCTATCCAAGGCCTCAGGCAAAAGGACTCTCAAAATATCTGAGGCAGCAAATACACTTGAAGGTGTTTCAAGAATCCCAGGACATGCTGAGTTGGAAGGGACACCCAGGGATCATGGAGTCCAACTCCAGGCCCATCCTCAACAGCCACACCAGTATCATACCAGGTGAGTCCTCTGGGAAGTTTATCAGTCAGGGAGGAGAAACAAAGCCCCATAGTAGAGACAAAACAACATCTGGTTGAATAAAACACCAGAATCATGTTTATGGAGGGAGGGCTGAGGTTTCTCTTGTCCTGTGGAAGAGCAGGATAAGGCAGAAGAAATTAGGAAGAGCTGATCCTTGGAGGAAGAGCTGAGGTGACCCCTCACCAAAATGATATTCTCCTGTCCCTGAGTAGTGGGAACAACAGCTGGAAAGGTAGGAGAGGGGTTGGAGCAGCTTCTCCCTCCCTGCTTTGGGAGAAGATGCTGCTTCCCGTGGCTCCCAGGCTCTCACCTTCCATCAGCACAAGGAATGTCTTGATAAAGAGATGAAATAGGCAGGCTGGGGATAATTGCAGGTTGGAGATGGAGATAATAGCTGTAATTTGGCTTGTGGAAGCAATAAACCCAGGCTCAATCACTGCCTGCTTTCTTTGGGAACGAGCCCAAGCTGCAAACAGCGAAAATGAAATTTATGAAAAATATATATTTCAAGCAAAGTAATTAGCATGTGTCTGTTGTGGTGATTGCAGGGGGCTGAGTGCTTCCAGCTTTCTGCAGCTTCAGCCAAGAGCTTTGGTTTGAGGTACACAGGGAAGTGGGACCCCCTGCACAGCCCAGCCCAGGCAGACAGAGCAGAGGGAGTTGTGTCAGGGCAGGGTCAGGGGGGATCTCAGGCCAAGGCTCTCCTTTGCCCAGAGGGGGGTTGGGCACTGCCCAGGCTCCCCAGGGCAGTGGGCACAGCCCCAAGGCTGCCAGAGCTGCAGGAGGGTTGGGATGATCCTCTGGGAACAGGGGTGGACTCTTGGGGATGGGCTTGTGCAGGGCCAGGGGTTGGATGGATGATCCTTGGGGGTCCCTTCCAGCTCAGCACATCCTGTGTGACTTGGCAGAGCTGTGGATCTTTCATCAATGATTAGGGGCATAGACTGGACATAGAGTTTTCAGGCTGCTAAAAGCAGGTAGGATAAGTTTTGCTGTCATTTGATTGACATTTGGCCAACAAAAGCCTCATCATTCCCACTGAGGCCACTGTGTGAACATATTGGGAAATATTTCCAGTTGATCTTGCTGTCGCTACCTGACTTGTCTCAAGCTGCTCCAGGTTACTCAGGGATCATCTGAGGAGTGGAAGGTAAGGAAAACCCCCTTTATTTTTTGGTTCTGTGTTCTTTTTTTTGCTATTTTTTTTTCTTTTCAGCCTGGAGATTTCTTCCTGGAATTCCAGAATGGTTTGGGTGGGAAGGGACCTTAAAACTCATCCAGTCCCACCCCCTCCCAAGGGCAGGAACACCTCCTACTAGGTTCCAACCTGCCCTTGGACTCTTCCAGGGATCCAGGGGCAGCCACAGCTTCTCTGGGCACCCTGTGCCAGGGCCTCCCCACCCTCCCAGCCAACAATTCTTTCCCAATATCCCATCTCTCCCTGCCCTCTGGCACTGGGAAGCCATTCCCTGTGTCCTGTCCCTCCATCCCTTGTCCCCAGTCCCTCTCCAGCTCTCCTGGAGCCCCTTTAGGCTCTAAGGTCACCAGTTTCCTGCTCAGCTCCATTTAAGCACCTCAACTAAAACAAGACCTTAAAAACGGGATGTACCTAATAAGCCAACTATTCCAAAATTTGGATTTAGAGGGAATGACACTACATTTCCTTGTTGACCAAATCCAGTGTTGTGGGCATAAAGAAATGGAGGAAACTGAAAATACACAAGTGTCCCATTGGCACTTTCAAAACAAAAGGTTTCAAAACAAGAGGTTTAGCTTTGGGATTTTTTTAATTGAATTGCACCTTTTCAACATAAAAGGACCACCATCAAAAAAAACTTCATAAATCAGGTCTGTTGCCCAAAAATAAAGCCCAGTGTTTCTCTGCCTCCCAACAGAAACATTACAAACTTACCCAAAATTAATTGAAGGTTGTTTTTTTTCCTTCAAAATCTGTGCTTTCAACAAGAAAATTCCTTCCAAAGCAAGCTTCACTGGGTCTTTGAGCTTGGTCACTAACATGAGAACTCTGTTATTCTCCCAGATCATATCTGGAGAACTGAAGTTTCAATCATCTCTCTCCCAAGACTTCTTCCCCTGGAAAATTGATCTCCAGGGAGAGTTTCCTTGACAGTCAACTTAACCATCTTCTCTCTCATTTTCATCCCATTACTCCTGGCAATTTATTTTGTTAGACTTACTGTGATGAGTAATGGGTATTCATGAGACCCTTTCTCACTCTAATCTGTGTATTATGGGATGGGAATGTGGTTGGGAAACGTTTTTCTGATGATGGAGCAGTAAATGTGTTACCTTTAAATATCTCTGCACCAAAATACCTTCGATCTGTCTGGTTTTTGGGGATATGGGACTTCACTCTCCTGAAATGGAAACTGCACAATTAACGGCCCTTGAAACTCCCTCTGGAGGTGGAATGGCTGTCATGGAACAAGAAAAAATGCATGGAGAAGTTGTAACTGCCATGAGTTCCTTTAGAATCACAGTAAAATACCACTAAAAAATTCGGGTTACATCTTATTTGCTGATGGGGGCAGAGGTTTGTTTCATGGGTGTTAAGCAGAACCTTCGGGAGCCAAGGCTGCCAGAGCTGCAGGAGGGTTGGGATGATTCTCTCAGGGACAGGGGGGGACTCTTGGGGATGGGCCTGTGCAGGGCCAGGAGTTGGATGGATGATCCTTGGGGGTCCTTCCAGCTCAGCACATCCTTGGATTCCCTGGGGCTTCCAGTCCAGATATGGTTTATTTAAAAGAAATTTGTTCTGATTTCAAATACGTGATTTCCTGAAGGAAGAGCTCACACATTTTCACACCCACTCCCAACATGCAGATCTTGCTGCAGTTTCACCCTCTGGACACAAACAAGTTGGAAAACCAGCTGCCAGCACCAGTCCAATGCTGTGACCTAATAACTCACAGAACTCTGGAATCTCCTGCATTGGAAGAGACCCACAGGGATCATGGAGTCCAACTCCTGGCCCTGTGCAGGACACTCCAGAGCCACCCAACCAAGCTGACACTCCCAGGGCTGGAGCCCCTCTGCTCTGCAGCCAGGCTGGGAGACCTGGAGGTGTTCACCTGGAGAAGGGAAGGAACCAGGGAGACCTTGGAGCCCCTTCCAGAGCCTAAAGGGGCTCCAGGAGAGCTGGGGAGGGACTGGGGACAAGGGATGGAGGGACAGGACACAGGGAATGGCTTCCCAGTGCCAGAGGGCAGGGAGAGATGGGATATTGGGAAGGAACTGTTGGCTGGGAGGGTGGGGAGGCCCTGGCACAGGGTGCCCAGAGAAGCTGTGGCTGCCCCTGGATCCCTGGAAGTGTCCAAGGGCAGGTTGGAGCCACCTGGGATAATGGAAGGTGTCCCTGCCCAGGACAGAGGGTGGAGTAGATGTCCTTTAAATTCCCTTCCAAACCCATCCATCATTCTGTGATCTTCCCTCTGAAAATTGGGATTTAGATGTATTTCCAAGGTCTGCAGTCGCAGCAGGAGCAGAAATCTCAGGGATGTTCCACCACGTTTTTGTTAACACCTGGTCCCAGGGCTGGATGCAGGGTTGTTGTTACTCCTGCCCTGGGCTGGACATGCACAGACACAGTCAGAACAACAAATGAACACAAAACAAGCATGAGGAATAGCACAGAATACAGCAAAACAGGTCTCTGTCTCCCTTAAAAACTGCATTTTTACTTTTTTTGCCCTGAAAGAATTGAAGAAACCAGATGATGAAAGAGAGAGAGAACTGGAGTTAATCAACAAAGGTTCTGGCAAGAAACCAAGTCACTTTTGGAACTTCTCATGTTGAACAAGGGACCATCAGAGGTGAGGGAGAGCAGGAAAGGATTTTCCCAAAGGAGTGGCCCAAACACTGGAATTATTCTGCAGGGAACAGCTCCTCACAGCCAAATTGGGCTTGTTCAGTCTGGAACACCGAGGATACACCAGGGGATTCTTTAATTTATTGGGTTTAGAAAACGTATTTACAAATCTAAACCCGTAAATCTGAGGCTTTGGAGCTTTGCTAAAGAGCACAAATGGAGCTGGGACTGATGTCAGCCAGGACTTTGCCTTCATCCTGGAGCTTAACTCATGGATTGAGTTACATGTAGATCATTAATAAACATAATTAAATGAACCTCCCTCTCCCCGACCTCTGAGGAGGCTAACCCTGAACGTTTTAATGGTGCAAAACCAACTGGAATTCTGCAATAAAATTAGAATTCCCTGCAGCACCAAACAGGTTAAAAGAATTCCAGCCAGAAGCCAAAAATCCCAGTCTGCCTCCCTTCTTTCCATGCTGGGATCTTCCTCAGTTGCTGTTGTGACCTCAGTGTCACCACACCTGCAGGACCAAGGAGGTGACAGTCTCCACCATGAGCAAGGTGGGCACTCAGGAAGGTTGCTGTCCAGCTTAACTGGTGTTAGAGGTTTGGGGCTTTGGCCCCCCAGATCCAGGATTAGCCAGGCCAGAACAAAGATCCCATGATTAACAGACTCTCTCAAGTGCTTGATCTCAGAGGGAATCAAGGAAACGTGGTTTCAGCTGCAAAAAAGTTAGGAAAGCTTCTAGAATAGGAAATAAAATATGAAAAAATAATCAAAAATATGAAAAATCATATGAAAAATATTTAAAAATATGACAAAATCGTCAAATAATTCAGCTTGGAAGGTTTAGAGTTCTTCCAGGTTTGGAGTTTTCTTCACCAACTCCACAGTTTTAGAGCCCAACATCTTCCTCAAATCACAGTCATGAACACATGAGATGATGAGAGATGAGATTATTTAGAGCTTTTTTAAGATTTATCTAAAAATCCGCTAGTGTGGAGACTCCACATTCTCCATGGGAAACCTCTTCCCCTCCTTGGCTGCCTAATGGTGGAAAAAAGTGGATTTGGGTTTTTCATTTTTCATTAGTCCTCTTAAATAGGGCAGGAGAGAGGGAAAAGAAGGATAAAGAGGATGGGTAAGGAAAAACTGAAATAACCTTGTGCTGAGTGGTGGGTGAAGCAGAAGAAGCAGAGCTCATTTCACCTGTTATTTGACACCTTCATTCTGAGCTGGTCTGTCCAGATTCCTCATTTCCACTGGGAACTGGCACACTTGGGATATTATTCAGTTCATCCCAAAGGAAATATCTGAGATGGCTCAGAGCAGGGTCTCTGAGGACTTGTCTCTCTCTGGTGACTATGGGGAGACTGTTGGCTGCTCCTGCAGACAAACACATTTACTGGGATATAAAGCTGGGTCTGATGACTCCTGCCCTGCCTCCTTCCTTCACACTGTCTCCCAAACCCAGTTCTCCTCTTTCCACTCCCTCATCACCAAAATCTGCAAACTCTGGCTGAGAGAAGCTGGACTCTCAACATCAGATCCACCTCCAACAAAAAAGTTTGGCATCTTCCTTCTAAAATCCAAAGCAAAGGCATTAACACTGAAGGAGCTGTGCTTGTAGAACAGCTTGGAAGAATGGATTTGTCCCCCAGTTGGGGGAAAAGAAGGGACTCCTTCCCCTCAGAGAGGGGCCAATCCAAGCTCTGTGTGCTTGTTTTCCTCACTCTCCAGTCTCCTCCCTCATGGCCAAACCCTGGTCCAGCCACTTGGCTCCTGTGTGTCACCAAAGGTCCCTGAGAGCTCCAGGTGAGCTGGGAAAGCCACACACAGAGGACACTTTTGGCATCCAAATCACAGCTGCAGGAGGTGCTCTGGTTTGCTCAGGGAGCCACATCCAATGTCCTTGTCCATCAAGCCAATCCTGCACACGGAGCCGATCCAGGGCGAGCACGACATGGATGATCAAGTGCCATTTGTCACCTCCTTCCTGGGGACCGTGGGGGGTTGTACACTTGAAAGGGCTCTTATTTAGCTGTTATTTTCCTGCAGCCTCACTCAGCACAGGCCTCAGCAGCTCCAGCAGCACCAGGGCATCATCTGGAGCTGCTCATCCAGCTCCAGGTGCCAAGCAGGGCCTTTCCAGCTCCCACAGCCAAGGCACCAACTGGAGATTTGCATTGAACAGCAGGAATGAGCCAGTGACAAATGTCACTCTGCTGGATTGGCTCCTGCAAGAATCCCAGGATGTGTTGAGCTGGAAGGGCCCCCCAAGGATCATCCATCCAACCCCTGGCCCTGCACAGGCCCATCCCCAAGAGTCCCCCCTGTCCCCAGAGGATCATCCCAACCCTCCTGCAGCTCTGGCAGCCTTGGGGCTGTGCCCACTGCCCTGGGGAGCCTGGGCAGTGCCCAACCCCCCTCTGGGCAAAGGAGAGCCTTGGCCTGAGATCCCCCCTGCCCCTGCCCTGACACAACTCCAGCCCATTCCCTGGGCTCCTGGCCCTGGTCCCCACAGAGCAGAGCTCAGTCCCTGCCCCTCCTCTGCCCCTCCTCAGCAAGTTGTCCCTGCAATCAGTTCTCCCCTAAACCAAGAGAAAGCTGCATCCTGGATGCAAAGCTTATCCCAGGGGGATCTACATGGAGATGAACCACCACCACCTTCAGCCATCACTGAAAGGCAACTACAGACCAAACAGCAGCAGCAACAAAACCTCCAACCTCTCTCTTCTCCTCAGGAAAGATCAGAAAAAGGAGTGGGAACAGGTCTTTACTCTTTTAATTAATTCTCAGCAAACCCTATTGAAATTGTGCCTCAGAGTGTTTATCATTAAGACAATTATTTTAGGCTGACCTACTTTTGTCTGTCTGTAATAACGGGGGCCACATCATTAGATGTGTACATGGGCACCAAAGAAAGGAGCTAATTGGTAGCAGCCTCTTTAAGGACTAAAGCAGCCTCATCATTTGCCTCCTCACGTCCTTCCATTACAGCTGAGGAGCTGCAGAAGATGTTCCCTGATTAGTCTGTTGAATTATGAATTAGGCTTCTGGTCCCAGTGCAGCTGTTTTCTCCATGTCATTCCTAGCACTTTAGTTCTCCATCTGCTGAGAAAACCAGGAGCTTGATCCTGCAATAAACACTTCAAATGGGGTTTTTTTTAAAGAGGCTAATTGATTGGGTTGCATTTCTTGGGTGCATGTAGGTGCCCTGGCTTGCAGCAAATTAACAGTGCTAATTTCTGCATTGCTTAGTGGCCAAACAATCCCTCCTACAGATGAGTTGGAAAATAAAGAGGATGGTATCAAATATTTCTGTGTTTCAGGTTCTTCCCATGTTGATAATTTCTGTGCAGAAATGGTGCCAGCAGAGGAGCTGCATTTACAAACCAGGTTTGTCACTCCCAAAGCTGCTTGGACGCTGCTCTGTGGGGACAAGGGCTAGAAGCCCAGGGAATGGGCTGGAGTTGTATCAGGGCAGGGTCAGGCTGGATCTCAGGCCAAGGCTCTTCTTTGCCCAGAGGGGGGTTGGGCACTGCCCAGGCTCCCCAGGGCAGTGGGCACAGCCCCAAGGCTGCCAGAGCTGCAGGAGGGTTGGGATGATCCTCTGGGGACAGGGGGGGACTCTTGGGGATGGGCCTGTGCAGGGCCAGGGGTTGGATGGATGATCCTTGGGGGGCCCTTCCAGCTCAGCAGATCTTGGGATTCTGGGATCTCTGAAGCCCTCAACTCTTCAGAGGGACAGAGCCTGGCACCAGCCCAGGCTGTGGCAGCAGTTGCTGTGACTTCTTTGCTGAAGTGAAAAGATGCTGCAGGGATTCCATTGCTTCCAAGAAAAAGTGAATTCCTCCAGTCCTGTCTTGGATCTGCCCCTGAATCCAACAGAAAATCTTGTTCTGGATAAGATCCCAAAGGGGATCAGTATCCAATCCTGTCTGATCTCCTGGGATTAAGGACTTCACCTTGGCAGAGTCTTTATTCTGCATCAAGTTCTTGGCTTGGAGGACACCTGTCATGAGTAGAAACATTGTGCTTTTTATTTCCATTAACACCATTTGTATGAGCTGGAATCCGAGGGGAAGGTCCTGGCATCTGCACTTCCACTTCTTCCCTGGAATCCTTGGGGTCTAACCTGGAGATCATTTCCCTGGAAGCTTTGTCACCTGCTGGCTCCTTTCCCTGCATTGGCATCAGGGCACTGAGTGCCCATCAGTGTCACAAGCCAGTGACATCCTGGCCCTGCTTCCCTCCAAACATCCCTGTGCACCTGGATGAGCCCAAGGTCCAAGATAAATTCATTGTACTTGGAGCCCCTGTGTTGGAAGGAAATCCAGTTGGATTTTTTTCATTTTCAAGGATTCTCCAACTAAAATCATCAAGCAATTGGTAAAGTCAATACCCTGCTCAGCTCTGCTGCTCTTCCCAAGGTTGGGAGAGTCCAGGTACCTAAAAATAGAGCTGGAGGGATCAATCCAGCAGTTCTGGAAGGAGTGTGCTTTCCTTGGTGCAGCATCAAACCCTCTGAGCAGAGCAGGGCCATCGTTCCCCTGTTTGCAGAGAACCAAACCCAAGTGCAGTGATTCCTTAGCTGAGGTCCCAATTCCAGTGGGAACATTTCCCACTGAGATGTTTTATTTCTTCCTTTCACAACAATAACCTGGCAGCCTTTGCATTTCCAAGTGCCAAATGCCCAAAATTCAACGAGACTCTTCTTCCTTTCCACACCAAACCCACCAGCATTTTCAAGTTCTTTCAGGGCAACTTTTAAAATTTTAATTTGATGGAAATTCCAGCTTTTTTTGCCAAACCTGACTATGAGAAAAATCGCTGTTCAGAGCCCACTGATGGTGTCAGGTGACACCTGGCTGTGCTGACACTTGTCTGGAGACAAGCTAAAGGCAAAGCCACTGACCAATGGATGAGTGTTCCAGGATGGACCCTTGGAAAGCTCCAAACTTGGGACTCAGATATCTCAGAGCATCCCCTGTTCTTGTGACCCATGTGAGCTCCCCTGACTCTCATCTCCTGCATCTCCAGAGCATTTTGGGCTCCAAATGTGTTGCCTAAATGGGGCTGCTGAGCTCCCTCAGCCCAGACTTGCCTTCTCAAGGCATCATTCCCTAAAAAAGCCCTCACAGAGCACAAGGCTCTGATTAAAAGGAAGAAAAGTAATTTTCCATGTTTCATTCAAGAACTGTATTACTGAGCCTTTCAATAATTACTGAGCTAATCTGACATTCAGGATCCTTGATTTCACTCATTCATTCAGTGCCATAGAGAAGCTCATTAATAAGATGTTACTTAGTGGAACACAGTTTCTCTTCCATCCCCCAGGACATTATAATTTCAGGAAAAAAATTAAATATTACAAAGGAGAGCAGGTAATTGGCAGGAGCAGCATCATCCTGCTCTGTAATACACGTGTTTCCTCACCTCCAGCAGCGACCTTTTCCAAAAGATCACTTGCTATGGTGGTTGGGAAGGAGCAGCTGGGAAGGAGGTGGAATTCCAACCTGGATGAGCCATTGGCCTATGGAGGGTCCTACCTTTTTATCCACTTGTTCCTCCTGGAGTTTGCTGAGCCCATGGATTCTGGAGTGGGACAGAACATCTCCTGCCCCTTCACTCCAAACCTATTCCCTCTTCAAGCTGGTTTGTACAACTTGAAGTACTAAACAAAGCATGGAATCCTGGAATGGGTTTGGTTTGAAGGGACCTCAAAGCCCATCCCATCTCACCCCTGCCCTGGGCAGGGACACCTCCCACTATCCCAGGTGGCTCCAACCTGCCCTTGGACACTTCCAGGGATCCAGGGGCAGCCACAGCTTCTCTGGGCACCCTGTGCCAGGGCCTCCCCACCCTCCCAGCCAACAATCCCTTCCCAATATCCCATCTCTCCCTGCCCTCTGGCACTGGGAAGCCATTCCCTGTGTCCTGTCCCTCCATCCCTTGTCCCCAGTCCCTCTCCAGCTCTCCTGGAGCCCCTCCCTGGACCCTTCCCTTCTCCAGACTGAACAATCCCGGCTCTCCCAGCTTTTCCTCATAGGAGAGGGGCTTTGGGATGGGTCTGTGCAGGGTTAAGGATTGGATTGCATGATCCTTGTGGGTCCCTTCCAACTCAGCATATCCTGGGATTCTGAGAATTAAGGCCATTTCCTGGGGTCTTTTCACTTCAGAGCTGATGTCAGCCCTGCTTTGATCTGCCTCCAAATAAATCCCAGCTTTCCAGGGCACTCTGGCGGTGGGGACACTGGACAAGCCACTGCCTGCCCCAGATATCATCAGGGAATGCTGGACCATGACTGGACCCAGGGGATGTTTTTCTGCTCCTGCTCCAAAAACTTTCCATTGTCATTATTCCTGTTGTGTCCCAGCTGATGTTGAGGCATTTGGATTTGCCCTTGTTTGGTGGCAAGGAGATATTTCCCTGCCCCACTGAAAAGCCTTTTCCATGGTCCCAATGACCTTCCCAGCCCAACAGGAGGTTTTTTCCCCTAGAACGACAGAATTTGGGGATTCTCAGAGTTTGGCAGGGGCTGTGAGAGGGTGGAAATACACAAAAAAACAGGATTAAAAGGGCTGGAAAGAGCTTAAAATGCTGACGAGCCACCTGGGACAGACCATGAGGAGTAGGGAAAGGGATCCTTATCCTGTGGTGGGATTAAAAATACAACATGTGAATGTTCCATAATGTAAAGTTGTTAATTAATGTAACAGGTCCTGCCAGCCTTGGATTGTTGGAAGTGGTGCCTGCTTCACTCCTCCTTAAAGACCAGCCAATAAAAAATGCTGATGCCTTAATAATGAAATAATTAATATAATCATCAGGATTGGGAAGAGCTCCATTCCCTGGTTGGCTCCATGTCCTTTGGAACTAAGCACAGATCCAAGGAAAAGAAAAGTAGGGCTGAGAGAACATTTAAGAATGGAAAGACCTCTGGAAATGCCCAACCCTTGGGAGGGTCGTGTCCAGCTGGGTTGGGAATATCTCCAGGATTTCCCACAAGTCAATCCATTGCTGATCCAAAGTAATGAGGGATTCCCAGAAATGTTCTCCAGCAAGTTGCATCCAACTTTAAGGAATGATGTTGTTACACTTTATTGTATTATCAAACCCCACAGCAGATGAATTCCCGGGATGAGGGACTTTTCCCTTCACTCCCAGTGGGATTCCTGGGATGAAGGACTTTTCCCTGCACTCCCAGTAAGGGCAGAGGGATTCTTGGGGTGAAAGACTTTTCTCTGCACTCCCAGTGGGATTCCAGGGATGAGGGACTTTTCCCTGCAATCCCAGCAACCCCTTGGGATTTTCCTTTCATATTCAGAACAATTATTCAACACACACATGGAAAAGCAAACACACTTCTGGCTGAATTTCAATTTGTGGAAGAATCCTTTTTCCTAGAAATTCTGAGAACACAGACTGGTGACACCTTTCCTTATGCTGCTTATTTATCTTTTTTTCCCACCTGGAAATAAATCCCTGGACTCAGGGCTGGGTGCAGGAAGGGTGGGAAGGAGTCACCTGCCTGCACCAAACTGCTGTCTCAATGTTCCTGAATCAGATTCCAGGCAGGAGATTTAAAATAAATTGAATATCCAAGAATTCTAATACATTTCATGAATCTTCCAACTCTTCTCCAAGAGCACGAAGATCAGCATAATGAAGGGAGAGAAAAAAAATATCCTGAACTATTTCTGCTGAGGAATTCCTGCTATTCCACTTGCTGCATTTCTTGTGGATTCTGTTGATCCATGTTCAGCCAAATATCCCATTTCTTCATGCCCAGGAAACTTCTCAAGGAGATTCATCAAATGTTGTGTTCCTTCAAGTTTTCTCAGAGGAATGAACCCCCCAAAACAATGATTAAACCCAAGTTAATTCCTGGAATTTGCTGCCAGG
Source organism: Serilophus lunatus (assembly GCA_013399895.1). Lineage (NCBI taxonomy): Eukaryota > Metazoa > Chordata > Aves > Passeriformes > Eurylaimidae > Serilophus > Serilophus lunatus. The sequence goes on from VXBA01000629.1 coordinate 568,036, forward strand.
CTTTTCCAAGCTCTGAAGAGGTTTTCCAATTCATCTTTTTATGCTTAATAAAATGGGAGAGGTATTTTTATAAATATATTTGAAAAGTACATCTGGGAATCAATATAGGGAAGTGGTTATTAAAATTAAATATTAAAAAAATTTGGAGCCTGGTGCCGATAATGCCAAGGTTTGATTCCCATTCACCCAAGATTTGGACTTGAGGATCCTTGTGGATACCTTCCAACTCAGAATATTCCATGATTGTGGGAAATAATTATTCCTTTGGCTTGAGGAAATGTCTCAACACCTGAATGGCAAGATCACACAATCATGGAATCAGGGAATGGCTTGGGTTGGAAGGGACCTTAAAGCCCATCCAGTCCCACCCCCTGCCACCTCCCACTATCCCAGATTGCTCCAAGTCTTCTCCAATCTGGACTTGGACACTTCCAGGGCTGGGGCAGCCACAGCTTCTCCAAGAATCCTATTCCATGGCCTCCCAGGGAAGGATTCCTTCCCAATATCCATCCTTGTGAGCTCTGTTGGGTTTGGGGTGATGGTGCTGTTTGTGTTCCCTGTGGGCTATTCCTGGAGGAGGGAGGCAGCACATCCCTGCTCAGGGACAAGGATGTGCAGCAAAGCCCAGGAACGTGTCTGGCTTTGTAACTAGAGCCCAACAATTCCTGCTCCCAAGCCTATGGAAAGCTGGGTTTAATGACAGTGACATTTTCCCACCCACATTTCAACCTTTTTATTAAGGCTATTTCTATGTCCCTTAAAGGAAGGTCTCGTGGTCTCTATTTGCCATTCCCAGGCAGGTTCATTAATTCCCTGTAAAGAGCCATTCCAGCTATTAAACATGGAACAGCCCCACTTTAAGGCCAGTTCACAAAGTTGGGCATTAATTACAGCAATAAGCTTAAGAGAATTTCAGACAACTAATTAATGAGCTGCTTCATTGTTTGTCAGAAGTGATTTCTTCTGGTAGGAAATGGAGCTGAACAGCAGCTTTACAAATGGGGAATAATCAGGGAGTTGGAAATAGATCTCCTTCCAGAAAATGTGGCAGTAATTCCTGCTGGGAATGAAAGTTAGTCAGAAAGGCACCTCCAAGCCACGTTGAGCTCTGATCCTAAGATCTAATTTGAATTCTGATTTCTCATTAAACTTGTCCACTTTAGGAAGCAGGTTTTCTTATTTCATTAGAACCACATTCACAACATTCGTAGAGAATTTTTCTTCTGTTTTCCTACAGAAATTCCACCACAGAAAGCATTTTTATTTTCCATAAGATTTCTTTTCTTGCCTTTTATCTTTTCACTTCCAACCTTTTCTTTTTGGCTTCTGTTCTCAGGAATTTAATCTTGTGCATCATTTCAGCCAGTAAGGCCATTTCCTAAGACTTGATGTCTCATTTTTCATCCCAGAATATTTGCCTTTTTTAAATTCTAGTTGTTTTTAATTGGGAATTTGGGGAGTTCCGAGAGAAATAAATCCAGAAGAGATGGAGGAAAAAAAAAAAAAAGGGGGGGAAAGCATGGAATTTCTTTTCTTTTGAAGGTTGAGATGATCTGTGTGAGAAACCTTGGCAGTACTGGCCTCAAAGGAAAAAAAAGTTGTCCAAGTTTCAAGAAGAAAGAGCTGCAATGAGCAAACTCTTCTTTGATCTAACAAATCCTTTTTTTCCTGCTTTGCCATAAATATCCCCTCCACCCTTCCATCACCCCCAATTTATCAATGTCAGTCCCATGTGACAGTGACTATGAAATAAAGCCCAAAAAGTCCAATTTCAGAAGGATCCAAGCCCAAGAATTGAGGAAAGAAGTGCAGAATTTACTTGAGGAGTAGAAAAAAACAAAAGATCTTTTAACAAAAGATCAGAATGTCCCATGTGTGATTTTCAGGAAGAACAATCACTGGACACAGTGGAACATTCTCTCCAGCCAAGTGAGACACTCAAGGAGCTCCAGGTGCTGGAGGAGGTTTGGCACTTTCACAGGGAAAAAAATAAGGATCTGCAAATCAAAACTGACTCATATTCTCAAGGAAAATGGGAAATTATATGGCTGCAGTTCCTGGGAATTTCTCAGCAATTGTAGAGCCAACATCCAGTGAGGACCTGGAAGCTGCACATGGATACACCTGGGAAGGATGAACAAGGCAGGATTAGAGGGAATGAACCCCTGGGTCCATCCCCAGGGATAAATTGAATCCCAAAATATTTGTTCAGCATGGAAGTGATGTGATCTGAGCAGGAAGCGCCAGGAAAAGGTTCTTCCAGTCATGGGCATCTCAGAGAATCATGGAATAGCTGAGGTTGGAAGATCTTGTGCCACATGCCTGTGGCAGGGACACCTCCCACTATCCCAGGTTGCTCCAGCCTGGCCTAGGACACTTCCAGGGATCCAGGGGCAGCCACAGCTTCTCTGGGCACCCTGTGCCTGGGCAATCCATTCCAGTCCCTCCTCACCCTCTCAAAGAACAATTCCTTCAAAATATCCCATCTCACCTCTGTTGGTTTAAAACCATCCCTACTTGTCTCACCTGCCTTCAAATCCAGGAACTTCCTATTGTCCCCCAGGATTTATGAGTGGAGAGATTCAGGAAGCTCCACTGACAGCAGGGGATGTCCTGAGCTCTCTGCCAGGAGGGTGAAGAAATGAGCAGGAGCAGGATTGAAGGGCCCTGTAGAAATCCCTGGCTCCTTGATCCAACTCCTCTCCTGACCAGTGACATGGAACATGGAAAAGGGGCCTGGATTGAGGCTGGAGGAGGTTTCACAGACCCGATGTGGCTGCTGGATGTTCTCCATTCTAGATGTGAGAGCCCTGGATTACACAGAGATTTTTCCCAATGCTGTCATTATCTTAATTCCTACTTTTCTTCAGTATAGCCAACATTGTTCCAAGGAGAAAGAAGTCAGAGGTTCAGGAGCATACCACCTTTTCTGCCAAGGAGAAGGAGTTGGGAATAATCCTCTTTCTGGAATTTGGGATAGATACCACTGGTGCCACTGTGAATCAGTCCAGAGGGGCTGGAGATGCTCCATGAAAACACAGCACCTTGGGAAAGAAGCCAAAGCCCCAGAAGACGTTTCTTAATTAGGAAAATTTCATTTCTGCAGATTAAAATATTTATTAAAGTCATTAATCATCCCTTCCTGTGTCCTACCAGAGCTGAGCAGGATCAGGGTGGGATGGGAGCACCCAAAAAGAGTCTTCCAGGAGATCCAGCACAGAGATCCTCCTGCTCCAGTGTCAGTGAGGGAGGAATGTCCTGGATAAAGTGGTGCCTGTTGCCACCATAGCAACAGGGACTGCAAGAGACCTCACAGCCCCTTCCAGAGCCTAAAGGGGCTCCAGGAGCTGGAGAGGGACTGGGGACAAGGGATGGAGGGATAGGACACAAGGAATGGCTTCCCACTGCCAGAGGGCAGGGAGAGATGGGATATTGGGAGGGAATTGTTGGCTGGGAGGGTGGGGAGGCCCTGGCACAGGGTGCCCAGAGAAGCTGTGGCTGCCCCTGGATCCCTGGAAGTGTCCAAGGGCAGGCTGGAGCCACCTGGGATAGTGGGAGGTGTCTCTGCCCAGGGCAGGGGGTGGGATGGGATGGGCTTTGAGATCCCTTCCAAACCAAACCATTCCAGGATTCCATGATGTTCTGTGGACTCAGCAAAGCCAGACACACCTGACTGTGGTAGCTTATTCCACACGGGATGAGGATTCCTCTAGGACTGGGTTTGGATCATTTACACCTCATACAAACACCACATCCCTATCCAAGAAGGCAAGGCAAGTTTTCCAAGCATTTTCTTCAGGATCTGTCAGAGTTGGGCCACAGATAGTGCTGCCCTCTGGACCTTTCAGCTGCCAGGAGGTGGCACTTGGCTGCTGTATTTTACCCAAATCCAAAGTATGGGTGAACTTTACAAGGATCACTTTGCACTCCTGGGCCTTCTCCTGTATCAGATGAACCTTCTGTGCAGAGAACCTTTGTGGGGGCTCAGGGAGGGAGGGACCTGCCTGGTGGTCTTGGTGTCCTGGGTGGAAGAGGTGACTTGGAGCCTGAGCAGCCACACTTGCCATGACAGAATCCCAGGATGTGCTGAGCTGGAAGGGCCCCCCAAGGATCATCCATCCAACCCCTGGCCCTGCACAGCCCCATCCCCAAGAGTCCCCCCTGTCCCCAGAGGATCATCCCACCCCTCCTGCAGCTCTGGCAGCCTTGGGGCTGTGCCCACTGCCCTGGGGAGCCTGGGCAGTGCCCAACCCCCCTCTGGGCAAAGAAGAGCCTTGGCCTGAGATCCCCCTGACCCTGCCCTGACACAACTCCAGCCCATTCCCTGGGCTCCTGGCCCTGGTCCCCACAGAGCAGAGCTCAGTCCCTGCCCCTCCTCTGCCCCTCCCCACCAAGCTGTCCCTGCAATCAGGTCTCCCCTCAGTCTCCTCTTCTCCCCCTGAACACACCCAGTGCCCTCAGCTGCTCCTCACACCCTTCCCCTCCAGTCCCTTCCCCACCTTCATTCCCTCCTTTGGACACTCTCCAATGGCTCAACATCTTTCCCACATTGTGGTGTCCAAACTGCACCATTGTACAGTGAAGTCTTTTCTCTCTCCCCTTCACTCAGTGACTTCCTTTCCTCTTTTTCCTTTGCTTCACCCCTCCAGGGGACCACCCAGCTTTGAATTCCACAGTGACGACAAAGCCTGAAACACAAGCCACCTAATTATCATCTCTTAGCATTTTTCCTCCCAAACTGCACCTGCCCTGCTCATGGAAGAGAACCAGAAGGGTTCATCCCATCAAGATAAAAGGAAACACGATGAACTCCCATTTTCTGAGTCTGAGCTCCTTTGTGAGCCTGGGAAAGGGAGAGGAGCCACTACAGCTCTCATTCTCCATGGAAAGGGCAGCCCCCCACATCAGGAGGTGGAGGGTGCAGCCACAGGGGCAGTTTAGGGCAGGATTTGGAGCAGAGGGACTTGGCAGCAGTTAGAGACTCTGAGGAAGAAGCATTTTTCAGTGTGGTGTTTCCTCTGGGCACCGAAGGAACAGATCATGGCTGGATTTGCAGGGATGTGCAGCACAGAGCTTCCATCCATCACCCTGACACCTCCAACAGGTTTCCCCTCATTAGACATCCCATTTCCATGCTTCCTGCTCATCTGCTCGCTGTCAGAATCCGAGCATGGCCCTCCCTCCCTCTCCTTAACTCCATGTGAACTCAGGATTTTTCTTCACCTGCTCCAACAGCCCCATGTGCTCCTTGGGAACTGCTGGCAGAAGTGGCTGCAGGTCAGTAGACCAGGAGATGAGAGATTTCAAGGGATCTGTGAGTCCTTCAGGATAGCACATGGCACTGACTCCTCCCAGTGTCTCCCAGTGTCTCCCAGTCCAGAGTTCCTGGCACTGAGTTCAAAGGGCAGGTGGATGTCACACACCCATCCCTTGTCTCTTCCAGGGATGTGAGGCAAACCCAGCCATGCTCCAGCAGCTCCCCCTGTCCCACCCCCAGGTCCTCTGAGCAGATGGTTTTGGTTACTTTGAGCCATGACCTGAGATCCATCTGCATCCCACAGACATTCCACCCACTACTAATTAATTACACGATTGAACCTCTCTGTGTCTTTTAGGGATATCACACCAGGAGTCAGGAAAGCAGCCAAAGATCCTAAAAAAAAACCCCACCTGGGAAGGCAAACACTTGTCAAAAGGCCAGTTTGGCACCTGACTCACTGCCAGGCATTTGCTGTGGCTTTGGTCACATCAGTGTCCACAGGGATGTCCCTGCTCGGCGCTACATGATGGAGAAGGAGCCCCTGGAGCTACTGGAAGGTCCTGGAGACACTGGAAGGCACTGGAACCACTGTGGGGCAGTTTCAAAGCCCAAGCCAGTCCTTGCAGATGCATTTCTGATCTCTCTTTCTGCTGAGGGCCATCTGGGCTTGGAAAGAAGGCCCTGATTTTTCCTGAGTCCCAACTGCCTCAGGATTCATTTTATTCCCTCCAGAAAAGTGGTGGCCCCACTTCCAGTCACTCTGTCGAAGGTGAGGGAGGCAGAGATGGAAAACCTGAGGGAAAGCAGCTTGTTCCTGTGCTCATATCCCAGTCCTGGTTGGCCTTGGGCAGATGTCCCTCGCAGAGCTCCCATGGGGAAGAGCTGATCCATGGGATCACAGTCAGGCTGGATGTGCCAGGATGGGGCTCTGCCCTTGTGGTCCCCAAAGCACTGGAAGCAGCTCTCTGGCAGCAAATTTGGGCTCCTGAAACCTGGAAAAGAGTTCAGATTCAATTTTAAAATCAAAATTGCAGGAAGAACTAACCACAGCCAAGAGTTTCCCAAGGGGAAGTGCAGTGAAATCCCTGGCGTTCAGTAGCAGGAATCCTCCTGCATGGGCAGGGAGTTTATTTGGGGAATTTTCTATATCTGACTTTTCTTCAAACCTTTCTGTATAGATTTTCTGGAGGTTACTGCCAGACATGATGAGTTAGATGGATTTCCTGTGGTTATTTACCTGTTGGGTGCATGGAATTATGGAACAAAATATCTGGGATTTTTTTTAGACCTCAAAGACAAACAATCCATTAAATGTTAATTTGGTTTGCCTGCTAAGTAGGGAAGAGAGGACACCCGATCCACGGAGGGAATCTCTTCCTGTCTCCACCATAAGTCAGGTAATGATGATTTTGGGAGAACAACTGTTCCATGGAGCCAAATCCCAGCACAGAGCACGGGGCTGGCACCAGGACTGGCAGGAGATAATCAAATTGTGTTGGAGCAGATGCAACAGCAGAGGAAGATAAATGGGTGGGAGTTAGAAGGGAAGCAGCAACAATGAACAGGGACTGTGAGACCTGATAGATTAAACAAGATAAAAAGCAATAAATATGTACATTCCTAGTAAACAAGGATTAATGGGAAATGGGAAATGTTGCAAGGAGGGGTTTGGTGGAGAAGCACAGTAACAGAACTACTGATGAGGGAACAGTGTCTGGCAAACCTTCTACCAGCACAAGGAAGAGCAAAAGCAAGGACTGGGATGCTGGGAAACCATTGCTGTGCTTACAAAAGAGGACAGGAAGCCAATGAGAAAACCAGGATAAACAACTTGGCCTCCTCACACTTTGGTCTCACACTTGAATGGTCCAGAGGCAGCATGGGATGGACACAATCCCTGCTGCAGGAGCTCCAGTCCACAGATCAAAGAATCCCAGGATGTGCTGAGCTGGAAGGGCCCCCCAAGGATCATCCATCCAACCCCTGGCCCTGCACAGCCCCATCCCCAAGAGTCCCCCCTGTCCCCAGAGGATCATCCCACCCCTCCTGCAGCTCTGGCAGCCTTGGGGCTGTGCCCACTGCCCTGGGGAGCCTGGGCAGTGCCCAACCCCCCTCTGGGCAAAGAAGAGCCTTGGCCTGAGATCCCCCCTGCCCCTGCCCTGACACAACTCCAGCCCATTCCCTGGGCTCCTGGCCCTGGTCCCCACAGAGCAGAGCTCAGTCCCTGCCCCTCCTCTGCCCCTCCCCACCAAGCTGTCCCTGCAATCAGGTCTCCCCTCAGTCTCCTCTCCTCCAGGAGTTCCCTCACACCAGCTCCCTGTGTCTGAGATTTATTTGGGAAACAAAATTTTTCCTCTCCTTGGGAATGGTGGTGCCTTCACTCACCATCAGGGTGAAGCCTCCCACAAGCATCAAAAACTGTTCACTTTTACTTCCCACAGAGAAGCAGAGCTTGAACCCACCTCTCTTTTCTTTTGCAGCAGGACCTCCAAAGGTCCCTCTGGAGGAGCTTTCAGCCATTATCCCACTGCACACCTAAATTACAGCTTTGCTCACAACCTCCCTTGTGAAGCCATGGAGGGCATGGGAAGGAGGACCCTTTGGCAGCCTGAGCTGGTCCAGCTTGGAGAGGATTTCAGGGAAGAGGAGCTGGAGAGTGTGGCAGGAAGTTCTGGCCACGGACAGGAGAGTGAGAACCTTCCACTGTCCACCTTCCACAGGTGCTGAAAGAAGGGAGCCATCCATTAAAGGGAATTTTCCTTTTCCTATCAGGCTGAAGATTCTGCACTGAAAAAATTAATTAACAACTGCAATTACATCTCAACCTGCCTTGTTTTGTCAGGAATTGGGAGCTGGGTTTTATAATGGCTCTACCACTCAGGGAAGAGCAGGGGGATGAAGTGCTCCCAAGTGGTGATTCCTTGAGCTCTAAATCACTTTGTTCTTCTTTGGGAAAAATTTATTAGGAGGCTTGGATCTATTGGGATTCAAGGATTTATTGGATTTATTAGGAAAGCAGGGAGACGAATTGCCCGAGTATCCAGGAAGATGATGGCCAGGAGAGATGGAAGATGAGAGGAACCTTTGAAGGACATCTACTCCTACCCCCTGCCCTGGGCAGGGACACCTTTCACTCCAACCTGGCCTTGGACACTCCCAGGGATGGGGCAGCCACAGCTTCTCTGGGCACCCTGTGCCAGGGCCTCCCCATCTTCATGGTAAAAAACATCTTCATTTTATCTTGTCTTAATGTCCTCTCCCTGAGGCTTCCATGCCCTCAGCAGGAGAACAGCCTGGATGGGTTGGTGCTCTGCATCAGGGCCTTGGGAATGGACAAGGAATGTTGTTTCCATTCTGGAATTTCAGTTTCTCTCCCCTGGTAGTGAAAGGAAAAGAGAAGTGCTGACACTGCTGATGCCCAAATTTTCAGTGGTACAAGTCCAAACTCTTCCTTCTGAGAGCAGAAATCCCATCTAGTCTGAGCTCTTAATTAAAGCAATTATTAGGAGTAATTGAATTAAGAGCCATTTATGCAGAGCCTGATTATTTCAGGTCTTTGTGGAGCCTTCAAGCTTTCAAGCAAGACCTGGGCTATGTAAACCAGGGAAGTCAGAGGGGAAATCCCAGGGAAAGCTCCACATTAAGACACATCAACACTCGTGTGTCCCAGGCAGGTTTGGTGTCTGGGAGGTTGGGCAGCCTCCAACCTTGGAGGCTTCAAGATCACCTTGAATAAAACCCTGAACCAACCTGTCTGACCTCAGGCTCCTCCTGCTCCTGAGGATCCTCCAGCCTGGATTATGTTGCCACCACATCACTCATTAAGGAAAACTTGGCTCTCCTGGCTCATGAAGTATCTGTTGGATGACTCTTGTTAGACAGACAGCAAATCTCTGCAGGCTTTTTTTCTGGTTTTTAGAGGAGTTTGGAATTAGGGCCCTGTGCTGCAGGTGCTGCAGGAAGCACAGGGGCAGCAAACCCTGCAGCCACGAGCAGCAGCATCTTAATTCCAGGCTCTCTGCAACATTTCAGAATAAATAAAATATTTGATTTGTTGGGGGTTTTTTAACCAGAAGCACTTGAGGGAGAGGGATTTAGATGCTTGTTTTTTAAATAAATGTAGCAGGATTTGCTGTGAACAACAAGCACAGTGCCAGTACAGCAATAAAGGAAAGATTAGCACTTGGAGGGGAAAATTTCAATTTAAAACTTCTTTCCCCTCCTTATTGCCTGCAATGGGCTGCTTGCTTACCTAGCTGGGTTAATGAAGTGGCATCAGTACAGGCATAATAAAAAAAAATAGAATTAATCATATTTCATTCTATTTTAGAGGAAGTAAGCAAAAGAATTCCTACAGACACAGGGTCTGGTGTGCAGCCTGAAGCTCTTTCTTTCTCCTTCAGCTGTTAAAATTCCATGGAAAGTGAAAAGCCTTTCTGGATAAAAAAACTTTGCAATTCCCTCCCCAAAGACACCCCTGGGGCCAGAGGAGAAAAGCAAAGCTCATTGTGTGATTCCAGGGGCTGGGTTTTACAACAGATGCATTGTTGTTTAATAAAAGGGACTTAAAAGAAAGACCAAACATTTGCCTCTCCCAAAATGGGGATCAAACAGAGCCAGAAAGAGAGAAAGGAAAAACTCTTTCAGAAGCAAGAGGCTGGAAGGTTAATATTGGCTTGATCCCGTGGGATTATCCCTGTGTATTTGTATTTTCCTCACTGTTGTGCAGAGGTGCTTGGAACATCTAAATAAAGAAGTGATTCAAGTGAATAAGTTCTTGATCAGATTTAATTTTCACATATTAAAGAATTAGCTTGTAATGCCATTTGTGCCCTTATTAAATTGAGCTGCAGGAGAGAGAGAGTTCAGTTTCAGAGTTGAGATCCTTGTTGGTCCCACAAATGGCAAGTGAAGCACAGTGAGAAGAGAAAGCTGGTGGGAATCAAATCACCTCCTGCTACAAAAGCTTGGGATGAACCTTTGGCTGAGTTCCCCCCCTGACACTGCCATTTCTTAGGGATGTCCTTCCCAAGTCAAGCACAGACATCCCTAGTCCTGTGTCCTCCTTGTTTTTGGGCACCACCTAATGGCTTCTCACCATCTCACAGATTAGGAAAAAAGGGAGGAAAAGCCTTCCCAAGGTTTTCTGGGAGCACTAAAAGCACTTTAAATCTCCCCTTGACTCCCGAACAAAGCGATGGGCTGAGTGTCTGATCCCACTTTAGTTCCCTTTCCCAGCTGTGATGGGAAGGGAACACGTGCAATAAGGCCAGAAATGCAACCAAAACTGTGTGTGGAATAATTAGTTACAGAACAAATCTCCTGGTGGACCATCCAGTTTTATCAGGCAAAGTGTTTATGTGATGATGTGAAAGAGGGGTTTGGCTGAACAAACGTGGCCAGGGAGACATTTGAAATTTTTAAGACTGTTTGGCAACACTTAACCTTAGGGAAAAACAATATTCCTGTGGGAAGGACAACAGGGAGAGAGCAGTTCATTGTGGGGACCCTCTGACAAGAAAACTGATCACCTCCCAAATTATCTCCACCCCAAACAAGGCCGAATGAGCACAGGAGTTTAACACATCATGTGGTGGTGATGCTCAAGGAAAGGGGGATCTGGAGCAGGGACACACTTCACACCAAGTCCTGGGACAGCAGCAAAGTCTTCTCCTGCCCTGTTGAATGCCAAAGAGAAAGGAAGAAGGGGGTCCAAACAGGGCATGAGTGTGGAATTGTCATCCCAGACCCACAGCAGCTCCAGTGAGAAGGTGCAGAGTATCTGAATCACTGACTGTGTCTCGTGGACAGATTTCTATCCCCTTTAATGGCAGCTTGGTTTTACATCCCCAGGTGTTGCTTGTCTCCAACAACAGAAAGTGGGACAGTGTCTCTTCTTCCTTTCATGGAATCATAGAATCCCAGAATGGTTTGGGTGGGAAGGGACCTCAAAGCTCATCCAGTCCAGCCCCCTGCCATGGGCAGGGACACCTCCCACTGTCTCAGGTTGCTCCAAGCGCTGTCCAGCCTGGCCTTGGCCACTTCCAAGGATGGGGCAGCCACAGCTTCTCTGGGAATTCCATCCCAGTCCCTCATCACCTTCACAGGGAAGAGCTCCTTCCCAATATCCCATCTCTCCCTGCCCCCTGGCAGTGGGAAGCCATTCCCTGTGTCCTGTCCCTCCATCCCTTGTCCCCAGTCCCTCTCCAGCTCTCCTGGAGCCCCTTTAGGCTCTGGAAGGGGCTCCAAGGTCTCCCTGGATCCTTCCCTTCTCCAGGTGAACACCCCCAGCTCTCCCAGCCTGGCTCCAGAGCAGAGGGGCTTCCCAGAATCAACTTAGTGGCCCCCTCTGGACTCACACAGGTGAACAGTGTCTTGTGTTCCTGAAAACACACATGGAGCTCCCACCAGAGCAGGGCACATTCCCATCACAGCATTCCCAGCGGCAGCTCCAGGCAGGACCTCACAAGCCCTGCCAGAGCCTGGCTGTGCTGAGCACAGGAGGAGGAGACAGGCAAGGATTTGTCTGTGACACAGGGAAATCGTTTGGGGCTTGCTAGTTGGATAGCAAGGCAATTCACCGGCTTGGACTGTGCTCAGAACACATGATGGGGTTGTCCCAGTGTCGCGAGAGGTTTCCATCAGCCCATTGTGAGAATCTGTTCAGAAATCAGAGTTTTAGCTCAGACACAGGAACAAACTCAGGGCTTTCACCACCTCAGGAATCACCTAAGGCTTGGAAAGCTCTGCTCCAACCCCAGGCACTGAATCCTCCTGGGATCACCACGAGGGTGTTGAGACCCTCATCCCCACCCCAAACACCAGCACCACCATGGATGGAGCCCATATCCCTCCACACCCATTCCAGGGGCACCCACTGCCCTCTTCTCCTGCCCTCTCCTTCCTAGTCCCTCCATCATTTTCAGGTCCATTCTCACCCTTTCCAGAGCAAAGCACCCCAAACTTGCCTTTTCACTCACTGCTCTCCAGCTGAACACTTCTCAACAGGCTGATGTGTTTGTTGTCTCCTTTTTTCCAACATCAGGAGTCTTTCAGATCCCTCTTTTTTCCTCATCCCACAGCTCCCACCCGAGGTGGAGCAGGAGATATTTATTAAGAACTGTTCCACTTCCCCTTCCTCTGCATTTTGCAGCATCTCCATTTTCTGCTCTGTGGGACCAGGGCCAGGAGCCCAGGGAATGGGCTGGAGCTGTGTCAGGGCAGGGTCAGGGGGGATCTCAGGCCAAGGCTCTTCTTTGCCCAGAGGGGGGTTGGGCACTGCCCAGGCTCCCCAGGGCAGTGGGCACAGCCCCAAGGCTGCCAGAGCTGCAGGAGGGTTGGGATGATCCTCTGGGGACAGGGGGGGACTCTTGGGGATGGGCCTGTGCAGGGCCAGGGGTTGGATGGATGATCCTTGGGGGGCCCTTCCTGCTCAGCACATCCTGGGATCCTGGGTTTCCTTGCTCAGCCCACAGAGGTGCGTGCTGTCACCAGGGGGAATGTGATGCTCCTCGAGATGTCCAGGCTGTGAGTGTAAAGATGTTTTTGCAGTGTCTGTTTGCCCCTGGACTGCACAGGAGCATCAGTGCTTCAGCCTTCACCCCAATTCTGGATAGGGATGTAGAAAGATTTTAGTAAATCATGGAATCACGGAATGGTTCAGGTTGGAAGGACCTTAAATCCCATCTCATTCCACCCCTGCCAAGGGCAAGGACACTTTCCACTGTCCCAGGCTGCTCCAACCTGGCCTTGGACACTTCCAGGGATCCAGGGGCAGCCACAGCTTCTCTGGGAAATCCATTCCAGTCCCTCACCACCCTCCCAGGGAAGAATTCCTTCCCAGTATCCCATCTAAAGTCTTGCAAAGTTCTGTATCTCTCTTCAACACTTCAGACATCTTTTCCTCTGGGAATAGGGGATCAGACCTGGCAACTCTTCTCCTGGGATCTTCCCTGCAGATCTCCCTTCCTGATCCTTCCTAAGAGGCTCTAAGTCCTAACGCACTTGGGAATACATATAGCAGGAATTAATATCTTTAGAAACCTGATTACCATGGAATATCCTGAGTTGGGAGGGACTCACAAGGATCATTGATCCCATTCCCCTCAAAAATCCCACCCTGTGCTGGGAATATTTGTCAGCCTTACACCCAGAGATATCTGGGAGCATTAAATCTTTGTTTACTCCATTAATTAACTCTCTCTTTACTCTTAATTTTTTGCTCTTTCATTTTGCTGAAGGTGTTTTAAAATACCAAGTTTCAGATTCTGCTGCAACATCTTCCAGAATTTTTTTAACCATATCCAGAAATCTTTTCTCTGCCTCCAGCTCTGGGGTTTATTTTGTTTTACACCAGGAAAACTGTCAATGCTACATGAAGATGCCACAAAACTACATAACTATAATTTTTATGGCCCTGCTGTGTTTGCATTTTAAATTTGCTGGTGGAACAATTCAATTTGGGTACAACGAGGGGCTTTGTTCTGTGATAAAATTTTATGCTTAATATGAAGAATTGTGGTTGTTGGGTGGCCACAGTGAGGTCTGGGATGTCCCAAGACATTCACTTGGATGTTATTAAATGCCCAGCTGTTCCTGATGCTGGAATAAGTTGGTACCTTTCTGTCACTCAACACCATAATTGGCTTTTGAAACAAAAAGACTTGTGGTTTTTTGGAATATTTACAAGCAAGTTGTGACATTTTTGACAGATCAGGCAAAGCTGCTGACTCAAAAAAGCTCATTTTTGTGACTATCAGCAACATGACCTCCCTGGTTTGGAAAGAACAAGAAGTGATTGTTCTGCTTAGAGCTGACAAGGAGCTTTCACATCCTTTGTCATATTCACAACATCTCTCTAATAGAGCTGTGTAAGAGAAAGTGCATTTGGAAGGATAAATCCCAGCACTGCACATGCATTCAAAGTCCCAGCAGGAAAAGTTTGGGCTTAGAAAATGTGTTTTTAGGATTAACTGCTGAATCATGGAATCATGGAATGGTTTGTTCTGGAAGGGAACGTAAAGCTCATCCCATCCCACCCCCTGCCCTGGGCAGGGACACCTCCCACTATCCCAGGTGGCTCCAACCTGCCCTTGGACACTTCCAGGGATGAGGCAGCCACAGGTCCTTTGGGAACTCCATCACCACCCTTACAGGGAAAGATTCCTTCCCGATATCCCATCTCTCCCTGCCCTCTGGCAGTGGGAAGCCACTCCTGTCTCTCCAGGTCCTTGTAAATAATCCCTCTCCAGATTTCTGGAACCATCTTCAGGTCCTGGAAGGCCACAATTAGCTCATCTCAGACCCTCCTCTTCACCAGGCTGGACAATCCCAATTCTCTCAGCCTTTCCACAGAAGAACAGGCAGCAGCAAAATTCCCACTTCCCCTTCTCACCAAAGGATATTAGGGAGGGACCCTCTGTCCATTTGATTCACACTCCCATTTCCAAGTGACACATCCTTGTAGGACCACACACTGCCTGGTTGCTGATAATCAGCCTCAAAATTCCTTATAATCCTAAAATAGCTGCATTTCTCCCCTTCCTGACAGCAATCCCAGAGCCTCCAGGCAGGGATAACCTAATTAAATGTCTGAGAGCCTTTTTGCCTGTGGTCATGTCTCGAGGATCTTTGTGAGCTGCTACCTGACATCACAATTTCTAGACCTGAAACCTCTGATATTTTATCTTTCTCTTGTTCAGTCTCTGTTCTGCTTCTCTCTCAAAGTTGTGACAGGCACTACAAAAATAGTAAAGCTGCAGCTTTACACCTCCAGCTCCTCAGCAGTCAAAAATCCGGGCCTAAAGTTGAGCACAGCTAAAAAAACTAGTGGAATTTGGGTTCCAACGTGGAAATGACCTGATGTTGGCAAACTGATATTGTAGAAGGTAACCATAGAAACGTTCTCAGCGGTGCCTCTGGAAGATTAGAAGTTGCAGGAGGGCAGAAACATGTTCTGGATTAGTTTTTGTTCGTGCCAGGGCTTTGCCCTGGCATGGGATTATTAATTACATGAGCTCATTCTGCACTTTAGGGAGCTGCTTCCACCAGCTGCAGGGGATTGCTGGGTGGATGAAGAGCCCCTGCTGTCCAAAGGAAGAGGAGATCCTGTGTTGGAGCTCCCAACTCACATGGAGTGTGAGCACAGTGTCCTGGACAGGCAGAAGCTGCATTCGAGTCAAGGAGACAAAGTCCAGGTTGGTGTTGGAGAAAAGGCTTCTGCTTTTAAAGATGGGATGACTCAAATGAGTCCAGGGGAGAACTTGTAAACTGATCCCAGGGCTGGAGCCCCTCTGCTTGGAGCCAGGCTGGGAGAGCTGGGGGTGTTCACCTGGAGAAGGGAAGGATCCAGGGAGACATTGGAGCCCCTTCCAGAGCCTAAAGGGGCTCCAGGAGAGCTGGAGAGGGACTGGGGACAAGGGCTGGGGGGACAGGACACAGGGAATGGCTTCCCACTGCCAGAGGGCAGGGAGAAATGGGATATTGGGAAGGGATTGTTGGCTGGGAGGGTGGGGAGGCCCTGGCACAGGGTGCCCAGAGAAGCTGTGGCTGCCCCATCCCTGGAAGTGTCCAAGGGCAGGTTGGAGCCACCTGGGATAGTGGGAGGTGTCCCTGCCAATGGCAGGGGGTGGGATGGGATGAGCTTTAAGATCCCTTCCAACCCAATCCATTCCATGATTCCTTGATTCCATGACACAGCCCTGATCTGAAGGCCAGCAGGGGCCTTCTCCTCACACCTCCCAGTATTCACAGCACATCAACCCTCCCTGTAAATCCAGGCCTAGCAACAAACTCAAATTCCCAAAAAACAGATTTACACCATCCCTGTAGGTTTAAATATCTCATTATGTGTTGCATCTTTGTGGTTTTGGCATCCTGAGACTCAATTCTCTGTTTTCCCACAAATCTGTGCCATTTCTATAAGACAAAAAAAACACTTGTGGACAATTTCCTTGCATTTTACACAAGTACAAGAACAATACACTTATGGAGCATCCATGGACACATCACCCATTTCCAAGTGTCTCTATTGACCAACTTCCAGGCACATGCAAAACCCAAATTAAAGCCATCAAAACTGATTAACTTTAGGGGTGGAGCCCTCTATTCTCCACACTTGTTTTGCTAATAACTAATGAATCATTAGGTGGGAATTGGAAGAGCAATCAAGATTTAATTGGTTTCACAATAGTGCTGTAAGATTCCATGTACAGTTTAATTGATGGAGATCCAGGAATCATTCAGGTAAACTTGCTCTGAACTGTTGCTGCTGTAACAGTGGGAAAAATAAGAAGAAATAAACCCACACTCTCAAAAAACCAACCCAGACGTCGTCTGTCCACCTCATCCTCCCTACCTTCCATGGAGGTGTGGAGGAAGATTTGGGACATCTCGGTGGGATGTGGGCAGGATCAGCTCTGCAAGGACACAGACATCTACTCCATGACTTGGCCAGACCTATTGTCACTAACACACACCTTGTCCCTGCTTTGGGGTGACACCCTTAGATACACCCTGGACATTTTTGACACCTTCTTTATTTTATTTTTTCACTGGTTTTTACTGTTTTTCACTGTTTCAGCCTCTACAGAGGGAGTTGGGGACATTCTCACTAGACCTTAGAGAGCAATTAAGGATACATATGAATTGATGCTAGAGACAAGACTTGGATGCTTTCACTTTCTGAGACCATGTTGGTGCAAAGCCTGGATAGAAGAATCCCAGAATCCTCATAAAATCATGGAATGGTTTGGGTTGGAAGGGACCTCAAAGATCATCCATTTCCAAAATTCTGCAGCGCCTCTGCACATCACTCAAAAGGGGATCTTGTTACAAAGGTTTTCTGGAAGAAAGGATGTGAGCCCAAGGCCTGAACATTGTTCCTTGGGGACATTCCTCCATGGGAAGAGCTCCCAGTCTACAATACAAAAGTATTTCTGTGCCCCCAGGTACCACCAAAGTTCTCCCCAAAAAAAACCCAACAAACAAGATGAAACAGGTTTTTCATGGCAAGATTCTGTCCCCATGCACATTTTAATCACAGAATAGAATTATAGAATCATTACTGTTGGAAAAGACCTCCAAGATCATCAAGTCCAGCCTTAAAATGTGTTTGCTTTCTTTTAATTCTAATTTTTATTTATTATTATTATTTCTTACTTTGAACTCAGTACAGCTGCTTCATATATACACCTAGAGGGGCATCACAGAGTCCCAGAATCACTGAGGTTGGAAAAATTCTCCAAGATCTGTGATCAATCCCCACCTTGTCACCCAGCCCAGTCATTCCTTGGACACCTCCCAGGATGTTCAGTGCCAGTGATGTTCACTTTCAGTGTCTGCCAGCCCTTTCCATGGAGAAATTCCTCCTGCTGCCCAACCTCCTGATGTCTCCTGGGGCAGCTTCAGCCACATCCTCACATCTGTGAGGACCCTCAAAGGGTGAATCACACATGATCACACTCCCTGAATCTGGCCTGGCTTGGTGTTTCAGCTAAAAAGCTGAGTGTCACCAGGAAAGAAAATCATCTGAGGGAAAACATCTCATAGTTCTACACCAAGGATAACGACTCACTAATGGCCCCACACACAGCGAGACAGACGAGCCCCAACTCAGGGCTTTGTCTTTCCTTTTCCCAGTGTCAAAGACTAAAATAAATACAAAGCAGAATCAAAAAGCAGATGAATCAGACCCATTTCTCCCTTTGCAACGTGTGCTGCTGTTAATAACTTTTCGCTGATGATCTATTTGTGAGGTTCGTGCTCTTGCCCTTTCTTTGTAGTATCTGGACAGCTTCCCTCCAAAATTAATAACAAGAATTAAATCCCTAGTGAGCTTCAGGCAGTGTCTGATCCTTTTCCCTGCCAAGGACAAAGCTCTGCACCATGTGGGTTTAACCAGAGCAGTGTAGAAGAGAAGAATTGGTTTTTAGCACAAAGATTTTTAGAGATTTTGAAATATAGTCCCAATAGGACTGTGAAAGCAAACATTTATATATTTTTCCTGGGTAATTCTAGAGGGGAAAATTACAAGCAGCCAATGAAAGCATTTAATTTTGACACATTGTAGGGTGATTTTGATTCTGAAATTGTATAATCAATTACAATATATTACATTATAACCCGTGTTACATTCTTGCAGTTTGGAAGAAAATAGTTTAAAAATGAAATGTGAAAACTTCCCAATCTAAAGAATCAAGAACAACCCACCTGGAAGGGATGGAGACCCATGGTAGCAGCAATCAGAGGGAAAACTTGGAGGTTTTGGGAGTGTCTCCAGCAGTGGAAGGAGCTCTGGCAATTGAAATGTGTTGGATTTTATGGAGAAATGGCAGATCCCTCCAAAAGCAGGTGACACGAAGCAGAAGGACTGGGCAGCTCTTTGATCACACTCATGGCCAACACACTCAAATCATCTCCTCCACGTGGGCTCTCAGCTCCTTATCTCTCTGTGTCCTGTACAGACACTTAGAATCATAAAAACAAGGAATATCCCGAGTGGAAGGGACCCACAAGGATCATCAAATCCAGATCCTTGCCCTGCTCAGGGCACCCCAACAATCCCACCATGACTTGAGAGAATCATATTCGTTGGTTGAAGTCAACCCAGTGTCAACCCAAAGGTCCATCTGCCCATGGCCTGTCTGTCCATGTGCCCATTTGAGAACAGAGTTATAAAGGAAAAGACAAGTTTATTCCTTTAGCTGATGTATCTCACAGTGACCACAGCTCAGGTCTCACCTGCCTGAGGCCTCTCAGAGCACCTTTGTGCTTAAAAATTCCTCTGGGACTTCTATGAATTTCTCTAACCACAGATCTAATTCACTAACATTTCAGGACACCTGGTGGCTGAGAGTTGTGCAATTTAGTCATATATGGAATGAAAAAAACACCAAACAATTGCATTTATTCTGGTGTAGATCTGCTCTCACATCTTCCTTTTTCCTGGCTGCCCATTTTCAGTCAGTGGACAGTCACTGCAATTCCCGTTCCCACACCATCCTGGCATTCAGGATCTTTAATAGATGCTCCTGTACCTGTTCCAGCCTGAATGGGCACAGCCTGGTACAATGAGCCCATTCCAGGTCTCCATCCCTCTTGTTGCCTTTCTCTGTTCAAATTTCTCTATCCATGATTCTGTCGTACAAGCTCAGGTAGGGCAGGGAGAGCTGGGCTGGGCTGGGCTTGCCTTCCCTCCTCCCTTCCCTTCTCTTATCTCTTCCTTTCTTTTATGTGAATCCCTCCTCTCCTCCTTCCCCTCAGTAGCTGACGATCCTGCAGCACCTCACTGATCACAGTCCCTGTGAGCCCATGGAATCTGCTTGGAGGTCGTTCCCCTGGGTATAATTAATTTAGAAATCAAGGGGTTTTTTTAGGAATTTCCTCTATTTTTTGCCCATACCCTTTACATGACAATCCCTTTGTGAATATCTCAGCAAGGGATGCACCAGGTTTGAAATCCACAAACACACATTTCTGTTTCTCTGGAAATTCTCATCTCAAAGAGTTTGAAGAGTCACCCCAGAGGGACCTGGGTGGGACCTTCTGACCTCCAAAGATGCCACCAGAGGATGCTCAGAAAGGTCTTCCCCCCTTGGATACCTGTTGAAAAAAGGAGCTGCATGGAACTGCAGAGGGGACAAGGTGGAGCTTTGGCATTATTTCTGCTTCCACAGGGGAGGTCTGTGGCACCTTGAAATCATTGGAAGAAGGTCCTGATGGGAATGGAGACTTCAAGGGAAAAAAAAAGGAAAAAAAAAAAAAAAAAAAAAGAGAAAAAAGAGAAAGTCTTGGGATGTTTTTCCTGTGGCTCCTGGGTCATTCCAAGTTTAGTTTGATACAGGTGGAAGGGAAGCACCAGACTGAGAAAAGCCTGGAGTTAATTAACTTTGGAGGGTGATTGGCAGCTCAGCCATTGAGCTCCTCCACTGTCTGCACTGTTTGCAGTGTCTTTCCTGGTTATCCTTTGGGAAGGAACAGGTACAAACAGGAGCTGCCAGGTGGTTTCACCCTCCCAGGGGATCTGTGCTCCATCCTCTGCCCACCAACCCCCAGTGCCTCCTGTCCTCAGGTGGGAAGTTCCTCCCCTTCCTCTCCCACCTTGCCTCACATCCTTCCAGCCTGGATGAGTCCCAGTGCTCCCCATTATTCTGATTATTCTGCATCACCAAATCCTTTTTGTGGGCCCTGTAGTGACTTCCCTTGGGAATCCTGCAGCTGGGAGTTTAATTAGCCAGCACCTCATTAGTGTGTCCTCCCCAGCAGCCACTGCTCAGCCTTGGAACCACAAACTTCCTCCAACATGGACACACTTCAGCAGGTTAATTGCTTTATTTAAAGTAAATTTATTTAAATTGCTTTATTTCCAATTAACTGAGCTCAGATTCAAACTTTTTCCCCTCCAATCCATGGCAGATGTTTTTAGGACAAGCAAAAGAACTCATTTCCCTGCCTTTGGGAATAGAGGTTTTGGGTCATTATATTTTTCCCTGATCCTCTGGGAGTCCAGAGCACAGGCTGAAGTCCAGAGTTTCATAACAAACATGCGAGGAAATGTGTAATTATTGTCTGGAGCATTTCATGATTATATTACAAAATGGAGATCTCCTTGTCATTAGCAAAGCTCTCCATAGGCACTTTTTTACTGGGAAGCTTTGAAACTATTACCATAATAAGCTGTTCCTCAAATCCTGATTGCTAATTAAAGCCATATATTATTGTCAGCTCCCCCATTGGTATGTGAGCTCAGTTTTACCTCATTATGGAGTAATAAATGCTTCTTTTTTCCCTACTCTTTTGGTTTTCCTTTATTCTTTCTCTTTTTTTTACTGGCAAAAACAAACTTGAAGAAAACTTGCTGCTGCATAAAACAGTACTACTCCCTTCCTTCTGGAAGGAAACTAGAGAGTCTATTCAGCACCTTTTCCACGCCTTTTCCACAAATAAAGCTGTATTGACTGTTCCCAAAGATCTCACCGAGCTTTGGAGTTAATTAAAAGTCAGTCTCTGTACAATTGCTGTGGCACAGGGAGAGTGCAAGTGAAGGGAACAGCAAAATATTCCCGGATTTTCCTTTGAAACTCAACCCCAGAGCGGCTCCATGCAAACACTAAATGAGGAAGGGACTTGTAAAAAAGCAAGGAAACCATGGTTGTTCTCCTCAGCACTGAGGCTGTTTGAATAACTTGGGACTCCCAGAAGGGTTAATGGCCCAGAATTACAGACAAAAAGAGATGTAAGATGTCAGACAAGTCCCCTGCTGGGACAGGCTGAGTGGGCAGAGCTGAGCAGCTTCTCCTGCAGCGGCACTGCAGCCGCAGAAACATCCATGGGATGTGTCCACTCGCGTGGGAGCAACCATAGCATTCCAGAGGAGGGAGAAATAGTAACAAGGAGCCACGAAGAGAAGGAGAGCAAAGTAAATACATACATGGAAGGTTGGACTTGATGATGTTGGAGGTGTTTTCCAACCTTGATGATTCCAAGGTCTTACAGCTGAGGGGAGACCTGATTGCAGGGACAACTTGGTGGGCAGGGGCAGAGGAGGGGCAGGGACTGAGCTCTGCTCTGTGGGGACCAGGGCCAGGAGCCCAGGGAATGGGCTGGAGTTGTGTCAGGGCAGGGTCAGAGTGGATCCCTTCCAACTGGGATTCTGTGAGTTTGAGCTCAGAGCTTTAAGGGATCTGTCTCAGGTGCCAAATGATCCTTAAACCCAGTGACCTCAGAGAGTGAACCACTGCCCAGCTCCACACCTCACTCTGGGGTCTGCTCTGCCCAACAGGGTCTCAAGGTGTCATCCTGCCCAAGCAGGGCAGGTCTCTGACAACTGAGACAGTGGGATCACAGAATCCCAGGATCTGCTGAACTGGAAGGGGCCCCCCAAGGATCATCCATCCAACCCCTGGCCCTGCACAGGCCCATCCCCAAGAGTCCCCCCTGTCCCCAGAGGATCATCCCACCCCTCCTGCAGCTCTGGCAGCCTTGGGGCTGTGCCCACTGCCCTGGGGAGCCTGGGCAGTGCCCAACCCCCCTCTGGGCAAAGGAGACCCTTGGCCTGAGATCCCCCCTGCCCCTGCCCTGACACAACTCCAGCCCATTCTTGTCACTGGGATGGGCCAGAGGATGTTCACTGACAAGGAAAGAGCCTGTTAATGAGCTGATCTGCTGAGCTGCATTTTCCACTGAACTTTGGGATTCAGCTTCCCAATTCCACGGGGAAGGTGATGCTGTGCTGGTCTGACATCACAAAAGCAGAACATCCTCTGTGTGTTCCTGTTCCCAGGAAACTCTGGGAAGAGAGGAAAGGACCAGCATGAAAACAGCAGGCAATGGTTTGTACAGAGGGAAGGGGAGGTGGAACATGGAGCAGACAGAACAGGAGGCTGCCATGGGATTGGGTATCCCTGGGAAGTGCTGGCACAGAGGAACATGGAGCAGAGGATGGAGAACAATCCTGGGAGGTATATGCAGACAGCACTGATCTCCTGCCAGGACACCCAGCACAAATTGGGTCTTTGAGGTACAAAAAGACAATCATGCCCAAGCAGCCTCATTTTGTACCCCTGTGCTGCCCCTCCAGCCTTTCCCGGCCATGGGGAGGGACATGATGGAATGGTCTTTGCCAAGTGCTTAAAACTCCTGACAGCTGATGCATTACCCTTCCAGGCCCCAACACAACTTTTCCCAGAGTAATTACTTTCGATTCCCTCACAATGAATACTCTGCTATTTTTTCCTTTCCAATAATTGAGTATATTTATCCTTAACTAAGATTAACTGTCTTTTGGAGCCCAAAATGGATGGGATTGCCTTGGGAGATCAATACCAAGGCTCATAAAAGTTGTCCCTTTGTGAATTCCTGAGGGTCCTGCAGCTGACCTCAGATGACCGTTTCTCCCTTCTTGAGCAACCTGGTTTAGTGGGAGGCGTCCAAGGGTTGGAACAAGATGATCTTTAAGGTCTCTTCCAAACTTCCAACCCAAACCATCATTCTATCCATGGCCTCCCACTGTTGTCCATCAAATCCTGTGGGAAACCTCTGGGTTGGACCTTGTGGGTGGTGTGTCCTGCTGGTGTCATCCCTGGGATAAAGCAGAGGTTTGGATTCATCTGTCATTTATTATTTTGTTCTTTCTCCTGTTTTTAGGTTGCCCTGATCTTCCCTCTCTCCTCAAGTTTCCTGGCAGTGTGAGTTCCCCAGTACCACAAGAAAGGGAAGGATTTGCCCTGTGATTCCATCTTGTAAAGTATCTTCTCCCTGAGGAAAACATGTGAAAAGAGGCAGTGATGGGATGGCAGCAGGGCCATGGACTTGTGGAAAGCAGGACTCAGCTCTGAGAATGTGCCAACAACAAAGTCAGATGGGTGGTTGCCCCAAATCTTTACAGTTATCAAACTTCTCAACAGCTCAAACAGGTTGATTAGAAAATCCCTTTCTTCGGTCCTGGGATGGCCCTAGTTCTGGTAGGATCTCATCCATGACTGTCTGGGAAGATTATCATGTTAGTTCACTAGAGAGTTATTTGACAATCTATTTAGCAAATAAAAATAAAACTCAATTTCTGCCTGCCCAGGCCTGCAGTCAGGACCTGGAAGGGATGCTAAAACCTGAGGTGAAAATCCCAGGGCAAACCAGCTCTGGACAAGTCTGGGCTGTGAGTCTGGACTTTACAAAGCCAGTGGGAACAAGGGCTGATCTGGGAGAGCTGCTGAATTTGCTGCTTTATTGAAACAGCACAAACTGGACAAGGTGATCCTTCCACAACCTTGTCCCGGGCTCAGTTTTCCCTCCACTGCCAGGAATATGCTGAGAAATGGCAAAGGGTGATGAAGGCAGGAAGATGTTGTGAAATATTGCCCTCCCTAAAAAATTACACCTCTAGAAAGACAAATTTTCCTTATGTCCAAGGTGGGGATATTATGTCCAAGGGACATTTCCTTATGTCCCTCCAAGGCAGAGGGAGTCGTTTGACCCTCTCCATTGTGATCAATGCCTTTCAGTGGCAATTTTTGGAGTTTTGAAGTTCATGGAGTGATGGCTGAGCTTCCCATTTCCTTCTGCACAAGGGGAAGATCCCAACCTGCTCAGAAAACACAGGAATCAAGAGGTGGGAGAGTCTTTTGATCCACAAGAAAAGTTAAGACCACAAAGAGTTGGCTGAGCCAACTGGGCTTGGCCTTCACTTCTCCACCTGCCACACTGTGGAAATATCCAACAAGAGGAAGGGAGAGTTGACAGTTATTTTACAATGTCCGTGTTGCAAATATCAATTTTTTAACACTGTTTCCTCTCTGCCATGTGTATTTTTAATACAGCTTTTAGAAAATGGCAAAATAAGGCAAAGAAGTCCTTGAACACCAGGGGGAAATATGGACACCTGAGATGGATGTTAGAAATACTAAGAGGACACCTGTGATATATTAGGAAGCAAAAAATATCTCCTTGGATTTTTGCCTAAGAGCCTCTTGGAGACTCCAAAATTTACACTGGACTCATTCAGATATTTTTAGGACTATTATTAAATATTAACTGTAAAATCATCATATGAGGATTCCTTTCACTGTAGATATTCTTAACTACCTAATTTTGAGCCAACTGCCTTAAAAATTTGCCAGGTTTCTGTGTCTCCAGCAGAACTTCTCTTAAAGGGACACAGTTTGATTTCCACCCTTTTTTTTTTGCTCAGGGATTTTGTCCCATCCTTGAAATATCCAAGGCCACATTGGACAGGCCTTGGGGCAACCTGGGATAGTGGAAGGTGGTTCTTCTCCCTTTGGGGTAATTTGTGACTGTTGCAAATGAAACAATTTAAGGACGTTTCCATTTCATTAAAATTTCCAGAAACATCCTCCCCACACCAAACACTCCAAAACAGGAGGCTTTGCCATCTGGGTAAATTGGGAACATGTCTGAAAATTATTAATTTATTAATTGTCTTGTTGAAATTTCTTAATTGAATTATTGATTTAGTGGCTGGAGCGTGTCCAGAGAAGGGAACAGAGCTGGGGAAGGGGCTGGAGCCCCAGGAGGGGCTGAGGGAGCTGGGGGGGCTCAGTCTGGAGAAAAGGAGGCTCAGGAGTTCTCTCCAATTCCATTCTCTGGAATTCTCTCCAACTCCCTGACAGGAGGGGGGAGCCGGGGAGGGGGTGGGTCGGGCTCTGCTCCCAGGGAACAAGGGACAGGAGGAGAGGGAATGGTCTCAAGTTGCACCAGAGGATGTTCAAGTTGGACATCAGGGAAGATTTCTTCATGGAAAGGGTTGTAAAGCATTGGAATGGGCTGCCCAGGGCAGGGGTGGAGTCCCCATCCCTGGAAGTATTGAATAAATGTGTGGATGTGGCTCTTGAGGACGTGGTTTAATGGTGAACATGGTGGTGCTGGTTGGAATCAATGACCTTAGAGGGCTTTTCTAACCACAAGGATTCTGTGATTCCATGATTTCCTCTGCATTTCACCAGACCACTACCAAGTTCAGCCGAGCCCTCCTGAGGAACAAAACCCAAGAAAAGCAATTTCCAAAGCCCCAGGAGTCTGGAGTGGCCTTCAGAGGTGTCTCTGGAGTGACCCTCCCCCAGCAGGGACTTTGCTGGCACAAGTTTCATGTCCCTCTAAATTTCCAACCCATCAATATCAGCAGCAACCTCAGCGCCAAGGTCTCCTCTTATCTCCCAAAAACTTTGTTTTCCATCACTTTCCTGACTCCTCCAAGGGAAAGCTCAATGATTCTATTCCACCTATTAGCAGGCTTTTAATGAGCATTGGTAATTACTGGACAGCATAAATTTTAATAATTATTATTATAATTCCTAATGCAATCATTAATCAATTCCTTATTATTGAGATAGCAATTCCACAAAGATTAATAACACCAGTTAATACTTTTTAATTAATTTAATTTGGGGAGGTGAGGAAGTGAAATGGAAACTCTGCATTGTTGGCTTTTCTCAGTGGGAATTTTCTGGAGCAGCCAGTGCCCTGCATGGGATATTGGTCCCTCAAACTGGAAATGGGAGAGAGGGTGGGAACTGTCCTGTTCTACCTCCCAGGAGACCCTGAGATGGGGATTTGCATGGAATGATCCCTGTGATTTAGGCACCATGTCCAGACTGCCAGGAGGAGGGGGATTGATGGTATGGGAGCCTCCAGTGGGATCATGACTTCACGATAAATTGAATTAATGGCTGAGGAAATGTGGGGACTGGGATGAGGGTTTACTCTTGGGATAAGAAAAGTCCCTTCCTTGATTCTTACTCTGCCATGGAAGGTTCTTTCCCAGTGATCACGGAGAGACTCCCAAATCCCAGCTTGTTTTGGTTGGAGTGTTCTTTTCTGTGGAAACTGTGCCATTTATCATGAAACAAAGCAGGAACCAGGAACTGGGAAAGCTCAGGGCTGAGCCTGTCCCACCTCCTCTCTCAGTGAAAGGGGACAGGGCAGCCTGGCCTGGGGCCTCTCAACAGCACTGGACTCACCTTCAGGATTCAGCTGTTTAAATATCTGGATGTGAGCCCTGCAATTCTATGGATGTTGAGATATAGAGTCATGGAATGGTTTGGGTTGGAAAGGACCTTAAAGCTCATCCATTCCCATTCCTGCCCTGGGCAGAGACACCTCCCACTATCCCAGGTGGCTCCAACCTGCCCTTGGACACTTCCAGGGATCCAGGGGCAGCCACAGCTTCTCTGGGCACCCTGTGCCAGGGCCTCCCCACCCTCCCAGCCAACAATCCCTTCCCAATCTCCCATCTCTCCCTGCCCTCTGGCACTGGGAAGCCATTCCCTGTGTCCTGTCCCTCCCATCCCTTGTCCCCAGTCCCTCCCCAGCTCTCCTGGAGCCCCTTTAGGGTCTGGAAGGGGCTCCAAGGTCTCCCTGGATCCTTCCCTTCTCCAGGCTGTTATTGATGTGTCCTTTCTGACATTCCCATGGCATTCTCATCCAGCTACAAATCCCTGAAAGCCCCATTCCCAAGTCCTGTATTTTCCTTCTGGGGCCACATTGTCTCCCTTTTATCCCACAAACTGGGAGAGGTGAACTGCATATGGAATATCAGCCACCTCTGGGAGGGGGATAAAGCCCAGGTGGGACCTAGCTGTGCTGGGAGATCTCATTTGGCACAAGTTGGAAAGAGCCCCTTGAGGATCATCAGGAACTGAAGGGATGCAGAAGCTGAGGAGCAGCACTCCAGGCTCTTTTGGAGGACATTATCCAAAGGACCATCCCAGCTGTGGGGTGAGAACCACACCTGCAGGTTTTCCCACCAAAGCCTCGGAGCTGTTGGGGGGGTGGTTGACCCTGAGCAGCAGGAAAAGTTTTCTTGATGACCAACCCTCTCCCGAGGGATTTCACTCACTCAGGGAAACGAGTTTTCATTTTAACATCTATGTTCTTCCTCCCGAGCATTTAATCTTCAGGAATCACTTCCAAGAGTCTCTCTACTGCTTTGCTGATGAATGGAGCCTCTCTGAGAAGGCCCCCAGGTTGGCAATGGTTTCAATTAATTTTCCATCTCTCCTTTCTGAAGAACCCTCCTGGTCCCCTCCAGAAGCAGCACCATTTCCACCTGCATAAAATAGAATATATGGCTGTTTTTTATTTGCAAATTGATATTCCCATGGGGTTTCAGGATGAGTTAAGATCTGGAGGCAATTCATTTTGTCAAGGGGAGGTTTTGGAGTGGATTTGGGAATCACAAGAGGCATCACCCCATGGAAGGGGCTTCCAGTGTGGTTCCTACCAGGCTTTTAAATCTGCTCCTCCAGACAATGTTATATAATAGAGTAAAACAGGAAGATGAAATATCTGCAATCAGGCACAAAAATCTGAGATAAGTTTCAGTGATTATGGGGTTGTTCTGGAGTCAAATTTTGCCATTTTCTGTAAATGACTCAGTTTTCTTTCTGCTTTTATTTGGGGTCCAATGACAAAGCCACAGCACAAGAGAACTTTCCTTCCTCTGTGTGACCCTGTGGAGATTCCCAGCTCCACCTCTAGTTAAAGCCACCACCAGAAGAACTTATGCAATTAAAAATCAGGCATGTCCTCATGGATTTCTCCCCCTTTTGCCATAAAATACTCCCAGATCACAAGCTGTAGGGACCTCTGAGGAGTGAGTTTGCAACAAAGAGGATGGAGCTTGGCAAGGAGGGGGACTGGGAATAATGGAATGGCACCAGCATTCCTCACATTCAGTGTGGGATGGATACAATTCCCCTCAAGACTCCCAGGAGAACCTGAAGAAGCTTTTTTGGAGATGTAGGAGAGTGATATAAGTGAGCAGGAGGGCATCCAATGCTGTGAGGAGCAGAGAAATCAATCCTCTCCTCCTTGGTGTTTTATTATCCTTCTGTAACTCACCTTTCTCACAGGAGCTCAGACTCTTCTGCAAGGATTTGTCTTTTTGTTAAATTTGTGTCCCAGAACAACATGTTGGGATGATCCTCTCAGGGACGGGGGTGGGGGACTCTTGGTGATGGGCCTGGGAAGGGCCAGGGGTTGGATGGATGATCCTTGGGGGACCCTTCCAACTCAGGATATCCTGGGTTTCTGTGTTCACCCTCAAGGGGGTGATTCCGTCTCCAGGAAGCTCAAGATATTTGTATAAAGACAAAATGCAGCATATCCTGGAGTATATCCATGCAGCAGGAATACAGCTTTAGGGGAGGAGAAGACTTCCAGCCTCTCCAGTAGAAGATCATGGAATCATTCTTGTTGGAAAATACATCCAAGGTCATCAGGTCTGTGTGTGTGTTTACTCTGTTCTCCTTCACTTCATGGCTTCTTGTTGTTTCTCTTCTGGGATCTCAAAGAATCTCCTGAGCTGGAAGGGCCCCCCAAGGATCATCCATCCAACCCCTGGCCCTGCACAGCCCCATCCCCAAGAGTCCCCCCTGTCCCCAGAGGATCATCCCAACCCTCCTGCAGCTCTGGCAGCCTTGGGGCTGTGCCCACTGCCCTGGGGAGCCTGGGCAGTGCCCAACCCCCCTCTGGGCAAAGAAGAGCCTTGGCCTGAGATCCACCCTGTCCCTGCCCTGACACAACTCCAGCCCATTCCCTGGTTGGCCATGGGTGCAATATTCCCTTGACATGACTCTCCCAGTGTAGGGTTGACTGTACCTGCTGTGTTTGAGGAAGAAAGAGGGGGAAATGATCCCCAGAGTGGGAGGGACCTGCCTGGTACTGGCCAGCGCTTCCCAGGGGACCAGAAAGATCCATGTGGGATTTCACCCCTCAGTTATGGCTGTGGATCCTTCCTGGAGGGGCCACCTAAGCCCCTCCCTTGGAGAAGCTGGACAGGGGCACAGGGAGGTGATAGTTGTCCTTTGAATGTCTCTGTGCTGATGTTTCTCCCCATCCCAAAGTCTATCCTGTATCCAGGGAACACCTTTCCAAACTGAACCCAGGTGCTCCACTGCTTAATGATAAAGTGGGATCCTGACTGGATGTCCAAGCACAAGACTCCTCCACATTTCCACTGAGAAGAAATTACTCTTCACTCTGCCAGCTGAGACTTGATAAATCAGATGAAGCTGTCCCTGCCATGATGGATTGGTCCTCCTGCTCCTTGACAACACTCCAGAGCAGGACTAGAATTTAGATGTCCCCAGAGCCACCACCTGGCCCAGGAAAATCCCAGTCCTCCTTTGTAGAGTGGCTGAAGTGGGCCTGGAGAGCATTTCCACGACCTCCTCGGGCATTTCTGTGAGACAACTGGTGAGGCAGGTCCCTAACAGATGGAAAAAGGGTTGGAGCAACACCAGCAGAACTGCATGTGTCACCTCTGACTGAGAATTCCCTGGAAGCATTCAAAAGACAAGTGGTCATAGAACTTCATGATATGGTTTAGTGGGAATGGTGGTATTGGGTCAAAGGTTGGACTTGATGATCTTGGAGGTCTTTTGCAATCTTAATGATTCTGGGACTCTGTAAACTTGGGACAGCAGTGATGTGACTGAGTGTTAGAATAGATGGAAAGCCTTTCCTGGCTTCCCATGGAATCTGCTCTGTCAGGGTGCTTTCAAATTCCTGATACCCCAACTCTTTCCACTGGAGGAACATCAGAAGCTGAATTTCAACCTCCAGTTGCATCCAAACACCCACCAAGGCCTGGCTTTCCCAGCTCATCCACGAATCCCAGCTTTCGTGCTCAAAGGCATTGGGAAAGGGCCTGGGGGCTCCTGGAGGACTCAGGAGTTTACAGGTCTGTCCTCAGAGGCAGCTGTTGGACTTCTCATGGTCAGAAATTTCTCCAGCTTCTTCCAAGAGAAGATATGTTAGAAAAATCAGCCAAGTTATCACTTTTAATGTCTTATAACAATTCATACAGAATCCCAGAATCATGGAATCCCAGGATGTGCTGAGCTGGAAGGGCCCCCCAAGGATCATCCATCCAACCCCTGGCCCTGCACAGCCCCATCCCCAAGAGTCCCCCCTGTCCCCAGAGGATCATCCCAACCCTCCTGCAGCTCTGGCAGCCTTGGGGCTGTGCCCACTGCCCTGGGGAGCCTGGGCAGTGCCCAACCCCCCTCTGGGCAAAGAAGAGCCTTGGCCTGAGATCCCCCCTGACCCTGCCCTGACACAACTCCAGCCCATTCCCTGGGCTCCTGGCCCTGGTCCCCACAGAGCAGAGCTCAGTCCCTGCCTCTCTTCTGCCCCTCCTCAGCAAGTTCTTTCCCACATTGTGGTGTCCAAAGTGCCCCAGTTTTGCAGGGGAGTCCCCCCAGGTCAGAGCAGAGCAGCACAATCCCCTCCCTGATGCCCCCAGGACACGGTTGCCCCTCCTGGCTGCCAGGGCACTGCTCCCTCGTGGCCAATGCACCAGGACCCTTTCCCAGCTCCCTTTCCCAGCACTGCTTTCCAGCCTCTCATTCCCATTCACTCTGTACATGCAGGGTTGCCCCATCCCAACAGTACAATCCAGCACTTCCCCTTGAACTTCCTACACTTGGTGGTTGTCCAACCCTCAGATTTGTCAAGGTCTCTGCAGGGCCTCCCTTTAAGAACCCACAGCACACACCTTCCAGGCTGTGACATTCCTGTGTGGATTTTGTGGGTTTATCCCACAAACCTATGTGGGATTTTTACAAATAAAGCTGGCTCAGAACACAAAAATCAAATGCCCAGTGTGCCCAGTTCCTGAGGAAAAATGGATTTGTGTAATAACCCACCTTCTCCCAAATTCCACTCTCCTTCTCTCCCTTGTGTCTTCCCAGAGTGGTCTGAACCAGAGAAGGAAGAGATTAACATCTTTCCAACCACCCAATAATGGTTCTTAGACTAATTAAAACAAATGCTCACATCTCAGCAGCTGCTTTTCTCTCTGATATTACCAGGCATTAATCAGCACAGAAGGGTTTTTAAATCAGTTACCAGCAACTGGAGAAGTGAAGTGACACAACACCTGCATTAGCAAAGCTGATTTATTCAAAAGATAAATAGGTATCACCTCCTCTTTGAGAAATGAATCTACCTTTACCCTGAAATATGATAATCACCAGGTGCCAGCAGAAAACTCTTGGAGAGGCTGCAGGGCTGTTCCTGCAGGGTTTGGGAATGAATTCATCCATATGATGGTCCAGAGCCTCAGACTGTGGTTGAACCAAAGTAGTGGCAGCTCCTCTGGCTTTAAATTGTCCCTCTTTTCAAGGATTTTACAATCATAGGTTGTGTTGTGTTGGAAGGGACTTTAAAGATCATCTGGTTCCAACTCCCTTGCTATGGCAAGGAATCCACCTTCCCTGAATTCCACATATCCCACTGGGGTGGATGGTGTTATTTACTTGTGTGTGCTCAGGTTGTGGGTTCCCTTCATTTTTGGGAGTCTCAGAGGCAGTTTTAAGAGGGAGGGGTGAAAGGAGGGATGAAAGGTGGGATGTTCCTCCCCAGGAGCTGAGGAAAGCTCCCATCCACTGAAATCTCTGGGAATTCCAAAACAGTGGCTGCCAGTGGAAATCAGAAAGCCATGGAATCCCAGGATCTGCTGAGCTGGAAGGACCCACAAGGATCATCAGGTCCAACTCCTGGCCCGGCAAAGGCCCATCCCCAAGTCCTTGGGGTGGAATTGATCCCACAGGACTGCAGGGAGCCCCTCCACAAGTTCCTGGGCTCAGGGGGAGGATGGAGGAGCTCGGAGATGAGTTAAATGTAAATATCTGGCCTCTGAAGTTATTTGTTTGCTTTTTTTTTTTTCCTTTTAGAATAGAAATGAGTCTCAATCTGGAATAGAAAAGACCAACAGCTCATCAGAGCAGCACAAACCAAGGAAGAGATGAACATAAAAACACTCAGTAGGTGATTTTCAAGGGAGATGATGTTCATAATCATCCTCCCAATCTTTCCGGGGCTGAATTTCCACCCCATACACAACAAAATTCCATCCTCAATCCCTCAGCTGCTCTTTCCCTGACCCACAATTTTGGAGCTTCTTTGAAACCAAACTTACACATTAAAGACTCAGTGGAATTGGAGTTGGCTCTGCCCTTGTACAGTTTTTACTCTCCACAGAGTTGCAGATTAACAACATTTTAACAACTTGTCCTTTATTGGGAATATTTCTTCAATAAACTGAAGCAATTAATAGGGAAGGTGATCAATACTGCAGCCAATACATGTTTTTTCAGTGACTCTAAAAGGTGTCCTTTTGGCAGCTGGAGATTGTTGGGGCTGTAATTCATCATCCAAAACTCACCAGAGTCTTTGGGGTAGTCTAGGAAACAAGGAGCCCTTTCCTGAAAAGCATTTCAATGCAAAATGTAGGATTAATTTTCCTTGGGGTGAGTTTAAGGAGGAAAGCACAATTTTCCCACTCTATAGAATTCCAAATAGGAAGGCAAATGTAAATGGATTTCATCAGTGTGTACAAAACCAGAGTTCAAGTTGCTCTAAAGTTTCATTACCATCACATCCCATGGTGTGGAGGGTTTCCCTGGATGCAGACAGCAGAGAATCACAAAAAGCAGGAGTTGGGGAGGGCAGCAAACTGAAATAACCCCCAGAAAACACATTGGTTCCCATTTAGAATCAGCTCCAGGAAAATCAAAATTCAAGGAGATACGATGAAACAATTCTCCAGTCCCACATTTCAGGCTCATGGAGAGAGTTTTCTGTCATAAGGCAAGTCTGGGTCCCCAAGGGAAGCTCCTCTGGCACATTTTTCATGGCAGCTTTTGCAATGACCTCTGGATATTTGGTTCTGGGCAATTTCAGGAAATATTGCAAAGTGATGAATTGAGAAGCACCTGAAGCTCTGTCAGACTTCTCCTGGATTTTGCATTTAATTGAATTTTATCCGGCTTTGTCCCAAAGTGTCACTGAGATGTGATGTGTCTTTTATGGCTCCTGGGAAGTGGGATATTCCTGGAACAACAGAACGTGCAAAGAGCCTCCCAGACAGGCTGTGTGTGGAGACATTATTAAAGCTCCCTGAGCTTTGGGATCTCTGGGCACTCCTCCGAGGGGATGGGAGCACTGGTCCCTCAGCCCATCCCAGCACCCAGTCTGCTGCCACTCACAGAGATTTCAAATGAGGCACAAATTCCCTTCAACACCAAGGGAGAAACCCCAGGGAGAAATGTGACATTTTGGGGGCCCCTGTGTAAGCAGGATGAAGGAATGTCCTTCTGGTCTTTTCCAGCCTGGCCTTTGTGCTGGGGCTTGGAGTGACCAGGGAGGCAGGAAAATGCTTTGCTATTCTGCTCCCTTTTCCCTTTCCTGGGTGTCATGGGCAGGGCTGCACATCAGGAGAGGAGCAAATGAATCCTTTTCTCCTGTGGAAATTATCTATTCTATTCTATTCTACTCCACATCTATTCCTACTTGGGGCTGTTTTTATTCCAAAGCTGTGTTCCCATTACTCTGTTAGTCCTTCCTCCCCTGCATAAAAGGCACTGGGCAGGAAAAGAAATTCCTTTTCTTTCCATGGACACTAGGACAATTTCTCAACCTTTCCTGCCCCTCTGTATAGAGCAAAACCCCTTCCCGGTGCACAGCCCAGAAAGCTCTAAATAGGGTCCAGAGTTGACTGAGGTCAGATCTCATCAGGGTCTGCAGCTTCTCCTGAGAGGGAGGAACTGATCCCTGCTCTGTGTGACTGGGACAGGACCCAGGGAATGGGCTGGAGTTGTGTCAGGGCAGGGGCAGGGGGGATCTCAGGCCAAGGGTCTCCTTTGCCCAGAGGGGGGTTGGGCACTGCCCAGGCTCCCCAGGGCAGTGGGCACAGCCCCAAGGCTGCCAGAGCTGCAGGAGGGTTGGGATGATCCTCTGGGGACAGGGGGGACTCTTGGGGATGGGGCTGTGCAGGGCCAGGGGTTGGATGGATGATCCTTGGGGGTCCCTCCCAGCCCAGCAGATCCCAGGCTTCCATTATCTGCTCTGTGCTTCCTTCTCCTCCTTACACAGACACTGGGCTGTCCCCCCCTCCCTCCCCCCTGTGCTGCTCTGTATTCATTTCCCAGAGATCCTTATCTGTGCTCGGCTGGGGGGGAAAAATAGTTTCAAATTTGCACATCAAAAGAAGGCCACGTCTGCTATCAGGAAAATTAATAAGAATTAAGACCCTTTCAAGAGCTGTGCAGCCCAATTTTTGAAATGGAACCAATTAAAAATATTCTTGAGCTGAAAATGCTCTTGTGTGCTCAGTCCAGGTTGAACAGGCCTTTTCATTGATGAAAGAAGCTCTTTCCTCAGCTCAAACAACCAGGAAAACATCTAACAACTGGGTTTTTTTAGGGAAGAATAATCATAAATTTCTGACTGGGAGCACCCTTGCCATGAGCTGCACAGAATCATCTGGTAAGAGAATAATGAGAAGAGAATTGCAGGCACCAGCAGGCAACAAATTAAGAAAACAATTTGTTTATAGGGTGAAAGAGCAGGAAGATAATCCTTTGTGATGTGGCTTTAAGGAGGGAAAAGAGATACTATCTGTCATTCTGAGAACTGGAGCTTTGTCTGAATCAAGAAGAATCTCCTGAAAAATCACTTATAAATAATATTATTGTTTTTCTGTTAGAGAAACTGAACTGGATTGAAAAATTAATTGTATGACCCCAGGGCTGTGGGTGAATCCCAGAATGGTCCCAGAATCACAGAATAATTTGAGTGGGGAGGGAACTTAAAGCCCATCCAGTCCCACCCCTGCCATGGGCAGGGACACCTCCCACTGTCCCAGGGGGCTCCAACCTGCCCTTGGACACTTCCAGGGATGGGGCAGCCACAGCTTCTCTGGGAATTCTATTCCAGCCCCTCCCCACTCTCAAAGGGAAGAATTTCTTCTTAACATCTAATCTGAATCTCTCTTCTTTTAATGTAAAGCCATTTCTCCTTGTCCTATCACTCCCTGCCCCTGTAAGAAAATTTCTTTTTTATAAGCCCAGTCTAAGTGCTGAAGGTTCCCCCTGAGCCTTCTCTTCTCCAGGCTGTGTCTCATCTCTCTCAGCCTATGTTGTGGATGTTCTCCAGCTCTTTCATCATTTTTGGATCCCTCCTCTCATAGAATATGAGGTTGGATGGGGCTTGGAGCAGCCTGGGGTAGTGGAAGGTTTCCCTGCCCTTAGCAAAGGTGGGACTGGGTGAGTTTTAGGTGCCTTTCAACCCAAACCCTTCCATGATTCTGTGATTTCATGATCTTCTAGTCACCAGCAGTTTTTTTTTCTTTTATTGGTTGAGGGAACTCACATGCTGCTGACAATAAAATAATAAAATAAATAAAATAAAATAAAATAAAATAAAATAAAATAAAATAAAATAAAATAAATTAAAATAAAATAAATAGCTGTAAAACATTCTGGATGAGACCTTCACTCTTTTTCCCTGCACCTTTAGAGACCACATGGGCTCTGCCACCACCGCATTGCACAGTTTTTGGTTCTCAGCACCCTCACACCCCTCCCAGGTTTTGTTCCCTGCAGGACACAGCCCCCACTTCACTCCTAGAAATATATCCTTACATTTACAATTTTCAAATCCATGGTCACTGTGGCCCCTTTTGTCATTCAGAACATTCTGTAAAAACTCACTTGGTCCCTGGGCACCAATTTGTGTCACCTGCAAAATCCCTGGGATGATTTAACATAAGGCTGGCTCAGGAGGGCTGACAAGGATTAAGACTTTCCCAGCAGCCTCCCAGGAACTCATAGCAACTTTGCAGAAGTTTATGACCTTTTGGGGACATTAAATCCCCAGGAAACTATGCCGGGGAGGGGACTCAGAGATATCAAAGGACTATAGATCAAGTCAACCAGAAAAGAAAAATATACACAATTTAGGAAAGGCTTATATGGAAATGATTTCTGTCACTTCTGCCCAGTAAGAATGAGAGACTTAAAATGGTAGAGGAACCATCCTGAGTGAAAGTTGGGCCTCACAGAAATATCCTGAAGGAATGTCACTTCACATTTATCCTGAAGAGTAAAATGATAAATGGAGAGGGAAGCAATGGAGCCAATGTAGAGAAGTCAAGCTTGACCACAGTATGGAATTTATGTAAAAATAAAGGAGATAATAAATGTGATATGGAAAGAATTAATTTTTTGGTTCAGAGGTTTTGCTGGAGAATAAAACACAGCTGCCCAGCCTATCTCAACATAAACTCGACCTAATTCCATTCTGGGATCAGGCTCCTGCAGTGCCTGTGTGGGCACATCCACGGATCTGCACTGTGCAGGAGGGAAGGAG
Organism: Serilophus lunatus; assembly: GCA_013399895.1. NCBI lineage: Eukaryota > Metazoa > Chordata > Aves > Passeriformes > Eurylaimidae > Serilophus > Serilophus lunatus. The sequence continues at coordinate 604,964 of VXBA01000629.1, forward strand.
ATCCTGCAATCCCAGCTGGGAATTTCCCATCATTTTCTGCATAAGAGGCCCCAGGCCCAGGATCACAGGGATCAGAGAGAGGGGCATCAGGCAGGGTGGCAATAAAAGGCAGCATGGAAAAGTCAGCAGGAGGGATCAGCTCCCAGCAGGCACCTTCCCCACCCACCTTCCTGTCTCCCTGCTCCTGGATGCACAGCTGAGATCTGCCCAGGAAGAAAAGGGAAAAGGATTTTTTACCTCTTTGCTCTGTTGGCTCCCCAAAAAGGACATTTCCAGACACTCCACTGACAATCTGCTGCTGGAAGTGGAAAAGAGCAGCAGAGGGAAATACTTCTGCTGTAGGAAAAACCATCTCCCCATCCTGCTGGAAGCACCACCATGAGCTCCACCAACACCCTCCCATCCAAGCCCTGGTGGGTCCGTCCCCTCTCAACCCAGAGCAAAGGAGCCTCAAAAAACTGCCAGTGCTTCCCAAGGAACTCCTGCATGGATAGAGAGGGTTAGTGGTGACCACGGTGGAGGTGCTGGGTTGGACTTAATGAACTTCAAAGTCCTTTCCAACCTCAACAATTCCATGATTCTGTGACTGGAGGAGATTTTAGTGCTGTACCTTTCAATGTCCTGAGTTAGATGTGAAAACCCTCCTGCACTTATTTGCTGTGAGTGACAAAATGCAGGAGATTTTTTTGCATTTTGGAATCTCTCAAGGGCAAATTTCTGTGGCAACTTTGGCGTGAGGTTTGTGGCAGTTTGGGGGGATGAATTTTAGCCCCAGGGGAGGAGCTGCAATCATCTCTGAGGGCTGTCAAGGAAGACAACAGAACCAGCTGGATTTGCTGTCAGGGATCCCCCTTGTTGGAAGCAAAACATGAAAATTATAACTCGGTGCCTATAACTTGGTGGAGGGCAGTGGGAGAAAGGAAGGGAAGCTGCCCACTGATCAACATTTTAACTTTCCTATGTCTTAACTAAAGAGAGAAGGTTGGAAAATTTAACAGGGAATTCCTGTTCTCAAATTTAATTAGATTAATTGGCATTTAATATGCAGTAAGGGTTTGCAGATGTTAACAGGAAGCTCAATGATCTTGGAATAGAAGCTCCAGCATGTCCATGGATCAGCTCCCAGCAGCTCCTTGGCTTGATGGGAGTGACTGGAGCTGCTGAGGGAACCAGCAGGTGACCTGGCAGCAAAGGTGGCTCCAGAGACTGACCCCCCTGAGGAACCACAAAGTCCAGAGAGAGGCTTGGAGGTTTCAAAGCATAAACAAGTGTCTTTCCATAAAGCTCAAGGTCATGAATACACAGCAGCACATCTTTAAGAAGAGCTACAATTTGTGCCATCAAACAAAAATCACGGGAAAAAATATTTCCCACCTCTCTGGTGCATTCCCCACCCATGGGCAATGTCCCAGACCACAGTAGGTAACATCAGGACAGCAAAAAGTGGGAGAAACAGGCTTAAAATAATCCCATACTGTAAAAAATGAGCCTTGGAAGCGTGAAATCCTGAAGTGAACAGGCAGGAATTCCTTTCTACCACTTAGTTTCTCCTTCACCACTCTGGTCTAGCAGAGAAACCACCCACAGGCTTTGGATCTTTCTTTTTAATGTCACATATCCCTGCTTTTCAGGTGGCCAAGTCAAGATTTTTCAGAAAGCATTGAGCCCTTACATGTGAACTTTAATCTTTGATTTTTTTAAAGCAGCCAGAGAACCCAAAAACTTGTAACAGCCTTGGAATGAGGCCACATGTAAGGCCTGGATGAATCTTTGTAAGACAAATCTTGTGGCAGAGGGGCGAGGGAAAGAAAAATGAGGCTTATTGCTGGAGCCAGGCCGTGCTAGGAGACTCCTACAAATGGACTCTACAATGGAATTGTGAGTTTTTTCCATTTTTCTTCTGGATATTTGCTTGCAGACACTGTTTGCCAAGTACTCCTGTGCTGAGGGAGAGGAGGGGGCAAGTCCAGGCTGCTGGAGCATCCCATGGACAAGGGGGATAATTCTTCAAGCACAGCCCTGAAAATTCCATCAATATCCACAGTGTTAGATGAGTTTATTCCCATTTGTAGCTCTTCTGTTTGGGTGAGACGTTTGAATAAACACACAGCGGGATGCCTGGATTTCCCAAGCAGTGGGAAAATTCCAACCAGTGCTGTATAAACAGCACTCCAGGCCAATGGAGCAGGAACATCCCTGGAAACTCAGGTCCAGGAATACTGGCCAGGGGCACGTGGGGACTCTGAATCACCCAGACCTGTGGGTCTGGCTGCCCCATCCCTGCAAGTGTCCAAGGGCAGGTTGGAGCCACCTGGGACAGTGGGAGGTGTCCCTGCCCAGGGCAGGGGGTGGAATTGGATGAGTTTTAAGGTCGTTCCAACCCAAATCATTCTGGAATTCTGAGATTCTTTAACTTTGTGTCTTGGGGTGAGATGGGGAAGGGGACAAACAACAGATTGTGATGTTTTCCTAGAGGTGTGTGGGTTTGGATCGTGCAGCAGCCAAGGGTGCCCTGCCCAGGGGTAAGATGCAAAAGTCCCAGATGTTTGCAAAAATCCCACGATCTGCTAAACTGGAAGGGCCCCCCAAGGGTCATCCATCCAACCCCTGGCCCTGCACAGNCCCTCAGTCTCCTCTTCTCCCCCTGAACACACCCAGTGCCCTCAGCTGCTCCTCACACCCTTCCCCTCCAGGCCCTTCCCCACCTTCATTCCCTCCTTTGGACACTCTCCAATGGCTCAACACCTTTCCCACAATGTGATGCCCAAACTGCCCCAGTATTCCAGGTGGCTGTAGCTCAGTCAGGCCAGCCCTGGGAGAGCAGGATCTGGAGAGGCCCTGGGCCCATGAGGGGAGCAGTGAAACTCAACCATCAAATTCATTTCCTCGATCTGGGGCTGGGAACACTTCTGTGCTCTTGACACCTCTGTGCTCCTCCAGGGGATTCTCCAAGAGAAAAAGAAGGATTCGTTTAGAGAAAAAAACACCAAGTAAAAACAAACAGACTGGGGTTGGAATTGACTTGAAAGTGATCCTGGAGGCTGAAGGGATTGATGCTCCTGCACTGGAACAGTGGGGTTTGACAGCTCCCTGCCTGCTGGTGGTGCCAGGCAGAGCTGCACCACAGTGGGGTGTCACAGCTGACATGCTTTGCCCAGCCCAGAAGGTTTAACAAAGATATTTTGGGTAACACAGATGCAGATTCTATCTCTTAAATCTTTAAGGCTTATCAAAGGGTTGGGTTTTTTTCTCCCCTTTTCAGCCCTGTATATTCTTAACCACTGAGATCTTCTTATGTATAATAAACACAAAAATGCTTCTCTTTCCAGCTTTGTTGCTAAAGCCAAGATGATTATAAAGCTAAATCCTCAACATATGGCCTGGGAGCTGCTCCTGCAAACTTCTCCCTGTGTCTTGCTCTGAAGGGTGAATTAACCCTTGGGAGGAAAACTGGGGAGGCACCAGGGGAAGAAACAGGTTGAGCACAAGGTGGGGACCCACGCACACGTGGGGCTGGGGACATTTCTCCTGCACTGACTGCAGGAACTGCCACTGTTCCCCAGTTTAGGAGGGTCAGTGGGGTGCAGAGCAGATGTGCAGGGACAGGGGAAAGGTGTAGGTAATGTGAGCACCTGCGTCACCCAAAATTTTGGGTCCTGCCTCTCTAAAAGCTGGTGCAGCCCGGAGCCACCTCAGGCTCTCTGAGCTGCTGGGATAATACTGAGCTGGGATTTTATAAAGCCTGGGAAGAAGAGAAGCCTGTCCAAGGAGAAGGGAGGTGCTGCTGAGAACCCAAGGAAAGGCCATGCACAGGCACCGCCCCATCAAACAGGGTACAAACTTGAGCTGAGCTCCCAAATCAGGTTTGCCAAGGCCATCCCATGGCACTTGGAAGATGCTCCTTACTGAGGCCAAAATGAGCTTCCAAAGTGAGACTTTCCCCAAAAAATTAACAGCTCAGCTGCCTCCTCCAAGGATGGGGATGAACAGCAGGAAAAACTCAATCTCCACCTAAACTGGTGGGGAAGAAGCAGCTGGTTGTGTCCTGGGAAAAGCTGGGCCCCTGCAGTGCTCAGCACACCTCGAGGGGTCCCAAAGAGCTGCAAATCTGGGATGTGTTTGCCACAAAATGCGGGTGCAGGAAGGACCCGGCCAGTCTGAGCTGTGATTCCCACAAACATCCTTCCATCAGGTGGGAGAACAGCCCCAATGTGTGGATCCACGAGATCCATCTCACACTCAGTGCAGGAGCTCTGGCTGGGACAAGTTCAGAGCAAATTAGAGCTGAGGCTAAAAGGTGGAGGAAGGCAAGGCAGGTACAGATTAAACCCTGAGATGTTTGTGATTGTCTTTTTTGTGTTTGAACACAAAGATTTTTTTTTTTCCGTATTATTTCCAAGCTTTTAAATTTTTTGCATTTCTCAAAATGACCATTTTTATCACTGAAGGGCAAATTTCATGTGTTTTAACATCATCTCTCACTCACTAGCTGGACTGTCATGAGAAAGAGATGGGGCTCTACAGATCCATCAAAAGCAGCTTGTGTGTCTTCCCAATTTACCTTGAAAAGCTTAAAAATTGATGGTGGTGCCTAAAGCTGCCCCTGATGACACTGTGTCCAAGGAAGGGAACGGAGCTGGGGAAGGGGCTGGAGCCCCAGGAGGGGCTGAGGGAGCTGGGGGGGCTCAGCCTGGAGAAAAGGAGGCTCAGGGGGCACCTGGAATTCTCTGCAATCCCTGACAGGAGGGAGGAGCTGGAGGGGTCGGGCTCTGCTCCCAGGGAACAAGGGACAGGAGGAGAGGGAACAGCCTTAGGTGGTGCCAGAGGAGGTTCAGGTTGGATATTGGGGAATATTTCTTTATGGAAAGGGTGTCAGGAATTGAAAGGGGCTGCTCAGGGCAGTGATGGATTCCCCATCCCTGGAAGTGTTAAAAAATGTGTGCATGCAGCACTTGAGGACATGGGCTAGTGGTGCTGGGGAACATTTGAATTTGATGATTTTAAAAGTCTTTTACAGCCTTAACAAATCTATGATTCCATGAGTAACAGCCCTGCCTCCCCCCACCCGGTGGGAGAAGGACGTTCAGCATCACAAGCAGGGGTGGGATCAGTTGCAGAACAGGCAAATTCAGCGAGTTCTCTAAAGCTGGAGAGAAAGGAGGTCTTTCCTTAAGGGGAAAGCAGAGGGGAGCAGAGCAGTTCTGGATTCTTAGGAAGAAGTTCTTTCCAGAGAGAGTGACTGGGCACTGGAATGGGCTGCCCAGGGAGGGGGCAGAGTCACCAGTTTAAGAAAAGGCTGGAACTGGCACTTGGTCTCATGGGCTGGGTGACAAGGTGGGGTTGGGTCAAAGTTTGGACTTGATCTCAGAGATCTTTTCCAACCTTGGTGATTCTGTGAAGGGTCTATCTGTCAGCAGTTCACACATGACACCATAAATCAAAGAGTCCTGAAGGCAGCTCAGAGCCAGAGGACCTCATCTGGAAGCTGCATATATATAAAAAATAAATAATTGCAAGCTTTGGCCTCTGTCCCTTCAGGATCCTTCAGCACTGAGTTCACTGCACATGTTTAGTGCATATCATCAGTATATCACAATGATCACCATCTGTTCCACATCTTTTTTCAAATATATTTAAATGATGAACATGGAGTTTGTTACATAAATGGACTGAAGAGCTGCCTCCTTCATTGATATATCTCTCCACAGCTCCTGAGCCCTGAGGTGTCATGCACCACAGCAAAGAGGGTGTTAACGGTGAGCAATCTGCTCCTGAGTGCATGAGATTAACAGGACAATGTCACCCAAGCTCCAGATCCCTCACATCACTGCCCATCTTCACGGACAAGATGCATTTCCATGTTATCAGGTACTTGGAGCAGAAAAGCCAGGAGTCCTGGAGAACTGCTGTCTTTAAGAAGATGGAGGAAGTGCTGAGATAGCCGGAAATCAATTCTCTGTCTGGGAGAAGCTCTCAGTGAGGTATTTTACAGGTAATTCATCATTGGTAAAGAAACATCCAGTGCAATGATTTCAAAGGAACCATTAATACCTTGATGGAGAAAAAAACACCTTGAGGATGGAAACAGAAGTCACTCAGGTATCTGCTTTCTAAAGGGTGACACAGTGCTCAGCCCAAACATAGCTCCTGTAATACAGAGTTTTATTCCTGATTGTGTCACCAGCACTCTCCCAGCTGTCGAGGTGGGCAGCCTTCCTTCTCCAGAATCACAGAATCAAAGAATCCCAGAATCTGCTGAGCTGGAAAGGACCCCCCAACCCCCATCCCCAAGAGTCCCCCCTGTCCCCAGAGGATCATCCCAACCNACTCCAGCCCATTCCCTGGGCTCCTGGCCCTGGTCCCCACAGAGCAGAGCTCAGTCCCTGCCCCTCCTCTGCCCCTCCCCACCAAGCTGTCCCTGCAATCAGGTCTCCCCTCAGTCTCCTCTTCTCCCCCTGAACACACCCAGTGCCCTCAGCTGCTCCTCACACCCTTCCCCTCCAGGCCCTTCCCCACCTCCCTTCCCTCCTTTGGACACTCTCCAATGGCTCAACATCTTTCCCACATTGTGGTGCCCAAAGTGCCCCAGTTTTGCAGGGGAGTCCCCCCAGGTCAGAGCAGAGCAGCACAATCCCCTCCCTGATGCCCCCAGGACACGGTTGCCCCTCCTGGCTGCCAGGGCACTGCTCCCTCGTGGCCAATGCACCAGGACCCTTTCCCAGCTCCCTTTCCCAGCACTGCTTTCCAACTTCTCATTCCCAGTCTGTCCATATGTCTGGAGTTGCTCCACCCCATGTGCACTTCCCCTGGTTGAACTTCCTATAGTTGGTGGTTGCCCAGTGCTCTGATTTGAGCCAAAGGCTCAGCACTTATTTCCTTTACCCTCCATGAGAGACCCTGTTCTGCAGCAAATGACCACTGAAATGTTACAGAGAGGCTGTGACACCCCATCAGGCACCAAATAAAGCAGCTTTAGAGTGTCCCTTGAAGGATGACCTGTGCCAGAACACAACTTGTGGGCATCACTCTCTCCTGTACTTCACCACCCCCTTTAAAACCTGACTATAGAAATAATGAAATCCACTTGCTTCCCAAACACAGGGCAAAATAACACAGTGGACAACTCTGCAAATTGGTTTTGGGAGAGGAATGTGAGTCCAAAAGCATAAAATCATGAGGCAAAGAGAGGAAGACAGTGCATAGCTCCTGGGCAGGGAGAGCAGAGGGAGGCCTGTAAATCACAGGGTGTAATCACTGAGCAAATCCAGGAGGAAAGCACGTTAGTGAGTCATTGTGACAAGAGGAATCCAAAACTCACCAAAGGGAGGGGAAGATCATTTGTAAGGAGGCATCTCCAACATCAAACAGGTCAACACATGATGTGTTGGCTCTTTGAAAAACTTGTAGAAAGTGGTAAATTACCTGATGGATGGAAAATTGCAGCTTCAGTGCTGTACAAATCCGTGGGCCAGCCATACCTTGGATTCTGCTTCCAAAACCTCAGACACATGGAACAAGATGGGCTTTAAGGTCCCTTCCAACCCAAGACTTCCATGATACACCAGAGCCAGGAAAACATCAGAGCAGGACAAGAAGGTGATCAAAGGAATGGGTTTGTCTGAGGAAAACTAGAGGACAAAATTCTTCAGAAGAGAAAAGAGATTCCTATAATGAAGCTCTGCAAGAACCCAACAAAATCATGAGAGCCCTGGAAGGATGTGAAGGACGCAGGGGTTTATTTCTCTTCCTGAAGGAGGACAAGGGGAAAACAAATTAAACTAGTGGGAATCAAGCTGAAAGCAAACAAAAAAGAGCTTATTTTTCATGAAGGAGGTGATAGACGTGGTGAGTCCTTGCCAAGGAAAATTCAAGTGGTAAAATCTTGCATGGACTCAAGGGAAAAGGGGAGAAGAATCTGGGGGAGACATTTGCTGAAAAAGGATCTGGAGGAGAGATAAACATCTGAGCAGCCTCAGAAATCTGCAAGATGCCTCTGAAGCAAGAAAAGTAAAGCCTCAGTAGAAGTAAAGTCTCAGTAAAGCCTTGTAGATCATCTGAGATGACAAGAGAAGGTCCTCATAGATAAAGGTCTAAAATGTCTTTAAAAATTCTAAAACGTCTAAAAAATATCTGAAATGTCAAAAAACCTGTCTGAAAAGCAGGAAGCAAAGGACTGGAGTAAGTGCTTGGTTTCTGGAGTGAAAGGAGGTGGTTTTTGGAGGGATCTCTGCTGAAGGCAGGACACTTATCCATGAAGGAAATGGAAGGACACATCACTGGATTTGCAGGGCTCAGTTACTGAAGGCAGCAAAGGGAAGGGCTGACTGAAGAGAGCTCCAGGAGGAGCTGGTAATATTGAGAGGATGACAAAATGGCAGATGAAATCCAATCTAGATAATGTAAAGTGATGCACAGGGGAAAAACAAAACCTACTTCCAAATATACCATAATGGGCCCTGAGAAATTGCCATTCAGGAGCAGGAGCTGGAGCTATAATGTGCATTTCTGGGAAAATGTCAGCACAGCTTCTTAGCAGCGGTCAGAAAAATAAGGGAATTCAATGTTGGGGACAGAGAATGAAAAGGAAACCATCCTGGTAAAACAGTGATGTTCACCTTCAAGGAGTAAATCATAGTAAATGATAGTAAATGCCCTTCTGAGGGCACAGGGCAGAGGATTTACTGAGAAGAGGGAGGAAAACCAGGTGTTATTGGATTGAGAGCTATTAAAGAGGGTCAAAGGGAGTCCCCAGGAATCAGACCATTGGAGCCAAGGAAATCTCATCCCTACAGACTCTCAAAGGCTTCCCTGAGCACTGACACTGGGCTTTGAGGCTCCAAGTGGGAAGATCCAGGACAGGAACAGCTAGGATGACACATCCCAGCCCACGGAGCCGAGGTGTGGAGAGCTCAGGAATGTATAAGGACCAACATATGGATCCAGGTGTCACAGACTCTAATCCCAGGCTTTGTCCTCACTTGAGTGCTTTGCTCTGGTGTCTCTTGGCTTCATCTGTGGTTCAGGATGTCCCAGGTATATTTTTCCCAGGCACTCACTAAGAATTGTGTATTTTGTCACAACCTGAGACAGTTGGTCCCTGTTTCCATCTTTGCTTCTGTCTTTTGTGGGCTAGAACTGGAGCTTGGCTTTCCAGGTATTGGGAAGGTCACGCCTTATGGGGCTCATCACTGGGAAGGTTCAACTTCTCCTCCTTCCCTCTGTTTCCTGCTGTTTAACCTCTGGCAGGACCTTCCTTCTCACTTTGTAATGACTTTGGGATCCTTCAAGATTTCACAGAATCACAGAATGGTTTAGGCTGGAAGGACCTTAAAGCCCATCTCATTCCACCCCCTGCCCTGGGCAGGGACACCTCCCACTGTCCCAGGTGGCTCCAACCTGCCCTTGGACGCTTCCAGGGATCCAGGGACAGCCACAGCTTCTCTGGGCACCCTGTGCCAGGGCCTCCCCACCCTCCCAGGAAAGAATTTCTTCCTAACATCTGATCTAAATCTATCCTCCTTCACTTTAAAGCCATTTCTTATCCTATCGCTACATGCCCTTGGGAAATTGTGTCAGTGAAATTTTTTATTACAGGACTTTTAATTAGAGAACTTGTTAAAAATCTTTAGGAAAGTCAAGTAGATTAGGCCACTTGATCTCCTGCCCTTGCTCAAAAGTCAGAAAGTCTTAAGAGGGAGTCCCTACTAAGATAGGGACTCCATTCTGAAAAGCCTGGTTGATTTTCCCATAAATATGTCTCTCTCCCGTGCTCCCTAATTCCCCTCCACAGTGCACTTCTCCCTCATTTGGACATCACTTCTAATCATCTGTTCTTCCTCCATCTGCTCAGAAGCGTTTTTTCAAATCAAGGTCTCACTGCTTTCTTTGCCTCTGCTGGTGAGGAAATTTGACATGAGAGTTTTCACAGCAGAGTTAATGCAGTTAATAGTGTAGTTATTCCATCCTTGAGTTCCTTCGGAGCTGTGCAATGGGAACCATCCGGCTCTACCCGAGTGTCACCGTTTATTTTGTCGAGCTGTTTTAGAACTTCATCTACTGGAACATCACTTGGAGACACATTTTCTGACTCGTTCTCCAGGGAGTTTTCCACATTGTGGACTCCTGTAAATTTTAGACATGGACAGGAAACCTTTGCTTGGTTTCTCTGCTGCAGGTTGAGCCTCTTCCATTGGCGCTTTGCATCTTGATATTTTGGGCTTCCTGCTCAGATGGGTTTGAGATGGAAAATACAACTGACAGGCAATAGCTGTATTTTCTGGAGGGATGAGAGTGGTCTGTAGGTGTGTTCATGGTGATTTTTGGGAAGCTGTCTCACCCCAGAGACAGCAAACCTCGTGTCTGGAACAGGCTCCCCAGGGCTTGGGCACAGCACCAATCCTGTCTGAGCTCAAGAAGCATTTGGACAACACTCTCAGGCCCATGGTGAGACTGTTGGGGTGTCCTGTGGAGAGCCAGGAGATGGATTTGATGATCCTGATGGGTCCTTTCCAACTCAGCAGGTTCTGTGACTCTTTGGAAATACAAACCCAAGGATGTGTGTGGCCAGAGGTGCTGGGTCATCTTCCAGCCCAGAAGAGGGACTGCACTGGGAGGCTGCTCTCAGGGGGGTCCCCCTGCCTTCCTGGGCAGTTCTGCTGCTGCCTTCCACAGCCAGGATAACAACCACCACCTCTGGGAGACACAGATCCTGCAGGGTGTGGAAACCAACCCTTTATGGAGGTGCAACATGGGAGAAATTTTTCCATGGGCAGTTAGTGATAGGATAAGGGAGAATGGATTCAAACTAGAGGAGAAGAGATTTAGATTAGATATTGGGAAGGAATTGTTGGCTGGGAGGGTGGGGAGGCCCTGGCACAGGGTGCCCAGAGAAGCTGTGGCTGCCCCATCCCTGGGAGTGTCCAAGGGCAGGTTGGAGCCTCCTGGGATAGTGGAAGGTGTCCCTGCACAGGGCAGGGGTGGGACTGGATGGGCTTTAATGTTCCTTTGAACCCAAACCATTATGTGATTCTGTTATCCCTGCCTTGGGCAGGGACACCTCCCACTGTCCCAGGTGGCTCCAACCTGCCCTTGGACACTTCCAGGGATGGGGCAGCCACAGTTTCAGCTTCACCCACATCACCTTGCTCTCCACCACAGCTCCATATTCTCCCTCTATCCTCTTCTCCTTCAAGATCCTCAGTCATGCTCCCAAAATGTTCCCCCACGTGGCCCAAGGCTCACGTTCCTCCCCCGCCCCTCAGAGCTCAGAGCTGCTGCCTGACTCCAACAGCTCTAATTCAATTACAGCCTCTTCAAGTGTTTCACTCAGGCTTTGGCTGTTTGGTGGAATTTATATCCAGCAAAAACTGGATTTGCTTCGCTATTACAGGCACTTCCTACCTGTGAGAGTGAGTTCCCACTGCATTAATATTCTGGGCACTGTGTCACCATGTACTAAAGGTGGCACTGCTTTTTTAAAGAGTCCCTCCCCCTGCTCTGGAGGACAAAGCAGCCTCCAGTTTCTCCTTGGGCTTTGTTCTGTGCCAGCAAACCCTGAGTGTCAATGATGAGTAAGATTCCTAATTGGAATATTTAATGCAGGATTGTTCCTGCTCCGTTTTTTCTCTCATATGCCAGTCTAGGTGCACAGAGTCAGGAATGTGCTGCTGGAAGAGGATGGTTCTGCCTTGGAGAAACACCTTCCACGGGCTGAATGAGGACTATAAAGTGTTTTGTACAACTCCCTCTCCCAGCTGCTGCCTTTGCCTCCGAGCAGGATTGAGTCAGGTTAAGACAGGAGTGGCTCAAGAGGGCAAGGTGCCAACAAGGAGACAAGATGAACGTGGGAGGAACATGTTCTGCTCCAGAACTCCCTTGGCACTGGTGAGGCTGAACATGAAAATCTGGTGGTTTCAGAAGAGATTTTTCTGGCTGTTGTTTTGGCTGTGTGAGTAAAATCCATGAGAAACTTCACTGGGATAAAGGATGTGAGATGTAGAGGCTTTGAGATAGATCTGCTCTGCCCAAGCTCAGCTGAGAGGGCAGACAAAGCTGCTCTGCTTGCCAGGGGTGAACATTGTGCTGATTGTGCCTGAGCAGAGAGACCTGCAGGGGAAAACATGGCAAACATCAGTGGACAGGGACGACTGCTCCTTATCCCTGCTTTGGTGGTTCCATATGTACCTACATCCAGTGGTACCTACATTCAGTGGCTGGGCACTGCCCAGGCTCCCCAGGGTTTGGTCACAGCCCCAAGGCTGCCAGAGCTCCAGGAGGGTTGGGACAACGCTCTCAGGGACAGGGTGGGATTGTTGGGGTGTCCTAGACAGGAGTTGGAATGATGATCCTTGTGGGTCCTTTCCAGCTCAGAAGATTCCATGTTTCTATGATTCTGTGATACAAGCTCAGATCACAGGACTTGGCTTTCAGATGCTGGATCCCAGATTTGGATCTTAGAGATGACATGTGGGATTTGATCCTTGGCTAGTGACATTTCTCCAGCTCTCCACCATCAGATGATGATAGAACCCCAAAATGCAGTGCTTTGGAAAGAGCAGCATTCCAGGGGGAAGGAAGGCTGGTAAAGTGGAGATTCACTGGGCCATGGCTTTGTATCCAAGTGTACAGGCATGACAGAATCCCGGGATGTGCTGAGCTGGAAGGGCCCCCCGAGGATCATCCATCCAACCCCTGGCCCTGCACAGGCCCATCCCCAAGAGTCCCCCCTGTCCCCAGAGGATCATCCCAACCCTCCTGCAGCTCTGGCAGCCTTGGGGCTGTGCCCACTGCCCTGGGGAGCCTGGGCAGTGCCCAACCCCCCTCTGGGCAAAGAAGAGCCTTGGCCTGAGATCCCCCCTGACCCTGCCCTGACACAACTCCAGCCCATTCCCTGGGCTCCTGGCCCTGGTCCCCACAGAGCAGAGCTCAGTCCCTGCCCCTCCTCTGCCCCTCCCCACCAAGTTGTCCCTGCAATCAGGTCTCCTCTCAGTCTCCTCTTCTCCCCCTGAACACACCCAGTGCCCTCAGCTGCTCCTCACACCCTTCCCCTCCAGGCCCTTCCCCACCTTCATTCCCTCCTTTGGACACTCTTTCATGGTTTAACACTTTTAAACACCAGCAGCTCCTTAAACCCCCGGTGTGTGTCCGACCCATCCCTGTTGTGTCATTCCCAGAGAACTGAACAAAGCTCCACTGCCTTATTCTGGAGTTCTCCAGCCCGAATAGGGTAGACAACACTGCATCCCGATCCTCCACTGTGACCCACACACCTGTCCTACATCCTGTTGCTTTTGCAGGAGAAAAACCCTCCACCTGCTCCCTGTTTTAACACTTTTGCAATTTTTGGAGGCTCTGAGCTGAGCGCTGCCCCTCGTTGTGCAGAGCACACTTGCCATCTAGTGGGGGAGAGCTGCAGGGCTGGCTTACTTCACCCTCAAGGCTCTCCAGAGTGGGATTCCTCTCCCATAGGGATCATCCCAAAGGCACAGCTTCCACTCAGCCTTTGGGATGAGCACAGAGCCTTCCCCCAGCTGATCCCACCACTCCCCATTGCCAAGGGACTTCGTGCCCAGTTTTAACCCCACACTTGCTTGTGGCCCACTAATAGCAGGCAGGATGGATCCTTGTGCTTGACCACGGGCAGGAAAAAGCCACAGGATGCTTTCCTGGGGATTTCCTACCTGGCTGGGACTTTCTGCTGAGGCTGCAGTGGCTGAGGAGATGTTCTTACCTCTTGCCTGGTTGCCAGATTTTACGTAGTTCTAATTGAAGTGAGAATTCTGCATATTTCCAACACCCATCGTAAGCATCTCCTGCAGGAAACTGCATTAAAAAGAAGGCCAAAAAAAAGAGAAAAAGAAAAAAAAGAGCAGAAAACCCCACAAAAACCAAGGAAACAAACCCTTTTCTTCTGGTAGCTCATCCATATCAGCACAAAGTGTGTTTCCCTGCAGCTTTTTGGTAGGACCTCTAAAACACCCACCAGTGTGCTCAGACATGTCTTGAAATGGTGGCACTTCCACAGCTCTGGCTTGTGTTGATTATCCCGAATTTTGAAAAGTTTTGGAAGATGTTACAATTTGTTGTCCCTCAGAAATTCTCCAGGAATCATGGAAGGGTTTAGGTTGAAAGGGAACTCAAAGCTCATTTAATTTCCACCCCCTGCCCTGTGCAGGGACACCTCCCACTATCCCAGGCTGCTCCAACCTGCCCTTGGACACTTCCAGGGATCCAGGGGCAGCCACAGCTTCTCTGGGCACCCTGTGCCAGGGCCTCCCCACCCTCCCAGCCAACAATTCCTTCCCAATATCCCACCTCTCCCTGCCCTCTGGCAGTGGGAAGCCATTCCCGGTGTCCTGTCCCTCCAGCCCTTGTCCCCAGTCCCTCTCCAGCTCTCCTGGAGCCCCTTTAGGCTCTGGAAGGGGCTCCAAGGTCTCCCTGGATCCTTCCCTTCTCCAGGTGAACACCCCCAGCTCTCCCAGCCTGGCTCCAGAGCAGATGCTCCAGCCTTTGGAGCATCTCCATGGATTCCTCTGGACTCTCTCCAGCAGCTCCACGTCGTTCTGGTAAAGACTACAAGCTGCCTCAGATCTTGGCAATGGACACAGGAACAGTCTCCCTCCCCCCGTCCTGGTCCTGAATTTTTGTAGCAGAAGTGCCACAGGACCATGGCAAAGGCAGGATTTTACCACCCAGGTTGTTGTGCAAGATTCTCTTGGCAGCAACACTGCCACAAATGCAGAATTACTGAGTGAAGTTCTCATCTGCAAACTCAGGGCTGTGTGCCCCCCATAAAATGTCACAGCAAGTTTCAAGTGTGTTTTGGAGCAGAATAAAAAGCCCTTGTTGCAGCACAAGCCTGAAATCCGTTGGGTGTCAGGGTGTTAATGCTGTTCCCTATTGTAAAAACAACTCTTGAAAATCATTTCAACATTTCTATTAAAGTTGCTGAGGGAATAAAAACCAGTGGATGTGCTGGAATATTAAGCTGTGAGGCTCTTCCTTTGACGGCAACCATTGTTCCTGTTCTCTTGAGCCCCCAGAAAGCTTTTATGGGCGAGAACCTTCTGTGGAGAGACATGAAACCGTTAAACACGAGCTGGTTTTGAGCAGGTTGAGGGAAATCAGGGAATTAGCAGAATAAAGAGCCAAGTTCTGAGGGACTGGGAGAGTGAAAGGTGTTTGGAGCCCTCCTTGGGTGTGGAGCCTGAAAATGGCCCAGTTTGGGACATCCTGGAGTCTTTGTTTCCCAAAGCAGGGCCCAACCCATGGGGGTTTATGGGCTGATTTCTCTTGATGGCCCTTCCATGGAAAGGGATTTAGGAGCCATGGATGTTGGGCTGGTGGCATCTCTGGGAGTCCCATCCCAAGCCCCTGAGCTGGTTTGGAATGAGGGTCTGGGCACAGGGAGCTGGTCCCACACATCAGGAACAACCCAAGGGAAACACCTTATTGCCACTCAAGAGGGGATTTTTTTTCATTCCTTATTTATTGTTATTTCTTCCTTATAATGTAATCTTTCTTTCTTTACGCTCCATTTTTGGGGCTTTTTTTCCCTCTCAAGACCAAATTAGGCGAGGCAAGGGAGCAGAAGGCAAGGCAAGGGAGGGGAGGGAAAGGCAAGGCAACACAAGGCAGGGGAATGCAAGGGAGGGGAAGGCAAGGCAAGGCAAGAGAGGGGAAGGAATGCAAGACAAGGCAAAGCAAGGCAAGGCAAGACACGGGGGGGGAAGGCAAGGCAAGGCAAGGCAAGGGAGGGGAAGGCAAGGGAGGGGAAGGCAAGGGAGGGGAAGGCAAGGCAGGGGAAGGCAAGGGAGGGGAAGGCAAGGCAGGGGAAGGCAAGGCAGGGGAAGACAAGGCAACGGAGGGGAAGGGAAGATGGTATTTGTTATCAAGGAAGTTCATTTCAGCAGTTGTGACTATTTTTACTGGGAGGATGGGGACTGTGGCTGTGTGGATCCAACCTTTCCCCTTGCCAGGGACGCTTGGACTGATCATTATGTATGAATCCATATTTTTCCATTAAAAATAAAATAAAATTAAGCATAAGGGAGGAGGGGTGTGGAACTGAGCCCAGCAGAGCCTTGGCAACACTCCACTTGTTTGAAGCTTGGTTTTGTGGTTTGTTTGATCATAAAAATAGGTTTAAGGAGAAAACACTTCCATAGTTGCACAAATTCAAAACTCCAGGTAAAGGTGTGATCTCCTAATTCCTGGGTTCCTGTTATGAATTTGGGACTCGTTGTTCTTCCCCCTGGTTGAGGGCTTGATGTATCAGAACTTGGAGTTAATGTAGTTGAGCTCCTGTTAACTGGGCTCCAGATCTTCCATCACCATTCCAGTGGCCTGACAATGTCCTGGATCCCCTGCTGGGATCATTTTGTGAATGCCTGGATTTTGCAAGGAGGAACAAGATTCAGTGAGTTCTGTTTATTTGCTCTACCAATTCATGACATTTAAATTGCTTGGGAAATAACTTATGTGGGTTATAAAGGATTCTTTTCATACAGCTCAGTGTTTATAAATGGCCAGGAGATTTTAATGGAATCATCCATCAAGGAATGGGTTGGGATGGAAAAGAAACTTAAAGCCCATCCAGTCTCACCCCCTGCCCTGGGCAGGGACACCTCCCACTATCCCGGGTGGCTCCAACCTGCCCTTGGACACTTCCAGGGATCCAGGGGCAGCCACAGCTTCTCTGGGCACCCTGTGCCAGAGCCTCCCCACCCTCCCAGCCAACAATCCTTTCCCAATCTCCCATCTCTCCCTGCCCTCTGGCACTGGGAAGCCATTCCCTGTGTCCTGTCCCTCTATCTTGTGTCTCAAGTCCCTCTCCAGCTCTCCTGGAGCCCCTTCAGGTGCTGGAAGGGGCT
Organism: Serilophus lunatus; assembly: GCA_013399895.1. Taxonomy (NCBI): domain Eukaryota; kingdom Metazoa; phylum Chordata; class Aves; order Passeriformes; family Eurylaimidae; genus Serilophus; species Serilophus lunatus. The sequence goes on from VXBA01000629.1 coordinate 621,835, forward strand.
CTAAGGACTCTTTGGAGCCTTTTCTTCTCCCCTAGCTCTCCCAGCCTGGCTCCAGGGCTGAGGCAGAGGACGAGGAGTTTCCAGCTGTTTCGAGGACAGAATTCCTGCCCTTTAGGCACCATAAAAGCAGTTGGGTTCAGCTCAGCTCCTCCTGCAGCTGGAGGAGAAAGGACCCCCAAACCCCTGAGGGGTCTCTTCCAGTCCCACCCTGGGACTCAGCACTGGAGGCTCTCTAGGGGCCACTTGGGCACAGGCACTTGGGTGGGATTCAAGACATCGGGATCTTTTGGGGAGAAAACGAAATATTCTGCAGAGAAGGAAAGGTAAAGCTGGCACAGGGAAAAGGAGGAGAAAAGGAAGGTTTGGGTGGGATCTGGGCTTGCTCTGGGAGCACAGGAAAATGAGAAGGGCTGTGTTCACATCCAGCTCCTGTACGGGTGACCCCATTCCAGATTTATTCCCAGAGCAAATATTTCTCCTACACAGGAGGGGAGGCACAAACCCAGGGCTGCCTGGAGAGTGTGTAGTGACATCCCAGCTCCAATCCTGAGCTCTCCTTCCCGTTCACTGGCAGTGAAGTCTCTTCTCCCTGCGATCCTCTGGAGGGCTCCAGAGCAAAGCAATCCCGATCCTCTGGATGGACCTAGAGCGAAGCAATGCCAACCAGCTGCCAGAGGGCAGGGAGAGGTGGGATATTGGGAAGGAATTGTTCCCTGGCACAGGGTGCCCAGAGAAGCTGTGGCTGCCCCTGGATCCCTGGAAGTGTCCAAGGGCAGGTTGGAGCAACCTGGGATAGTGGGAGGTGTCCCTGCCCAGGGCAGGGGGTGGGATGGAGTGAGCTTTAAGGTCCTTTCCCACCCAAACTATTCTGGGATTAAACAATAACAAAGGGAACGACTGAGATCTGACAGGTGAAATCCCCAGGGATGAATTCCTTGCTGTGATTGCTCAGAGATCTGGGAGCCATTTTTCCACCAATCTTCTGCTGGAGGATCTGTCTTTTCTCTCCTGGGATCACCCAATTGACCAGAAAGCTCAGCCTGATGTTGGCAAAGACATTCATGGATCCTTGCAAGTATTTGGGTTTTAATTAAAAGCTCTGAAGAAAAAATGTAACTTAAACCACAGCTCTGTTTGTGAAACTTAAAAACAAAAATACAATAGTTTCAGCAAAGGACTGGCCACACATCCTGAGGGATTTCAAGGACCTCCCCAGTCCCACAGTGCAGGGAAACATAATGAAAAACACTTTTATTTTCATTGGAAACAAAGCACAGAGATATTTCAATTCTCATCCCTTCCCTTCCCCTGGAACGAGGCGTCATAATAAAATAATGCAAGAAATTCTCATTTCCCTCTTTGTATAAACTCTCCTTGAATGTTCTCCTGGAATTAAAACCAGCCTTTCCCCAGTGAGGTCTGCAGAGACTGAGGAATAGGTTTGTCCTTTCCAAAATTAAATTAAAGCATCTAAACAAGACAATTCCCCATTGTTCTTCCATTAAACCTTTCTGCCCACAGCTGGCCCCAGGTCAGCATTCCCAGCACTGTGTGGGCAGAGCCCACTTGTCCAAGGGCACTTGGCAGCTCCAGGAGCCACCACAACCTCAAGGTGTGTTCTAATGAGGAATTTGCAAGTTTGCTGATCTGTTCTTTCCTGGTTCTTGTAAGCCCATGACTGAACCTCAGCTTTGTGGCAGGGCCTTGATGTCCAGGGAGAAAACATGGAATCACGGAATCATTAAGATTGGAAAAGACTCCCAAGTCCAACCTTTGGCCAACATCCCCAAGGCCACCAAACCATGTCTCCAAGTGCCACCTCTGCTCATTTTTGAACACTTCCAGGGATGGGGAAGTGCCCACCACTCTGCCAGGGCTGGACAACTCCTTCAGGGTAAAAAATTTCCCTCGTATCCAACATAACGTGTCCTGGTGGTGGCACAGGAAAGGAAACACCATCCCCAGCCTGCCTGTGGCATGTACCCCTTGGCTGTATCCCAGAGCTGGAGATGGGAGACTGAGGAGATGAGAAGCTGCAGAGTGGGAAGAGGAGTGTGGGGACCCTGTGCCCAACCCAGACAACCTGGAGAGGGTTCCCTGGGACCTCCATGGCAATCCCACCAGCAGGTCCCTCAGGATCAACAAACAGCCCTGATATTGCTGATTCCATGGCACAGATTGATGGGGGTGGGATCTGCCTGAGATCTCCAGGCTCAAACCCCCCCCCCCAGTGTCCCATTCCTGCTGCAGGGCTATTCCCACCAGGCACATCTGTCCTTGGAGTGCTCCTCAGTAGAGTTCTGCACCTTTTCCTTGCTTTGGATCAATCCCTGGGGTGAGGCTGTTGCAGACAGGGGTTCCTTCATCCCTGGCTGTCCACAGTCCTTCTCCCTTGCTGTGCTCCCCAGCTTTCCCCCAGGACAGTCACATTCCCTGGGTGCTGTGTCTTCTCCACCTGCAGCTCCTACAAGTGGTCCTGGAGAGGGTGCAGGAGCCCTGGGGAGCCCAGGCCCAGAGCTCAGGGACAGGGAGGAGGTGGGATGGGGTCACTCGGTCTCTGAGGATGAGAGGGAAAGGTCAGCCTGGGTTTGGAAGGGGCAGGAGGGTCCCACACACAGGTCCCTGGTGTTGGACACCAGCCATGGACACATGGAGCAGCTGCACCACGTGGATGGACACAAGTCTGCTTTCCATGAGGGGAACCTGCCTCTGGAGGTGACCTGAGGCTCTCTACAGGTCGCTGAGACCCCCAAACCCCCTCTGAGACCCCACCTGAGCCCCCACCCCAGCCTTGCAAGGATATGGGGAGCTTTGAAAGAGGGACCTGATGCATTCACCTGGATCAGCTGCTCCCTCAGGGCTCCTGGACCTGGAGCCTTCTCCAGGTGCTGCCTCTGCTCCCCCTCCTGCACAGGGACACAAACACAGGTGGCCCCACTCCCACAGCCCACACAGGGGGTCTGTGTGTGCCTGGAGACGGGTGACATCCCACCTCCCTGAGTTCCAAAGTACGGGATCCAAGGACAAGGCTCTGGATTCCCCCAAGGGCTGAAGCCCTTCACGGATTCCGTCACCTCTCAGACCCTCCTCCCCACCCCCAAATCACCTCCTTGCTGTGCCTCCCGGCTCCCAGGGCTCCCTGCACCCTCTGCCACTCCCGGAGGCGACGCTGGATTTGCTCCCGGAGCCCCCGCAGGATGTGCAGCGAGTGGCTGGCGGACAGCGGGGACGGGCTGGAGCAGACGGGGAGGGAGGAAGGCTCGGGGTGTGTGCGGCACTGAGGGAACCCAGGGCAGGAACCCCCAGCACCTCCCTCGAGCAGCCAAACCCCCCGGCTGGGACTCACCGTCCCCTGGCAGGGTCCTGTCCCTCGGCACTGCTGGGGACAGGGGGGTGGTGGCACTGCCAGGGGGTCCCCAGGGCCGGGGAGTGCCCAGCCCGCCCCGGCCCCTCCGGCTCCCACGGCTGTGCCAGGAGATGTTCCAGCCGGACGCTCCTTCCAGCCCTTTCCTGGAGGAGCAGTGATGGGAGAGAGGGATCAGAGCCCTGCTCCCCGAGCCTGCTCAGCCTCTCCTGTGAAAGCTCTTGGGAAAACCTGGATTCACCCAGGGTTTGTCAGAGGTTTGGGAAGAGCAGGACAAGCCTGGAGACAGCGGGGGGCATCTCCTGTATCCCCCCCACACCATCCCGAACACAGCCCGTGACAAGAGAGGTGAGAAGCTGAGGCTGCATCCAGCAGACCTCCCCATCCCCCCCGTCCTTCCCGTGGGGAGGGAGGAACAGCTGGATGAGCTCAAGGAGCAGCACATCTGGGCTGCTGTGCTGCCCAGGCTGAGCCCCCTCAGTGTGAGCCACGGCCCCTCCGTGTTGTGCTTGGATGTGACCCACCTTGGTGTGCCCCGGCCTCGCATCCCCCTCATTCCCTTCTCCCTCCCCTGACCTGCTCCAGGGTGCTCTGGAGCTGCTGGAGGGTGTCCACCTTCTCCCTCTGGAGCAGCACATGGAGCTGGTGCAGCGCTTCCAGCCTCTGCTGCAGGAGGGAGCGGGAGCCTCGCTCCAGCTCCCGCAGCCTCTGCAAGAGAAGTTGGGATCATGTGCCCCCTTTCGGCTTCTCACAGCCGCTCTCCAGGTCCAGGAAGGCTCTTCCCAAGGACATTCTCCAGGCAGGATGCCCACGTCCTTCCCGGCCAGGGTGGCAGCAGCTCAGCCTTGATGCCAACCCGAAAAGTTTGGTGGATCGGTGCTGTTGGCCTGGGCATCCTCAGCCTGGCAATTCCACCCAACATTCCAGCTCCCCCTGCCTCTGCTGAGACTCTCCAGGGACCTTCTGACCTGCAGACCAGTCACCTACATCCATAAGGGTGGTTTTCCCAACAAATTCTTCTCTTAAAAGCTCCAGCTCCTCATCAGAACCTTCCTGGGGATAAATCTATTTTGGCTCTTCAGGAATTTGGGCAGCACCAAACACTTCCCATGGGATAAGTATGCCAGGAGAAGGGCTGAGCTGCTGACAGGGGTGTGATGTGTGTGTTCCCTCCCACAGCCCCTCCGGTGGGATCCTGGCCCCACTGGAAAACTAGGAGTGCACTGACCTTCAGTAGGTCCAGTTTCTTTTCTTGCAAAGCCAACATTTTCCTTCCCTCCTTCCCCAGTCGCTCCTGGCAGCTCACACAGCTTCCCTGCCCCTGCCGAGACTGGAAAATCCCCCTCTTTTCCCATTCCCATGTCTTTGCCTCTGCCAGGAGCCAGCTCTGGCCTTGAGCCGAGGCCAGCACAGCCCCCCAGCCCCTGTCCCCACCCAAGGACACCCCAGCCCGGCCCTGTCACCCTGCAGTGCCTGGCCAGCCCCTGCCTGGGCCATCCCGAGGTCACCTCACCATCCTCTCCAGCTCCATGGGGTGCTGATCCCAGGTGTCCCAGGTGTGTGGCAGCAGTGCCAGGCCAGCCCTGTGGCAGGGACACCATCACCCACATCCTCAGTGTCACCACTCCCCGGCTGCACAGGCAGAGATCCCAGAGGTGCCCATCCCCCCTTTTGGGGGACCAGGACACCCTTGGGTTTCTGGTGCCATCCTCTGCTCCAGCCCCAGTGCAGGATCCATCCCTGGAGCCCCAGACATACCTGGCTCTGTTCCCTTCACTCCAAGTCCCCTTGGCACGAGATCCCGGCTCTCGTGTCCCTTCCTGGCTCCTCTGCAGTGACAGTGGCTGTCCTGCCACACGCTGGCACCCAGAAATGGAGTTACAAACCCATTTGCTCCTTTTCCATGCACATTTCCATGTGCATCTCCATGGCCACCCCGTGGGACACAAGGGCCAGGGCCAAGCTTGGCCACATCCCACTTCTTTCCACATCCCAGCAGGAAGCACAGCCAGGAGCATTCCCTCATCCTCCTCACACACACAGACACAGACACAGACACAGACACAGACACAGACACAGACACACACACACACACACACACAGACACACACAGACAGACAGACACACACACACACACAGAGACAGAGCCATCCCACTGGTCAGCTGCCCAAGGCACCATGCATTTCCAGCTGCTGTGTGTAAGACCGGTAAGCACCTAGGACCCGTATTTCCTTCTGCCACTGCACCCTCACCCTCCTCTCTGATCAGTCATGCTTCCAGCCCTTTGGAGGGACCCTTTCCCTTTGTGCCCGACTTGCCTGCCTGCAGCTTCATTTTGCAGGTGCTTCACACAGGAGACTGAGTGGGACTGCAAGCATGACTAATGGCAAAAATAAACAACTTTAGTTCAACAATAACTGAGTCAATAACTGAGCATTTACATGCATGCAGAGGAGAAGCATGGGCAGCACAGAGCAGGCCTTTGGTACCGAGGCTGCCTTTGGATCAGTAGGCATTGACACANAGACACAGACACAGACACAGACACACACACACACACACACACACACACACACACACACACGGAGCATCCCTGGGGCAGATCCCAAAGCCCGAGCAGCCCAGGCTGTACCTTGCAGGGCAGCCCCAGTTCCTGCTTCCCAGGAAGGCACCAGGACACAGGTGCCACTCCTGTCCCAGTTCCGTATCTCCCAGGGGCTCCCAATGCTGCGTCAGCACCTGTGAAGAGAAGGGGAGAAAAGGGCAACTGAGACTGCTCCATGTCCCCGTGCCCTGCCCAGAGAGGGTCCCTGCCGTGCCCCTTCCCCAGCCTGTCCCAGCCCTCCATCCCCCTCCAGAGCCATCCCACAGGGACTCACGGGGAGCCGAGCAGGGAGCTCTGATCCTGCTGCCTGAAACTTCCCCCTCCCTCTCATCCACAGCGAGGGTCACATTCCCCCCACGCTGTCCTCGGAGAGCCACTGGTTCCTGCCACCTCAGGGATTTGCTGGTGGGATGTCCCCTGGTCCTGGCACCGCTGGTATCGGCAGAGCTCGTCTTTGTCCCGGCACTGCTCCTGCCGGCAGAGATTCCCGGAGTTCTCCGGGGATGCCCAGACATGGTGATGCCCAACAGGTTTTCCCTGGAGCCCGGACCCCCCTGGGGAGGGTCCCCCCGGCCCAGGGCCCGCTGAGCAGAGGGGGCTGGGTGGGGACCCCCCCAGGCCATTCCCACCGCCAGCCTCTGGCTCAGCCGGGATATCCTGGCTCCCAGAGATTCCAGGCTCTCCCTCCTCATCAGGGACGGAGACCTGCCCTGTCTGCCCGGCTCCACCACCGACTGCTGCCCGACATCCAGCCTTCTCCCTGTGGGGAACAAGGACTCCTCCTGCTCCGGATCAGTCCCCTTAATGGGGACATTCCCAGTAAGCTCATCTTCCTCTTCCTTGGAGAGCAGAGGTTCCACCATTCCCTCCTGGAATCTGTCAGCAAAGTCCTCGGTGCGGATAGAACTGGAGCTGCTTTGGTCCCCTGGGCTGGGCTGGGAGCCCAGGAGCTGCTCCCATGGGACAGGGCTGGTGTCACCCCGGGGACACACAGTGTCCTTCCAACTCTGTGTGGGAGAGCAGAGCTGTGAGGAGCTGCATCTGAACCACCCTGGAGACTGGACATTCCTGTTCTCATCGGGGAGCATTTGGTGTGCACCAAAATGCAGACACTGGAAACATCCCACCCTCTCCAGCAAGATCCTCAACTGCATCCAGAAGAAAAAGCCACAATATCATCATCCTTCTTTTCTTTTTAAATCAGGGTCTGTTTGATCCTGACACTCCTCCCGGGGTCAGCACAGCTCAGGGATGGGGGCAGTGCCAGGGATGTCTGGGATGCACAGGGCAGGAATGCTGTCAGCTCTTCTATCAAAAAAATGAGAAGCCACTGCCTGATGGGACAGTCCTGATCCCAAACCAGAGGGGCCTGACCCAAATCGCCCTTTGCAACTCTACAAAACCCCTCTGATTTTTCCCAGGGCACAATTTGCTCTCCAGGTTTGGTCCCTGTGGTGCGAATTTGTTTGAACACAACAGCACTGGATTGGAAATCATGGAATCATAGAATCATTAAAGTTGGAAAAGCCCTCTGAGCTCATCCAGTCCAACACTCCCCAGCACTGCCAAGGTCTCCACTGCCCCATGTCCCCAAGTGCCACATCCCCAGGGACTTTAAATCCCTCCAGGGATGGGGACTCCACCACTGCCCTGGGTACCTGTGCCAGGGCTGGACAGCCCTTTCGGTGAAGGAATTTTCCCAATATCCAACCTAAACCTCCCCTGGCACAACCTGAGGCTGTTCCCTCTCCTCCTGTCCCTTGTTCCCTGGGAGCAGAGCCCGACTCCCCCAGCTCCCCCCTCCTGTCAGGGATTGCAGAGAATTCCAGGTGCCCCCTGAGCCTCCTTTTCTCCAGGCTGAGCCCCCACAGCCCCTCCTGGGGCTCCAGCCCCTTCCCCAGCTCCATGATCCTCTGCCCCAGCAGCATTCCCAGCCAGGCATCACTGCAGGAATGCTGGCAGAGGGGGTTGAAGAGCAAAGCAGAGCTGAGCAAGCCCCGAAGTTCCCCGTCCACTCACCAGCCATCCTGAAGCCAATGTTGGGAAGGATATTCCTGTTTCTGCTGCTACTGGAGCTCAGCACACCCACCCCCGGAGGCTGCACGGAGTGGAACAGGGGATGCACTGCTGGCAGACGTGTTCACCAGCGGGAATAAGGCAGGAACACCCCAGTGCTGGTGCTGGATCCCCACCTCTGCACCCCCACATCTCACCCCCTGCCCACACCCCACACCTGGCTGAGCTGGGCAGCAGTGGGACCCACCCAATGGTCCTGCTGTTTCCTTGCCCAGGATCCCGCAAATCCCAGCTGCTTCCCAGGGTCCAGATCTGCAGCGAGGAGGAAAGAGGTGCTGAGAGTCTCGGGGTTAAATCCCTGCTGTTGGGCTGGGGGGTCCCCAGCAGGACGGGCAGCACCCTGGGCGTGCAAACAGCTCCGCTTGGGAGGGGGTGGAGCAGCCCCGTCCCCGTCCTTCTGGCCTCGGAAAGCACCATCCTCCAGCTCCAGGCTGTGCCCCCCGCCCGCAGCACAGGGCACGGAGAGAGCACTCCGCTCCAGGAGCCTCCAGGAACTCCTGAGAACGACCCGGCTCAGCCCATGCTGGGACCCCACAGGGGGATGGGGGGCACAGAGGTTTGCTCTTCCTTAAAGCCAAGACTGGCCCAGGAGCTGCCCTTGAGGGCGGCAGGATCCCCAGTCCCACGCCATGCCCAGCATCCCACTGCCCGCCCCTGGAGCAGGCAGGGAACCCCACCGGGCTCCGAGGGGACTGAGAGGGTCCCAGGGGCACAGCCCCGACTCACCTGGGGCAGGAGAGGAGGCGCAGGAGAGGAGGCAGGAGCAGGACGGGCAGCGCTGTGTGTCTCTGTCTCCTGGCAACAACCGCAGGGATCAGTCTCAGCCTGCCCGGGATTCCCTCCCCCGCCTCCACAGCCCCTGCCCAGACCCTCCTCCAGCCCCACAGTGCCCTGGGACAGCTCCTTCCCACCATCTCAGGGAATCCGCTTCCCCCGTTCTCCTGTTCCTCTTTCTCGGTTCCTCCTGCCCTGGGCCACCATCTCCTCCCCTTGGCCAAACTCTCTTGGAACACCTCAGGATCTCCTCCCCTGGCTTTCCTCCCTCCCTGGGCAATTCCTTCCCTGGCTCTCCTTCTCCTTTAAGCTTCTCTCCCGGAGAACCTCCTTCCATGGGCACCTAGCCCTGGGCCACCTCTCATGCTCCTGCTTCCCTGGGCCTCCTTCCCTTGGAGACTCCTGCCTTGAACCACCTCTTCTGGATCATTTCCTCTCCTGGCCCTCCTCCACCCCCAGTCGCCCTTCCCTGGACCACCTTCTCTCACAGCCCTTCTCCCCTCCAAACCACCCTCCCTGGATCATCTCCTCCCCCTGGACTCTTCTCCTTCCCTGAGCAACCACTTCCCTGGATCTCTTCATCCTCTGAACAACCTCCTCCTTTGAACTACCTTCCCTGGGCTGTGTCCCACCCTGGGCCACCTCCTGCCTCCCAAACCACCTTCCCTTGACCATCTTCCCTGGGCAATTTCTCCCTGGATTCTTTCCCTGAACAACCACATTCCTGGACATCCTGGGCAACCTCTCCCCTGGATCTTCTCCTCTCCCTGGCACTTCCATGGGCCCTCCCCATGCCCTCCCCTCCCAACCCCAGGGCTCCTCCAGGACCCCCCACCCTGGGGAGCCAGTGACCATCTCAGCACTGCAGCTTCTAAAACTCCCGAATCCAAGTTTTATTTCCGTGTAGGAGAAGAGGGATCACTCACAATAGATTATTGTTCAAAAAGAAAATACATTCAACAGCATTTACAGTGGAATGACATTAAAATCCTCGAGGAGGAACAGAAGGACCAGGAGATGGTGCTCTGGTGAAGTGCTGCTGACAGATGATCTCTGGAACATGGAGCAATTTTCCCAATTAGCCTAAACCCCGGGGGATTCCTGGGTTGGGGGTGCTCCTCGTGCTCCCTCACGCTCCCTGCAGCTGTGCAGGGCTGGGATGGCAATTCCCAGATGGATGTGGCCATGGGGGCACATCAGAGAGGACCTCTCAGGGCCCTCAGTGCCAGCACTTAGGGAGCTACATCCCACTGCCCGCACTCCTCTGCTGGGGGAACACCCGGATCCAGCTTTGGGAACAGCCTGTGCTGGAGTCTCTCCCCTCTCCACGGGGACACTTGCATTGACACAGCAAAAAGGAAAATAAGGCATTCTGAAGAGCTCCCCTTTTAGCCCAGGCCCAGGCCTCCAGTGGGATAAATCCCCTGGGATACTTCAGTGCTGCCACAAACCAACCCATCAGGGATCCGTGTGGAGCATCCTGCTCTCCCAGGCAGGACATCAGCAGCTCTCCACAGGCTGAATTCCACACCTACTGAACTTTGGATCATTTAAGACCTCCATCAGCTTTCCCAAGCTAGGGCAAAGCTCCAGGAATGGCCTGGAAGGAGTAAACATGCTGCTCTAACACCCAGGAAGCAGCTTGGAGCATCCCACTCCCAGGGATCCCAAGTGTCACCCCTCAGACCCCAAACACATCATTTCCAGAAGACTCTGGAACACCTTTCCCATGCTCCTGCATCGAGCTTTGGAGCAAAACCTCCCTGCTTTGGGAATCACTCCATCACCATCACCCGACCTCGGGGCCGAGCCGTGAGGAATCGTACTCGTGCTGCAAAAACTCAGACAGACACTTCTGTCTTCATCATTTTTCATCTATTGTGTACCATAGAAATTTAAGCAAAATAATTTTATATATATTTATATATATATATGTATAAATTAGAAGCAAATAAATAAGATTCAAGGGTCCCTGGAGAGCAGAGGGGACTGGAGGGACTGTACATGTGGGATAACGGGGATGGAGGTGCTGGAAGCTGACCAGGAGGAGACTGATGGATGAGGAACCTGATTGCATAAGTGTCCCATGTGCAGCCTGGATATTCCAGTTCCTGTTGCCTCAAGGTTCGTTATTGCTAATTATCTTCAGGCGTGGGTGTGCCGGCTGAGCCCGGGGGGCAGCGCCAGTGGGGTACAGGGAGGAGCTGGAGAACACATCCAAACTGAGATCCAACGGAACAAGGGCAGGTATCCAGGCCTCCCTGACACTTCTGTGGCCCAGCAGATCCCATCTTCCAGGGGCTGCTCCCCTTGGATGCTCCCGGGACTCGCCCATCATCGGCAGCACTGGCTCCACTTCTCCCGGCAGGTCAAGGGCCGTGGGAAGGTGATGGCACAGGAGGGCAGGGAAGTGATGAGCTGAAGCTGCTCCAGCCATGAGGGAGGAGAGAGAAGGGAGCCAGGACCCTCTGGACTCATCCTGTGCCAGACCTGTCTGGCTGAATGGGGAAGACACAGGGGTGGGAGATCCAGGCCCAAGGCTCCAGCCCAGCAGCACCACAGCATCTCTTCCCTCCTCTCCCACCCAGCTCAGCAGGGAGATGCTGCCAGAAAACCTGGCACTGAGGTCCAGGCTCCTGCCAGCCCCTGGATGCCGGGATACGGAGCAGGGACACGGAGCATCACTGGGATGCAAACCTTCCCTGGGTCTGCCTGGCCTTCCAGACCTCAGCAAGGCCATTTCCTCCTCAGATGTGGTTGTAGGAAAACCAAACCAAACCTCACTCCAAGCACTCCCACAAAGTATCACATTGAAGACAGTCCCAAGCCTTGGCCAAACACATCAGACTGTGGGGAAGCTGCTCAAACGCTCTTGAAAAAAACAAAAAACGGGTCAAAAAACCAAAGTCACCAGCTGAAATACCCTAACTGGTGTTACTGGGATGACTGGGCACTGCAGGAACCACCAGGAGCCTCCAGGACCAAGCGCCACAGCCCCTGGGGACAGTTTTCCGAGCAGGACTTGGAGTCATTCGTGTCCGTCTTTGAAGGAACCTGAACCAGGAGCCAAATTCTTTTTTTTTAAAAAAATAATTCCATAAAGTCCACACAGAAATGGGGGTGGGGAAAAAAAATGGCCAAGAGAAGAGCTCACACAAGCACACGGCACTCCCACACCCTGGCATCTTTGGAAGTCGACGTCTCGGCCGAGGGAGCCGAGGCCCTGAAGGATATAGGCAGCAACTCCTGACAGCAAAGGATATCCCAAATCCAGCCCAGCTCCATGTGGCCTCATTCCTAATTAATTGCTGAAAAAGCCATCATTAAGAGTAAAAAGAAAAAAAATGCCATTTATTAGTGCATAAAAAAATAGGTTTGGAATCCTTGCTTCGAGCTCTGCGTGTTTGGGTTTGTCCAGGGGCCGGTGTGTCCTCACTGTCCCTGGGCTGTCCCTGGGCTGTCCCTGGGGATGTCCCGGTGTCCTGTGGGGCTCAGAAGATGTCGGGACACACACTCCAGTCCTGCTTGTCCTTGGCCTCCCAGTAGCCGCCCTTGTAGACACAGATGAGCTCCCCGGTGATGGCGTCCACCTTCCGCTCGAACCACAGCGGGATGTACCCCTCGTAGTCCTTCCCTGTCCCAGAAGAAAACAGGCTCAGGGATGCTTTTCCACCCCAAATCCCTCCATCCCACACCTCCCACAGAATCACAGAATTAACAAGGTCGGAAAAGACCGTTGAGATCATCCAGTCCAACCTATCATCCAACACCATCCCATCATCTAAGTCATGGCACCAAGTACCTCATCCAATCTCTCCTTAAACACATCCAGGGACAGTGACTCCACCACCTCCCCGGGCAGCCCCTTCCAACAGGAAACCACTCTTTCTGTGGGAAAGTTTTTCCTAACATCCAGTCTAAGCCTCCCCTGCGCACAGCCCATTCCAGCCTCTCCGCTGTCCCACAGGAAACATCCCACCTTCCTCCAGGGCTTCCACGGCCTCGGCCTCCCTCCTGCGGCGCACGGCCCGCTGCTTCTCCTCCAGCCTCTGCTTTTCCACGTTGGCCTCATCCCAGCGGCCGCTCTCCATGAGCCGCTGGTCGGGACGCAGCCGACTGTCCGTGGGGGCCACGCGCTCCTCGGGCTCGTTCAGCGTCAGCGCCAGCTCCGAGAAGAAATACATGTTCTCCGCGTTCTCCCTGCGGCCGGAGAGCCCTGGTCAGGATGGGGGGGTGGGATCCACCTCAGGCACAGCCCCCCCACTCCCTCGTGTCCCTGTGTCCCACCCCAGCCCTGCTGAGCCGCTCTTGCTGTCCCAAGCCATGGCGGGGGTTCCCTGTGCTGGCACTGCTGGGGACCCTCCAGGACTGGAGGCAGCACTGGGACCCTCCCAGTGAGACCCTGAGGAGCTGGAGCGTGTCCAGGGAAGGGAACGGAGCTGGAGAAGGGGCTGTAGCACCTGGAAGGGCTGAAGGAGCTGGAGGGGCTCAGCCTGGAGAAAAGGAGGCTCAGGGGGCACCTGGAATTCTCTGCAACTCCCTGAAAGGAGAGGGGAGCTGGGGGGAGTTGGGCTCTGCTCCCAGGGAACAAGGGACAGGAGGAGAGGGAACGGCCTCAGGCTGGGCATGGGGAAGTTCAGGTTGGATATCGGGAAAAATTCTTCATGGAAAGGATGGGCAGGCATTGGAACAGGCTGCCCAGGGCAGTGGTGGAGTCTCCATCCCAATATCCCCAACCAGGCGCTCCCAGAGGTTGGAGACCGACTTGACACAGCCCTAACCCACAGCCCTGCTGAGGGCAGAAGTGGACTCCAGGCAGGACTGGGCTCCAGAGGCATGAAGTGACCAGCAGAGGGATGAAGGGACAGGATGTCCAGGGACTCTCCAGCAAGGCAAAGCAGCCAACACCCCTCCCTGCCACAGCCACCTGACTGCCCCAAAAAACCCAACCACACCCCCTGACTGCCCCAAAAAAACCCAACCACACTCCCTGACTGCACCAAACCCAACCCCAAGTGTCCCCCAGATCCACCCTCCCACTCCAGAAAGGTCCACTCAGCCCCCCAAGTCCTGGTGGCCTCCCACATCCTCAGGCCTAGGCTCCCACAGGGCTCAGGGAATGCCATCCTCATCCCCAACCCCATCTTAATCCAGCCCCCCATGCCAAGGGGACTCACGGGAGGGGGTATTTCCTCCACAGGACCTTTGGGGACAGTGTCTGGTACACGGTTTTCTGCTTGCCCTCCATGCTGCTGCTGCCATGGCTGCTGTGCAGGATCTTGGAGCATTCCATCTTCTCATCCCACGTGCCAGACATAACATAGTGGGCTTTGCCATCAGCATCACTCACCACCCCTGTCACCTGGCAGGGGGAGATGGCATTTGGAAGTGCCCAGAGGGACAGAACCCCCTGCAGGTGCCCCAGCTGAGGCAGCTGGTGCTGTGTCTCCTCAGAGATCAGCTGTGCCCCTTCTCACCATGAAGGTCTCCAGCCCATCCAACCCTCCCAGGTCCCAGTGCTGCAGCTCCAGCACATGGAGAACCAAAACATGGCACATGGAGGTCCCTCCCAGCCCTCCCTGGTGACACCTGGCACAGGTGAGGTGTCCCCAGCCCTCGCCAGTGACCCACAGCAGAGGTGCCAGCACAGCCCCTCAAACCCATGCTGGGGCCCATCCCAGTGGCACTGGGAGCCTGTGATCCCAGCCCAGAGGGAAGAGCCACCCCAGATTGGCAGAAGGAGCCAGGCCATGGCTGGATACTCACCTTTCTGGGAACATCCCTGGAGAAGTAGCTGTAGGGGGTAAATTTCAGCTGGCATTTATCTTTGGATTTATGGTTAACAATCTCTATTTCACCAGACTGGATAAAAGACACAGAACCACAGCAGGGAGAGACAGAGCAGGAGTTAGTTGGAGAGCAGGTTCTGAAGCCCCTGCCCCAGCCACCCCTCCCTGTCCCACGGAGCTGCTGGCCTTGGGAAGAGCCATGAGAAGCTCCAGGAAGCCTCCCCCCATCCCTGCAGGAACGTCCCAGGAGGGCAGGAGAGGCCAGGCAGGATCCAGCCCCTCACCCACAGACCTGGTCGATCCAGAGCTTGCCCACGATGATGTTGTGCACAGTGGAGGTGACTTTCCTCCACACATAGTGATTCCCACTGGAGTGGAACTCGAGGTGGATGGCACCTGTGGAGAGAGGGGGGACTCGTGCTCAGAGAGGTCACAGGCTATCCCAAAGTCCCCCCCACCCTGGTTTCATGCTCATCCTCAGAGCCATCCCAGCCCCTCTGCCCCCACCCAGCCTGGATTCATCCCTCCCCATCCTGCACATTCCTTCCCTGGTCTGCTCCAGGAAGGGGGGTACAACACCTGCCAGGCCCTCTGCCCTCTTCCAAAAATCCTCATTTTAAAGCAGGTCAGGAATGTGCTGCCTGATTGAGTCCCCCCATGCCAGGCACTGGCACTGCCCTGGGTCCAGCCCTGGGCACAATGCCCAGCCCAGGGACAGGCAGGAGACAAATTAAATGCCTCCATAAGGAGGCAACTTATGGCATCCTAACAGGATTATTTCCAAAGCAAAGCAGCCTCCCTTTGCAGTTGGCATCATTTCCACTTTCAGAGCAGATGTGTTATTGTGGGATCATTGGATCAGCAGCACAAATGTGGGCTCCTTATGTTGCTTGGGAGGAAATTCACTGAGTTCTGTGTGCTCCCAAGGGATTCACTGAGCCCCAGGAATTCCCAGAGCTCCAGGTGAGCCCAAGCAATCCACTGAACCCCGTGTGAGCCCAAGGAATTCAATGAGCTCCAGGTGAGCCCAAGGAATTCCCAGAATCCCAAGTGAGCCCAAGGAGTGAGCTCTGGGTGAGCCCAAGGAATTCCCTGAGCTCCAAACTTCTTCAAAGGCCCAACCTCTTTAACTTTTGAGTGCAGGGAGCACCAATCCCAGATATTCCCACCATCCATCACCTACCCAGTGGCATGATGGAGAGGTATTTGCCCCGGAACTTGCTGGCGATGGTGATCTCCTGCCACAAGGTCCAGCCCCTCCTGGAATACACGTGGTGGGCGGCTGCAGGGGGGTGGTGGCTCACCTGGGGACAGGACAACAGCACTGAGCATCCCCAGCAGGAGAGGGGGTAGCTCCACACCAGAGTAGGAGCAACTTGGACACCCCAGTTCCCTCCTGGACATCAGGATGACCTCTCTGTGAGGTGTCCCAGCAAAAAAAGGGAGGCACAAAGAGCTCCTGCCAGGATTTCCTAAGTCTCATTTCAAAGCATTATCCATAAAATCTTAACTTGAGCAACCATGGCTGTGAGATGCTGCTGTGCCATCATACCGGGACACAGCCCTGCTCTCCAAAGACTCTGGTTGAGAAACAGGGATGTACTGGAACCCCAGTAATCCCAGGGTGACAGCTCCAGCCACTGCTCCACCTGGCAAGTCCCAATGGAAACAGGACCCCAAGTTGTCCAAGACACGTGGCAAGACTTTGGCTTTGCCTTTACAGACACACTGGGCTGGAAAAGTGGATACAAGATCCTAAATTCCAGGGATGACTTGTGAAAGGATGATGTTCACTTCCTCCAGCCCTGGAAAACTGACCAAAACGAAGCTGAGAGCAGGAATATCCCAGGCAGAGGGTTCTCACCTGGTGGCACAGCCCAGCCTGGCACAAGCCATCCATCACTGGCACCCACTAATTCCAGACCCCACGGCTGCACACGGAGCTCAGAGATGATTTTCACTGCTGTAATTACAGGCTGAGAGCCCCAAGCTCAGGATTACACACATGGGCAGAGCCAAGGCCTTGCCATTAAATCCCAGTCACCAGTAGCAGGAAATCCTATTTGGATAACTGGATTTCAGGCACTGGATTATCAATGCTTGGCTCGGTGTGTTGGCTGAGCAGCACAGGCAGCATCCAAGGAAAATTCCAAAGGGTGTCTGACTGACTGTCTGTCCCGTGTCAAAGTCACACTGGCACCAAAATGTGCCCTTTGAGGTGGCTCCAGGGGCAGATGGAGGCTCTGCTCAAGGATCAAAGCCTCCGAAGCAGGTTTGCTCCCAAATACTCTAATCCTGACTTTGGATGGGAATTATCTCCTGCAGGACCCTCCTGGTGGCTCCAGGACACACTTCCAGGAGGCCCCACACAGCCTATTCCCTGGCACTGCCCAGAAAGGTGGGATATGCTGGGATGTGACAGGAGGTGCCATCCTGCCTCGGGCCAGTGCTCTGCAGGAGTCTGATGAGTTTGGGCCCCACCAGCAGAGAGGGGCTTTGCCCACACCTGGGTGTCCTGGAGAACACAGAGCTTCCTCCAGTGGAATATCCTGCCTGGAAGGGCTGACAAACAGCCCCTTTCCTTCCCAGGAATCCAGGATGGACCAGCCAAATGTGTTAAGCATTAAACAGTCAATTTTCTTCACAGGTCAGAACTCATTAAGCACTGCAGGGCGTTAATTAAGACCTGCTGTTTGATTGATGTGTCCCAGCTGTGCCCTGTGGTCAGCGCATGGACCTCTTGGAGCTCCTGGGGTTCTCTGGGCTCCAAAACTGAAAAGGTTCAGTCCAGCAGGAAAGAACTGAGAGCCTGAGCCACCTTCCAGCATGAAAACCCCCTGAAAGAGCTCAGAGGCACCACTGCATAGCATAGAATCATTCACTGAGTAATGGAATCACAGCATGGTCTGGAGGGGAAGGACCTTAAAGCCCATCCCCTTCCATCCCTCTGCCTTCCACTATCCCAGGTTGCTCCAAGCCCCATCCTTGGACAATTCCAGGGATCCAGGGGCAGCCATAGCTTCTCTGGGCACAGCTCTGAAATGTGGTGAAGAGAGATTCTCCCTTGCTGCTCAAGTGCTGAGATGAGTCAGGAATCTCAGCTCCAAGCAGCTTCCAGGAGACCTGGCAGGGACACCATGCTCCTCCCATCCTTCCCCTCCTGCTCAGCAGCACTGGGATGGGCACATTCTGCTTCCAAAAACTGCCATGGGCTGTACCTGCTGCTGCTCCTGCCAAGGGCAATGGCAACCCACTGCCTGTCGAGCCAGGAGGAATCATGGAATCACTAAAACACCTCCAAGATCATGAAATCCCACTGTGCCCACCAATCCTTATCACCAAGGGCCACACTTACTCCTTTTCTGAGCACGTTCAGAGCTGACCTGGGCTTTGCAACCCTTTCAGGGAAGAAATTTTTCCTAATGTCCATCCTGAACCTCCCCTGGTGCAACTTGAGGCCATTTCACAGCACCACGGCATCATGTATCTGTTCTGGTCAATGGGAATTTTACAAAATTCCACAAGGATCATCGAGCCCAACTCAAGTGAACAGTCCACACAGGGATCAAACCTACAACCTACACCATGTTCTACCAACTGAGCTCATCTCAGAATCATTCAGGTTGGAAAAGCCCTTCAAGAAGAAATCCAACCTTTCACCCATCCCCACCTTGTCACCCAGCCCAGAGCACCGAGTGCCACATCCAGTCATTCCTTGAGCACCTCCAGTGTCCTTGTTTTAGCACTAATTCCTGGCAGAAGAGCCTGAGGAAGGCTCAGGGTGAGAGGTGCTGGCTGTCCTTCAGGAAGGGCAGTCCTTCAGGGAAGGGTTTCAGGGAAGGGCTGTCCCCCAAGAAGAACTGTCTCTCAGGGAAGGGTTTTAGGGAAGGGCTGTCCCTCAAGGAAGAACTGTCCCTCAGGGAAGGGCTGTCCCCCAAAGAAGGGCTGTCCCTCAGCAGGGGAGGACACCCCAAGCCCCCCTGACTCACCTGCTCACAGAGGGAACGGAATCCGAGCTCCTCCAGCCGGTCGAGCTCGTAGGTCTCCCCCAGCAGGGGGTTGAATGGCTTGGCTGTCCTGTGGACAGTGGTGGAGTAGGAAGACACGGAAAAGGCGGCGACGAAGCACATCTGCTCCGTGGAGCTCTCACACTTGACTGCTTTGTCCAGCAGCTCATGGTATTCCAGGTCCTCTGTGAGCCGCTGGAGCATGGAGAGAGGCTCGTTGAAGTTCACCTGGAGGAGAGCAGGATGGGGTTAGGGAAGCAGGAATCCAACAGGCACCACCAGATCCTAAATAACAGCAGGGAATGTGTGATCTCCTCCCTGAACGAGAGCAACAAGGTTTTGGAGTTCCCAAATGGGGTGTGGAGGAACTCCGTGGGATAATCAGGGATTATCCCATCCCAGGCATCACCTTGACCCCCAAAATGAACCTCAGCAGAGAGAGCAGCTCCCTCCTGCATCCCAGCCAGCATCCCACTGGACACAGTGACATGGGATAGGTGCCCTCAGCACCTCCTGGCAAAGCCATCCGTGTGCCAGCTGCTCAGAAAACCTGGAAAAGCCTCATTCTGGGGTCTCCCTGCTTCTAGGACTTCAGTGCCATGACAGCACCTCTGAAAATATTGAAATGAAAAAGTAATTGAAAGAAAAACGAAGCTTCACAAGGTCTTCTGCCTTTTTCATTTCAATTCAAAACAAAGAAATATATTTTGAGAGGAGCAGATGGCTGAAGGATGGGAAAATCACTGCTGCAAGCCAAGTTACATATTTCATGGCAAAGAAAACAAACTCCAGATCCCAGGATTTATCTTTTTTTTTTTAATTTTCCACTCAGAGATTTAGCCTGTAAGTGACAGGGATCTTACACCACCTGAGAAAAGACAGAGCTGTGCAGGAAGAGCAGCAGAAGATCCACATAAAGAGCAAATCAGTTGGGATTATTCTCAGGAGAGAGGGAGAGAACAAAGCCAACAGCTCCATCCTTGGCACCATTCAGGCAACAGTGATCCCTGGGTGCCAGCCCTGGGTGCCAGGGACACACTGACTTACAGGCATGGGGATCTTGGAGAGCTCTTTGCCAATGCAGTTCTTCATGATGCTCCAGAGGTTAAGGCTGTAGTTGGGTTTGTCGGGAATGCGAGTCCGTCTCCTTTTCTTCGGCAGGAGATCTTTGCACGTGGACTCATTGTAGCTGCTTTGATTGGAGCTCTCAAAGACCTGCAGAAGCAACAGAAGGAACATGGGTTTGAGCTGGATTGGCTTCCCTGGAGCAGCAACCCCAGCTCAGGACACTGGGAGCACCAGGGAGCACTGCTGGAAGCCCGTTCTCCAGGGAAATATGGGACAACTGTCCCCCAACATCCCTTAGGAACGTTTAGGATGCTGCTGTGAGACTGCTGACATCTGTCCCCACCTATGGCTCATGGAGCAACCACCACAGAGCATTCCTAGATGGAGGGTCCCTTCACAGCCAACTCCTCTCCTGCTCCTGGGATTCATCCCACCAGGACCATCCCTCCCACTCTGCCCAGCCAACTCACACTGTCCTCCAGGTTCCAGTCCTCGGGGTGGCCCTCACTGGCCCCGCTCAGGTTACTCCCAGAACGCCTGAGGGAAGGAAATATCAGCTGGTGAACGTGGGAAAGGGCAGAGGAGGGGACAGGAGGGATGGGGCTGGTGCAGCATCACGTGGAGCATCTCCCTGCACACCCCAGTGTGCCCAGGTACTGGGAGGGGATGCTCAGCAGAGGAGGGGATTCTAGGAGGGGGTTCAGTACATGATGCTCAAAAGGGAATGTTCATCCCCAGCCCCGGGGGCACAGAGACTGTTTTTATCACCAAGCCCAGTGATGTGACAGTGGGTTAGACCACAGATACCTCCAGCCCAGGGGCCCAGGTGAGGGCACACTAAGGGTAGGATTAGATGGGATATTGGGAAGGAATTGTTCCCTGTGAGGGTGGGGAGGCCCTGGCACAGGTTATCCAGAGAAGCTGTGGCTGCCCCATCCCTGGAAGAGTCCAAGGGCAGGTTGGAGCCACCTGGGATAGTGGAAGGTGTCCCTGCCCATAGCGGGAGGTGGAATGAGATGAGCTTTATCGACCCTTCCAACCCAAACCATTCCAGGATTCTGTGAAGCCTTCCCTGCCTCTGCCCAACTCTCTGAGGGATCTCCCTGCAAGTCCCTGCTCACATTATCTGCTGGGGCTGAGGACTCAGCTTCCCCAGGGCACAGGCTTGACACCTGCCCTTCCTCACCTTCTTACTCTAGCTGGGCATTCCCCAGCCTGGATTGCTCCAGGAATGCAGCCTGGCATAGCAGGGAAGAGTCTGTTCCCAGAGTAACCTGTGGGAGGGGATGGAGCAGGGTGCCAGGCAGGATGCCAGGCCCTGCTGTGCCCCCAGCCAGGCTGGGAGGGCGTACCTGTGGTGTTTGGGGTCTGCAGTTACAGTGATAAAAGCTGGTGCATCCTCCATGGCATCAAAATACTCCGTCTCCTCATCTTCATCACTGGCCTCTCCCTTGGCAGACTGCACACTCCCTGTGGGCACACACAACTGGAGACACTCAGTGCTGCAGCTTCCCTTCCCAGGGAGCAGGGTCTGTCCCCAGAGCCCCCACTGGGTCCCCTCCACACCGCCTTGACAGCCTGGCCCCCTCCTCCCCATCCCATTCCACAATGAGGGAATTCCATACCAATTTCCAGCTCCTAAAAGCAAGGCCGTGCCCTGCTTCCCAATCCAGGCACACAAAGGTCTCCTGCCATGCACCCCAAAAATGTCCCCAGGCTGCCTGGGGCTGCCACAGTGACTCCAAGGTCCCACGGCATCTGATGCACCTCCACTCCAGCACCGCCCCGGGCAATCCGGTTTGGATTAGAGCAGGAAAAAGGAGTCACGTGTTTCAGGTGATGCTCAGAGAAATTTCCCAGCCCTCGGGTTTTGCAGCCCTGCTTTGATGAACATTTCCCTGCTGTGGCAGCCAAGATCGATGGTTGTGACATCGGGAGCAGACACTGAGTGGGGACCCTGTTCCTGCTCATGCCGGTGGGGTTCAACCACCCCCTTCCCACATCATTCCCACACTCTCCAGAGGAGTATGGTCACCCCCCTCAGATGGATTTGTGCCTGTCCCTGCAGCAATTTCCCTTCTGCCCTCCCCTGCTGTGCTGAGGAATCATTGAGGTTGGAAAACCTGAGCTCATCGAGTCCAACCACTCCCCAGCATCCAAGGCCACCCACGTCCCCAGGTGCCACATCCACAGGGCTTTTGAATCCCTGCAAGGATGGGGACTCCACCACTGCCCTGAGCAGCCTCTTCCAATGCCTGACAAACCTTTCCATGAAGGAATGTTCCCTAATATCCAACATAAAGCTCCTCTGGCATAACTTAAGGCCACAGTGGAACAAGGGCACTGCCCAGCATCATCATCACCCCTCAGTTGCCACTGCTCTTTCCCTTCTATATATGCTTTAAAAATAAGACATACCACTATTTGTGTAGCTGTAATTAATGCTTCCCTCAGGGAAGGACATTTGGCAGGAATCTGCAAAGCTGCTGCATCTTACTGCAAACAAGCCCTGGCTGTTCCACTGCCACCCCACGCAGCCAACTGGGCAGTGCCAGGGGCTCCTGGGAGACGAGCCCACCAGTGAGGATGAAAGCTCCCAAAATAGCCTGGAATAGAGTGAGCCCTCTCTCACATCTCTATCTTGGGGACACCCAAGCCCCCGAGCAAGGACATTCAGGAACAATTAGGGCACAATGACATCCCTTTATAAAACACCTTGGGGATACAAAGCCTCGTGTGCCCCCTTCCCATCTCCGAGTGGGAATTCTCAGCCTCCGGCAGCCTGGGGGCCCTGGAACAGCCCCCTGCCCACGGTGCTCACCCTTGGCAGTGCTGGAGATGCTGGTGGTGGCCGAGGCCAGGCCGGGGGCTCCCCGGCAGGCGCGTTCCAAGCTGTTGTGCTGCTTGGCTAACTGCTCGATGGTCTCCTCCAGCCGGATCCGCTGCTCCCGCTCATGCTGCAGCAGCCGCTGCCATTTCCGACTGTGGCTCTCGGCTAAGTCCAGGAAATCACGGCAGGCCTGCGAGGGAAGGGACAGGTGAGCACCTGGACGTGTCACAGGTTCCCCAACATCCCCCTCGTTGTCCTCTCCCAGTCGCTGTTTTCAGGAAGTGCAATCCCAGAGCTCTGCACAATCCCCACGGCCATGGAGCCAAGGAGAGCTCGGCTCCAACCTGGAGCAGCTCCAAGGAAATGGCTGTAACATGGACAACTGCCCCAAGTCCATGATGTCCCATCTCCATGGCAGCCTGGCCTGATGTGTTCTCACCCCACAGCCTGTCCCTGTCCCCATCCCTGATCCCGCTGTGGTCCCTGGGAACCCGGGCTGGGCTCTGACAAACCTCAGCCAAGAACTGAGGTCCCAATCCAGCAAATGAGGAGAAGCTGGATGGGACAATGGATGGTCCTTGGGATGACAGCTCCAGACAGGAGAGGATCATGGAATCACGGGATGGTCTAGGTTGGCAGGGACATTAAAGACCATCTTGTTCCACCCCCTGCCATGGGCAGGGACACCTCTCACTATCCCACGTGGCTCCAAACTGCCCTTGGGCACTTCCAGGGATGGGGCAGCCACAGCTTCTCCAGGATGCTCAAGCTGAGAGCCAGCAATCCCCGAGATCCAAGGAGGCAGAGAAGGAGAATGCACAGCCCAGGACACAGCCCAGGGCCTGGCCTGGCCCCTGGCCCACACCCACCATGGCCAAAAGCCCTCAGAACCTCCCTAGGAGGCCCTGGGGACCCCCAGCCATGGGAACACCCACATGACACAGGGAAGGCAGCTCAGGGGATGCTCCAAGAGGTGGAGCAGCTGGGACACCACGTCCCAGGCTGGCAGGAGAACTTGGCACCAACGAAGGAGAGCTTGGCACCAGCCCCCTGCAGTCCCCACACCTGCCATGGCCCAGCCCGGGGTGCACCAGATTCCCAGCAGGAGATTTCCGGGAGCAGGATGTCCACCCAGGGCCAGAATGCTGCTGGCTGTCCTAAGCTGCATTATCCCAAACAACAGTCTAAGGAGGCAGAGCTGGCCCTCACAGCTCTATTTTTAGGTCATTTTCCATCTTGGAGGATCCTTTGCCATCAGCTCCACGTGCAGCCAAGCACAGACACGGGGCTGCTCCTCCTCCTCCTCCCTCCCCCAAATCCCAAATCTCTGAAAGGTGGGACACACTAAATGTTTTTCTTCTTATGTTCAGAAGTAGGAAAATATGATTGTGATGGATGTTCTCCAGGAGTTTGGAGGCAGGTTGGCAGCTTGCAGGCAAATTAACTCTGCTTGTGCTGGGTCTGCCTCCAACTCATATCGTACCACAGTAGGTCCTCTGGATAAATGCTGGCTGAAAAACTCTGAACTGCTGAAAAGGACTAAAATCAGAGAGTTTCAGGTGTCTGACAGGCTTCCAACCATCCCCAGGACTCAGCTATTTTGTATTTCCAGCTATTTGGATTTACTCAGCTCTTGGTAGGTTACTCAGAATTTGGGCTGCAGGTGGCACCTGAGTATTGAGGTATCTCCTGCTCAATCAACAGGTTCAGGGCTCAGCTTCCACGACCTGACCTGATTTTACCAGGGTTTTACCAGAAGATCTCCAAATCATCAGTTCTTCATCCAGCCTTTCCTTTGGATGGGAGCAAGATTTGTGCTTCATCCAGGGGAAGAAGTTTTTCCTTTAACATCAGAAATGAATCCCCAGGAAAACGAGAGAAAATACCAGGTTTTCATGTTTTAGGTGAAGAAGCACAAAGCAGGTGGAATAAATAGCCCATGATCAGAAAGGCAAAGACAGAGGGTGGGCATATGTGGCTTTGGTGACATCCTGAACACTGTCACATGCCCTGGGAGCTCAGCACCATCTCCCCTCAAGGAGCCCCTGGGCATGGGAACCAAACTCAGATTAGATAAATAAAGGACAAACACAGGGAGTTTGTCCTTTGAAAAAATACAGAAAAATCAGGGCAACCCATCCTATTAAATAGGTTTGGCTCACATACATCTGTGGCACAGAAGGACATGTGTGTTCCCTCCATCCCACCTTTGCTGCTTCTCTGACTGAAGGCAGAGGAGTCAGGGCTCTGTCCACTCAAATTCCTTGCTGTGCTCCCATCCCACAGATGTTCAAAACAGCTCTGGGACCCTCCCAGTGAGACCCTGAGAGGCTGGAGCATGTCCAGGGAAGGGAACGGAGCTGGGGAAGGGGCTGGAGCCCCAGGAGGGGCTGAGGGAGCTGGGGGGGCTCAGCCTGGAGAAAAGGAGGCTCAGGGGGCACCTGGAATTCTCTGCAATCCCTGATAGAAGGGGGGAGCCAAGGGCGGAGTCAGGTTCTGCTCCCAGGGAACAGGGGACAGGAGGAGAGGGAACAGCCTCAAGCTGTGCCAGAGGAGGTTTAGGTTGGATACCAGGGAAAATTCCTTCATGGAAATGAAGGAATGCTGCTCAGGGCAGTGGTGGAGTCCCCATTCCTGGAGGGATTTAAAACCATGTGGATGTGGCACTTGGGGACACGGGTGGCCTTGGCAGTGCTGCAGAATGGACCAGCCCCCACTTTCTCAGGATGCTTCACACCTCATCCTCTGGAAACAACTCAGCTCCTCTTCTCACCCCAAAAAGTCCTGCTGGGAGCCACCCACGGCCCCAAAGCCCACAGGGGTGAAGCTGAAGCCCCTGGCCGTTTAAACCAGAACTTCTCCTTCTTCAGTCCCACGGATGTGCTGCACTAGGAGGATCCAACGAGGGCCATTAATGACCCTCCAGCCTGGCAAAGCTCATTGTCCGATCCAAAGGTCCTGGAATGCCCATTTTGGCTGTTCCTGGCTCAGGGGATGAGCACTGGGAGATCACCTGTAATTATCCTACTGCAATTAACCACGGGCAGGAAAGTGTAATGTGGAATTAAGGGGAAAGGAGGTAATTATGGAGAAGGCAGAGCTGCACCAGGCTGGGAGCTGGGGAGGAGAAATCGCTCCATCAGTTGATGGGAATCAACGTCCTAATGAAACATCCCAGCAGGTCACACCTCAGCTATTCCAACCCCAAGGTGGCCAAGCTTCACACTGGATCCATGCTGTATCCCAAAGGGAAATCTGCACTGACAGCCATATAAAACAATCCAAGTAGTGGAGAATGGTTGTTGGTGTTGCAGAGCAAGGGCAAGTTTTGGAAAGATCACCAGGATGGTCCTCAGAGAGCCACAGATCCCACCATCAGCTGTGGTGGATCTCCTCCATGGAGCAGGCTGGGATGATGCTTTTTCCAGGCAGCATCCCACAACTTGTGTCCATGTGGATTTAGGAGCCAGCTGGGATACGTGAAATGGTTATTTCCTGTTTTTGAAAGACTGTAGGGCTCCCTCTCTGCAGCCTCTTCCTCACTAATTCAGACACTGGTTTGATCCAACAAGGATCAAAGGATCCAGATCCACCCAGGCAAGGATCATGTTTGCTCCTTGGGAGACAGGGAAGAATATCCTGCAAGAGGGATCCCCCAGGCCCAGCCCTCCTCTGCCAGCAGCAGCCAAGC
This sequence comes from Serilophus lunatus, assembly GCA_013399895.1. Classification (NCBI taxonomy): domain Eukaryota; kingdom Metazoa; phylum Chordata; class Aves; order Passeriformes; family Eurylaimidae; genus Serilophus; species Serilophus lunatus. Next base: position 648,039 of record VXBA01000629.1, read on the forward strand.
TAATTAATATTATTAATTTGGGTTTGCACCTCCTACAGCCAGACAGCACAGAATTCCACAGGGATGCTCACACCCTGCAGACGTGGGAGCAGCACAGGGCTCAGGGGGCAATTTTTCACCATTCTCTGTCAGCTGAGCTTTTCCTGAGCTGTAACACTCCAGAGCCCAGTGTGGAGCAAGGACAACATCACAGCAGCAGCTCAGAGCTCCCCAGGGCTGCAGGACACCAGGGTGAGAAGCTCAGACATGAGTATCCCAGCTCATCACTCACTCCCATCACTAATCCCTCGGCTCAGTGTTCCAAACAATCCCGGCCAAGGAGCAGGAGCAACACCTTGAAATCCAGCTTATAAAATTCTCAGGGAGTGGTGGCTAAAATTAGTTCCAGCTGAGGCTGCTCGGGGTTGTAAGCAAGACACAGGCAGAAATCCGTGCCAGGCTGGAGCAGGGACACAGGATAGTGGGAAGAGGCCCCTTGAGGAACCTCCTCCGAAGGACAGCACAGTGCCTGGACTGCAGGATGAAAGCACAGAGAAAGGGATTTCCAGTGATCTGCAGGGCTGAAGGGACAGCTCAGGAGGTACTGCCCTCCTCCAAGTTTTCCCAGGAACACCCCTCTGGTGAGCAGAGGAGAGGAACAGGCAGAGGATTCTGTGCTTATCCCCAGTGCATCCCATCCCACCAGGACACTGGGTTTATCCTTTCCAGGAGGGAATGGCAGGTACAGGAGGTGACACAACATGACCTGGATTTTGCCCCAGGATCAAATCCCAAAGTCCTAAAGGCTCTTCTGTCTCAGCATCATCACGGCACAGACAGGGTTGGAGAGCAGTGGCCAAGTTGACAGGTCACTCGTGACCAGAGATGAAGGCAAGCTCCATCCATCTGCATTCCCAGGGAATCCCAGTGTTACCTGCAACCAGGAGGGACAGAGGTGGTTTCTCCTCCTCTCCGTGGCTGGAACAAGCTGCTGTAGCAAGTCCCAAACCAGCATTGGATACTGGAGCTGGAAATCACTGCCAAGACAAGGAGGCACAGCCAAGGTGGCCAGAAGAGCATGTTTTCATTGAAAAATACCGTTGATGCTCCCACAAATTCCCACTGAGGATGAGGCAAGGTGCCACAACGATCCTGCTGGGGAGCAGGAGGTGAGAGACGCTGCCCCCAGCTCTGGGGTCTGTCCCAGTGCCCAGGAGCTGCTGCCACCACGGGCACATTTAGCACTTTTCACACATTTGTCACGGCAAATATCCCCGATTTCACAGTTTGTTTCAGACTAAGGGCCCCAGGATTATCTATGCAGAGGAAAAGGATCACCCGAGGCCACCCCCCCTGCCAAGGTGGTGTTGTCACACCCCCGCCGGGCTTCGCTTCCTCAGGGCAGCAAACAGTCAGAATCAGATGTAAGGAACAAAGAGAGGATGTTAATTAGCCTGAAAGGGTAAATGATCACAGCAAGGCCTGCCAGACTCCACAGAATCATGGAATGTGTGAGCTGGAAGGACCTTAAAGCTCATCCAGTTCCAACTATGCCACAGGCAGGGTCACCTTTCACTATCCCGGGTTATTCCAAACTCCATCCAACCTGGCCTTGGACATTTCCAGGGATGCAGCAGCCACAACCCGTGCCAGGACCTCGCCACCTTCACAGGGAACAATTCCTTCCCGATATCCCCCAGGGGTGACACCCTGGGGCAGCCCCAGGAAGCCCATGCCCATGGATGCCGAGGGAAAGCACTCACACCCGCAATCCAACAGCCTCCAGCATCCCAGAGGAACAGCCCTGAGAGTCTAACCTTTGGGGAGGAAAAAGCCTACCAGGGAAGCACCTGCTGTTGTGGGAGCAACATCTCCTGCTCCTCAACCTTGGGACAAGGAGAACTTCCTCACCCAGGAGTGACAGGGAGGAGGCAACTGCCAGATGCGTTCAATCATCTCCTCTTCATCCGTGAATTGTACAGCAGGAGCATCGCTCCGTCAGCAGGGACAGAGCACAGTGCCACGTCTGCTGCCTCCCAGATAAGTGCTCCCTTCCTTCCTGGAGTCATCAAAACCCTGGGACACAGCTGGCTGCCGCTCACTGCAAAACAACTCCCAAGGGGAGGGCAATTTCAGAGCCAACATAGCTCCGAACACACTGCACATAAAAGTCAGAGAATCAGAGAATCATGGAATGCTTTGGGCTGGAATCCTTGAAGCTGAACTCCTTCCACACCCTGCCACAGGCAGAGACACTTTCCATTATGCCATGTTGTCCCAAGCCCCGTATAACCTGGCCTGGAACACTCCCAGGGATGGGGCAGCCACAGCTTCTCTGGGCAACCTGTGCCAGGTTTGGGTTCAGAGTGGTGAGATACAGAGTGTTTGCACCCAGAGAGGGTTCATTTGTCCTTTCTCCTCCCAAAAATACCCTGAGCAGCACAAAAAAGAGGGAATACAAGGATAAAGACAGCCTGAATCCCAAATCATCCTTTACAGAGAGTCAGATGGAATCAAGGAATGGTTTGGAGTTGGTCATCTGCTCAGTAGTGCTGGTCCCCACAGCCGTGCTGGCAGCCCCAGGCCAGGCTGCTGGTCACCACCAGGAGCACATCAACAGACTGCTTAAATAACAGCAAATCTGGCCCAAATCCTTGGAGTGACCCTCAGCCGGCTCATGAGCATCCCTGCTGTCTGAAGCAGGATGGAGACACGCTGGGAATGCTTCTCCCTGGACAGGACTCCTGGGGAAAGCTGGGCTGAGCCTCATCAAATCATGACACCTCGAGAAACCAAGGTGACATTGCATAAAACCCTGTGAGGGCAGCAGGGATGAGTTTGATACTGAAAATCATCCCATTTCCTTTGCATCCAGAGAAAATGAGTGCTACACAAATGCAACTTCCCCAACAGGGAGTGGGAAGACACCAGAGCAGCCTCCAACCCACCTCCCAGTGCCACTGTGTCAGTGTCAGCAGCTCAGCCAGGCCCCCAGTGCTTGAACAAGGTGTTCCCAAAATCCTTAATGGTCCCATTCCAGGTGGCACCTTGTGCCCTGAAAGTGCCTGCTTTTCTCTGGGATCTGTGGATTCCCTGAGAGCCACAGAATCTCCCACTTGGAAGGGACCCACGAGGATCATCCATCCAACTCCTGGCCCTGCACAGGACATCCCAACAATCCCACCCTGTCCCTGACAGAGTTGTCCAAATGCTCCTTGAATCCAGCCAGGTTTGGTGCCATCACCACTTCCATGGGGAGCCTGTTCCAGTGCCTGAGCACTCTCTGGGATAAGAACCTTTCCCTGATATCCAACCTAAACATCCCCTGACTCAGCTTCACGCCGTCTCCTCGAGTCTTGTCACTGGTCACAAAGAGGAAGAGATCAGAGATGTCCAAGATGAAGATGTCTGAGATGGAGACACCCAAGAGAGAAGTCCAAGATGAAGACTACTCTTGGCTGGAAGTTGGACCGGGTCCCCTGCCTGTGTCTCTGGGAATTTTGGGCCCATCTGCCTGAACACCATGGACACACCACTGTTCCCTGCCATGACTCCAGCTCAGCATTCCTTACCCAGCCAAACCCTTCCCAGGGGTTCCTCAGCATCCCAAAGCACCGGCCGGGGCCAGCACAGCGCCCAGACCCCACCTCCATGTAATCCACCCCTTGCAGTAACGAGAGGATTAGAGGGAAACAGTGGCAAATCCGCCGGCCTGGCTGTGCTAAGAGCCTCTAATCCCGACCCCACACAGCCTCCACGGAGCCGACCGAGTCCGGAATCGCCGCGCGCCCGGCGGGAGAACATGTTGAGTCCCTGTGGCTCTGGGAAGTGCAATGAGCCAACGCTGCCCATGGGTGATGACTAAGGCAATGCCAGCCCAGAGCCGTGGAATGGGAAGGATCTGGGTCTGCTTTCTGGTGGAAAAAAAACTAAGAATTTCCTGGTTACTCCAGGTGCTGGAAGTACCAACCCTTCCACCCTCACTGAGCAGCACCCGGCAGCCTCCACTGGTGAGAGCACCCAGAATGCTGAGGACCAGTACAGCAGATACACTGGGAGCTGAGACTGTGCTGGGACCAGTACAGCAGATACACTGGAAGCTGAGACTGTGCTGGGACCAGTACAGCAGATACACTGGGAGCTGAGACTATACTGGGACCTTCTGCTGCAGAGTGGCCATCCCAGAACTGTGCCCTTGCAAGGCTTCTCCACTCTCCTGTGGCCATGAGCACATCCAAGGATTGTTCTCCTCACCTGCCTGGACACTGCCATCACTGTCACCTGCACCAAAAATCCTCTCCCTGGGAAGCTCTTCCCTCACAGAGAGGTACCTCCAGGCATCTGCTGTGGATTCTTCCTTCCTCTTCACTTGCCCAAACCCACCCCAGCAGCGGGGGGACCCTCCCAGGGTCTGCAGAGCAGGGTCACCCCGAGGAGAGCGGCCACTCTCCACTTCCAGAGCCCTGCTCCCGCTGGTGTCCCAGGGAGCTCTGTGCTGCTGAGGGCTCCCACAGTGACACATTTAATGAGGCTCTCACTGCCTGCTTCCCTCAGCCACCCAATGCAGCAGACTCCAGGCTGGAGGAGCATCTGTCCAAGCGCAGGGCGGCAGGAGCAGCTGGCACTGCCCCCGGGCAGCTCCGACCCACGATCTGGGGGGAGCTGCCTGGGTTGTTCCTCACTCTCAGCCCTGTGCTGCCTCCACAGTACAAGGGGCTGCAGGAGCAGCTTGTCTGGCAGCAGCCCCCCATGATCCTGCTCATTTCCCAGTGCTACACCTTCTTCCTGGGTAAATCCATGGGAGAGCAGTGCTGCCATTCCAGCGTCTTCTCCTTCAACAGACACTGGAGGAAGGAGCTGGAGAGAAGCAATGCATCAGCTCAGGGAAAAGATGAACACAACCCTTGTGTCACCAAGGGCAGCATCTCAGAGGGATTAATCCACCTCCCCGTGTGCTCACACTGCCACAAGGTGCCAAGAAGCTCCAGGCAGAGATAAGGATGCCAGGAGGAATGGGCAGGGCTCACCTGGGCTGGAAATGCCTGGCTGGGCTGTCTCCCAGCTCAGCAGAGCTGCTGATCAACACCAGGCACTGCTGACAGTGCAATGCCCATGCTGAACCCACCAACACACAGCCCTGCTGACCCAGCAGCCCTAGAAAACACTCCCAACTCTCCCCTAAAAGCACAATGGAAAAGTTATCCCTCCCTTCTGAAAAAAAAAACAGGAGGGCAGAGCTGCGAGAGGAACCCTCGGGGGCTGGGGACAGACCTGTCCCACACCTCACACGAGGTTCCAAGAGGAGCCCCAGGACAGTCTGAAGCCTCCCGGGGTCAGATGGACATGAGGAGGAGGAGGAAGAGGAAAAGGAGGAGGAGGGGGAGGGAAGGTGATACTCCCCCCTGCCACACAGAGCACAGTGAGCAGGAGCACAGCCAAAAGCCTGGACCAGCACAGAGACCCCAGGGACACACAGGGGATCTGAGCACCCCCACACCTGATCTAACCCCAATGGAAGGACTCAGAAACCATAAGGAATGAGGAGGAGGAGGGGAGTGGGAGGAAGGCACTGCCTGTCTGCACAGATCAGATCAGAGCTTCCCTCACACCTCTACATTTGAAAAGCAATCCAGGATGCTCCAGAGGAAGGAACAGCAGCTCCAAGTGCAGAGCCGGGCTCGTTTCCACATCCCTGCTCCCACCCAGGCAGGGACAGACCCCGGGGTGACACCCAGCACCCTCCCCCCATCCTCAGTAACAGCAAAGCACCCACCAGTTATTCCCTGCACCCACCAGTTATTCCCTGCACCCACCAGTTATTCCCTGCTCAGCGCGATCCACAGCAGGAGCAGGCAGGACACACGGAGCCCTCACTCCAGCGTTCTCATCCGAGGGGGATTAGGGCTGGGTTAGGGATTTAATCCCACGGCTGGGGCTTTTCTGGGTCGGTGACATGGTTTGCAAGGCGCTGATTAGTGCGTGTGTCGTTAGCACAGCCCGGATAATTAACACAGCCTGTGCCACACGGGAATGAGCCGCTCCTGCCCAGCAGCCTCGCGCTGGGCACAGCCCGGTCCCCTAAGGGGGTTGGCTCGGATTTGGGGCACCACAGCAGCTGCCTGAGGATGGCTGGGGGCCATCCCTGCCTTCAGGAGGCAAATCCAGGGGTGGAAAATGGAGTTTGCTCACTGCAGTGCCAGAATTAACCCCTGGGGTACAAGGATGCACAAGGGGGAGAGCTGCTCCAGCCCCACTGGGATGGCCTGGGAGCAGCCCAGCAGAATGCTGCTCCTTCCCTGGAGCACCGTGCAGCTGGAGGAGGTCAGAACCATTGTCCTGCCTGTGCTCTGATGGGTCTGGGGACCTCAAGAGATGGTATCTCACATCCATCCACACTGGAACCAGTTCAGCACAGGCTGTGCACGGGCAGCATCACCCCAACCCCACAGTTACCCCCAGGGAGAAGGTTCCAGGGACTTCCCTGCCAGCTTGAAGCAGTTTTCCAAGCAGTCACACAGGGTGTATCTATCACCTACCATTAAAATAAACCCCCAGAACTCACTGGAGGCTGCACTGGGGAACCTGAGGTGGCTCAGAGCTGGTGCTCAGCATCGTCTGGATTAATATGGAAACAATTTCGGGAGTATGGATTAATCACAGCAGCATTCCCATGGGGCAGAGGGGGCTCAGTGCTCCACAGTCAAGCTGGAACATGGGGAGCCAGAGGAGCAGCTCCAAATAAAGCAACACCTCTGGGCAGATGCCACTCAAAGCCTCCAGGAGCCCAACGTGGCCGCAGGGAAAGGTTGGCAGCTCCTTGGGCCATGACACATGGCACAGGGCACCCCATAGCTGCTGCTGAGCCAGAGCACAGTCCTGCAGAGATCCACAGGGAGAAATCCTGGTGGGGCTGGAGGATGAAGCCTCTGGAATGCTGCTGGATGTCCTGGAGAAGTTTAAACCAACAGCCCATGGCCCCTTCCCCCGAGGGGAGGCACATGTTGTTCACCACACTCTGGTTCTAGCCCTGTGTTCCACACACTTGGAAGCCCTCCCAGTTCAGAGGCTGAAGGGTGCCCTGTGCTGATATCTCGGGGTGCTGGTGCTCCAGAGGGGTTCATTCCCATGGGAACGGAAAAGCTGGGTGGGGAATCAGTCTGCCTCAAGCTGGGTGCCAGCATTGCCCGTGTAACAGGCTGGGGTGGCCACTGATGCCTCCCAAAGTCAGGTGAATCCTTCTTGTTCCCTGAACCACCTGCTCCAGGCATCCCTGGATTCAGGCATCCAGGCATCTTCTCCCCAAATCCTGCTGGAGCAGCACCTCCCACCCAGCACTGCACCCCTGCCCCACCTGCCTCAGCCCTCCTTGCCCGGGTCTGGCAGAGCCTTCCTCCACCTCTGCTCCTCCAAAACCTTAAGGAAAAACACAAACTAACCCAGGAATGACACAGCCAAGCCAAACCCTGCTGCTCTCCATGCTCACATTCCTCGAGGAAACACAAATCCGGCCAGGAGCCGAGCACAGCAATCACACACACTCAGCCGCCTCCGAGCTCCGCCGTAACTTCCCCATTCCCATTAAAACCCTATTTCCAGCACCACCCACAGCCCTGTGAGCTCTCCCCGACGCCCAAACTGGCTTCCTCAGTGCATGCACACATCCCTCCTGCCTGCTGTCTGCTGCTGAGTTAGGAGAGGGAGCTTTCCCTGCTCCTTGGATGAGTCCATGAAACTCAGCGCCACGCTCCGAATCCAGCTCTGGGCCTCTCGTTATCCCCTTAATTTGTTGCTTCTGATCTTCACACACCTCCCACTCCTCCCCCGTGGCACACTGTGACTTGTCTTTCCATGTCTGCTCCCCAGCCCTGCTGACACGGGGCTCCTTAGTCCTGGGGAGCCTGGACTTCTCCTGGTGCCATTCCAAGCCTGGATGGGAGCTGAGCCAACAGGCAGCTCACAGAGCTCTGGCCTTAAACCTAAGCCCTGCAAGAGCCAGTTTTAAATCCTCACCTGTGACACGAGGATCCGGCATGTCCCGCTCTGCCTCTGCCCAAACCTTCCTCCATCATTCCCAGCATGGCCTGCCCAGGTGACTGTCCCCTCTCCGGAAGGGCAGCAGCCAGAGCCGGCTGTGGCAGCACCCGGAGCACACACAGAGGTCACCTTCGCAGCCAAGCTCCTGCATTTCCATAGATAGTTATTTCTTCCCCGCTGCTTCCTGCACTCCCCGCGGCTCCGGGGACATTTACATAATCGGATCAGAGGCGGCTGGACGGAAACTGCACATGCCAGCCCTGCAGAACCCATCCTTTCTTCCCAGGAACACCCATCCCTTCCCTGGAGCACCCGTCCGTTCCCTGGAGCGCCCATTCTTTCTTCCTCGAGCACTCTTTCCCTTGCCTAGAGCACCCATCCCTTCTCCAAAGCACCTATTCCTTCCCTGGAACATCCATCTCATCCCAGGAGCACCCATGTCTTCTCCAGAGCATCCATTCCTTCCCTGGAACATCCATCCCTTCTCCAGATCACCCATCCCATCACCAGAGCACCTATTCCTTCCCTGGAATACCCATCCTTTCTTCCACAGAGCAGCTACCTCACCTTTCCTGGTGCACTCATCCCTTCCCCAGAGCATCCATCCCTTCCCTGGTGCATCCACTCCTTCCCCTGGGCACCCACCCCTTCTCCAGAGCCCCAGCACCAAACCTCATGGATCCCCATCCACTTCCATGGGGCAGATCTGTGAGGTTTGGTTCTCCAGTCAGGATATGGATATGGAGCATCCATGTGCCAGCACTGACTGGCTGGGATCTATCTGGGGAAAACCTGGTGAGCAGAGACAGTTTAATTGCTCCTGCAAAGAACTGCTGCTGTCAAAACCAGCCTGTGCACCATGGAAGCTCCTTAGAAGCCTGTGGGGATGGAGGTGGGCACGGTACACTTTCCCCAGGAAACTCCATGTGCTTCCCTGGAGCAACGTTTCATGTTCCATACAGAACATTTCAGGACCTTTGGACTGCACAGAACTCCCCCCACCCCACGAGGGGATCCCCTGGCAGCTCCAGAAGGCATCACCCCATGCTAAAAGGATAAATCAAGGCACAAGAAGGGACTCATGCTGGAAAAGGTGAGAGTCTGGCTGGGATGGGGGGATCAGGCCGTTCCCTGTCCCTTCCCTGCCCTGCTCATCCCCCTCCTGCCTTTCCAACCCACCCCTCAAAGTGTCTCTGCTTCCTGAGGGTCCTTGTCCCCCTGCTCCATCACTCCCCAAAACAACAGCTCAGCAGCGAGCTGGGAGAGCCACATCCACCCCTGAGGCTGCCCCACTGCTCCCATCCTGCTCCCTCCAGCCCTGCTCTTCCCACAGCACACATTCCCTCGGGCATCTCCTCAGCCACCAGCCGAAGGATGCTGCTGGAAGTGGACCCTCATGTTCTCATCCACGTGAGAACATGCCCTGCCAACCCTCCAGCCCCTCTTACCTGCTCAGAATTCTGGAATTCATGTTTCTGCTGTTTAATCCCAGTTTTTGTGCAGTTTCCCACCCTCCAGTCCGTCTCCTCCGAGCTTCTACGACCACAACCTCCTCCTCTTCCTCCTTCTCCTCTCTGGGCTGGACACAGTGAATATTTCTCTGCTCATCCCTTCCCAAAGGCTGCTGGAGAAATCCTCTCCCCAGCAATTCCCTGCCCACATTCCATCGCCGTTCTGCCTCCTGACAGCAAACCTGGGCAGTGGCACCTCCTACCACACTGCCAACCCCATTCCCCAAACTTGGACAAACTCTCCGTGGGGAGAAAGCTGCACAGGCAGCCCCAAACTGCTCCAAAACACGAGGCACTGAGTCAGGAAGCTCTTTCCCCCACGGCTACAGAATCCTGAGTGGGAATGGGGACGATGTTGCAACCACGGGGCTCCGAGTGCCCTCCAGCTCCTGCTGGGAATTATTGTTTTTAAAGCCCAGATCAAACACTACCCGAGCTCCTTCTGCTCAGGGCCACAGCACTGCTCCATTCACAATTCCCTGAGCCCTGCCTTCATGCATAATTCCAGGTCTGTGAGGCTTTGGGATTGGCTTTTTTTAGTTGCCTTTAAATATTTGATTCAGTTTTGCTCCCAGAGCTCCCTAGGGAAAACCAGGCTTCCCAGGAAGGGCTGTCTCGCTGCCATGGAGGCACATCCACACCCCGAACACAAGCTGTATCCCAAAAATATCCAGAAAGCACCGTGAGGCTGCACAAGGCAATGCCAAGCTCCAACACTCCAGCTGGGAGAGCACAGCCGAGGGGGTTAAATCCTGTGGCCGTGTGGAACACGAGCAGCCTCATGGAAGCACTGAGGATGTGAGTGATTGGGAAGCACTGAGGATGTGAGTGATGTGAGCTGGGGGATCTCAGTCTGCAGCAGGCAACACTCTGAAATTCCCCCCTGGAACAGCAGAAAGCCTGTCAGCATTCCCAACTAAAACACCACCCAACCAACCAATCTGGAGCAGCCCTCTCCCAGCACGGATGCAGCAGAGCAGGGGGGGTGCTCCATGTGTCCCTGCTTCCCAGCTGCACCTTCCCAACTTCCCATCCCCTCCCCACCCTGACCTTAACACCAACCAACCCACAGAGAGAAACCAGGGAAAAAGCAGGGCATGCAAAGCCCCAGAGGGAAGGAGGAGGCTGGGGAAGGCTGGCTGAGGAGGAGGAGGAGGGCACTCACGTTGATCATAGCATTGGAGGTGATCCTGAAGAGCGTGGCTCGCTCGTTCACTGCCTTGATCTTGTCTCCGCTCTCCGGAGGCAGGCGCAGGTTCTCCAGCTCGCTCAGGGAGCGCTGCAGGGCCGCGCCGTGCTTGGCGATCAGCTCATTGCAGGTGCTCAGGTCCTCCAGTTTGCTCGACAGGCTCTTCAGGGGCCCGTGCAGCTCGCTCTTGTCCGACTGCGAGGCGGGTTCCTCGTCCCCCGAGTCATCTGCCGAGGGAAGGGAGGGATGGAGAAAGGAGAGTTGCCATGGTTACCCCTGGACCGGCTCACCCGTCACTGCCGCGGGCAGGGACCTGCTGCCTCCTCCCAGGGACCTGCTGCCTCCTCCCAGGGACCTGCTGCCTCCTCCCAGGGACCTGCTGCCTCCTCCCAGGGACCTGCTGCCTCCTCCCAGGGACCTCCTGCCTCCTCCCAGGGACCTGCTGCCTCCTACCCAGAGCCCTCCTTCCTCTTCCCAGGGACTTTTCAGAGACCTCCTGCCTCTTCCCAAGGACCTCCTACCTCCTCCCAAAGACCTCCTGTCTCCTCCCATGGAAGCTCTGGAAGCTCTGCCAGGGTTGGGGGTCAGGGCCACCACGGCCCCCCAGAGCACAGTGTGGTGTATGGGAGCAACATGGGATGTCACCCAGAGCTCTGAGGAGGTGCCCAAAGAGATCCTGTCACCAGGATTTGGTTCAGGGCTGAGCATTGGAGGTGGCACAAGGGGCACCATGCAGAGGAGGGCCACGTGCCAAACCTCCCCTTTTCCATGCAGTGTGGATCCACCCTGTGCCAGGAGTGGACCCCTGAGGGCTCTACGAGCTCTGCTCTGGGCAAAGTGTTTCACCCAAGGGAAAGGTCACAAAGACACCAAGCAGAGAAACAGCTGTGACCCAAAACCACCACCACATCCTCAGAGGACAGAAAACTCCAGGATCAGCATCTCAGCTACAGCAGAAATGGTGATTCCTGCAACTCCAGGAGCACTGGGGTGACTTAAAACCAGGAAACCAACCCAAAACCACGCAGTGAGTGTAACAGCATTTCTGATTACCCCCTGCTCCCCCCGGGAGGCAGAGCCATCCAAAGCAAATACAAAGGCTGAGAGTGAAGCAGGTCCTGCACAGGGGCTGTGCCTCATCCTTACGCTCCAAGTTTAGCCAAGGACACTCCCAAAACCCACTAAGGCAGTGGATGGGCAGCAGCCCCTTCATGTGCCCTCTTTCCACCAAACGTTTCTGGATTTCAGAGAGACAGGAACCAGCAAAAGCTGGCTGCAGCTTCTCTGCCAGGTCTGGAGGAGCTGGAGGGGTGAGGACATCCCAGGAGCCATCCAGGCACAGAGAATGGCTCTGGTATAAGGAGGGGGGCAGCACATCCCCTTTCTGGGCTGAGAGGAAAGGATGAAACCCGTGATTCCCTGGCAGGTGGGTGCTTGGTTTCTATTCCTGATTCATTGGTAAGAGCCTTGGAAACGCTGTGGATACTGAGAGGGACGTTCAGCCATCGCTCTGATTGAATCCACAGCTAAGGAAAGGAGAGGAAGAGATCCTTTCAATACTGTGTTCCATCAGCCCAGAGTGGAAGCAGGAGCAGAGGCTCGTGGTGATGAACCTACCCAGGATGGATGTGATGGGACAGGGAGGCACAGCCAGAGACAAGTCTGATCCTCCACACCGGCATCAACCCTCTGCCCAACAACAATGGGAGAAGAAAATCTCCAGAGAAGCTGTGGCTGCCCCATCCCTGGAAGTGTCCAAGGCTGGGTTGGAGCAACTTGGGATTAGTGGAAGGTGTCCCTGCCCATGGCAGGGAGTGGAATGGGATGAGTTTTAAGGTCCCTTCCAGCCCAAACCATTCTGGGATTCTGGAATTTTATGAAATTTGGAGGAAACGGAGCACGGAACAAACCACAAGTGGCTCAGGAAGCACCAGGGCAGGAACTCCCAATGTCACCATTTGGACCATCTGCACCCAGCCTGGAGCATCCACAGCTCAGAGCTCTGCCAAACACGAGGAGCAGCTGTTGGAACCAGGAGAGAAGGGGCTCATGGCCACCAAGGACAAGCCTGGGGAGCTGGGACAGGTGGAACAGCCCCATTCCCAGGGACAGGACCAGCCTTTTGGAAACATCAGGGAACTCTCCAGCCCTGGCAGGGGAAGGGGCATGGGAATAGGCAGGATTTTAAGCAAAGTGCACAGAGGCACCACAGGTTCCCACCACAGGCACCTTGTGCAGGTCAACTCCAAAGGATCCAACAAGGAAATCAAAGCCACTTTTCCACCAGTACAGAAACCCAAACCTCCCCAAGGTCCCCTTTCTGCTTCAGACATTCCACGTATTCCCAGGGTGCCTTTCATCCCAGGGCACACCAAGGGACTCTGGGTCCTTCCCTCTGTGCATTGTCTGTGTACCTGTCCTGAGCTGCTGAATCCAAGGACACTCTGGATCCTGTGTATCCTGCCCTATCAGTTTGCTGGGAGAGTGACACCAGGCTGCTCCTGCTGCTCCAGGCTGTGTCCCTGGGTGATTCCCAGGACAGTCTCAGGCAGAGTTTGAATCCACCTTCTTCCCCAAGCTCCCAGGCATCTCTCCTTTTTCTCCACATGCTCTTCCCACCAGCATTCCAGGCCCTGTGAGCTGCCTGTGCTCCAGAACTCCGACAGGAATCCTTTCTCCACAGCACCAGGATCTGATCACTAACAAGGCCAGTCTTTAATGGCCAATTTATAATAAATCATCATGGTTTATAAAGTTCCCAGGAGCAGAAGCCAAGCCCTGGCTCAGCTGCCACCACCACTGATCAGGGCAAACCCCACCTCAGGGACCATTTTTCTGTCTGCAGACACCAGAAACATTTCACAAAGACAATTTTAGCTGCTTACAAGGGCTGCAAAAATTGTGCCAAGCGGAAAGAAGTTCTCTCTGCTCATCCCCAGGCAGCATTTAACCCCCAAATCCCTCCCTCTCATTTTCCCCCTCTGGCCTTACATAAAATGCCTCCCCCAAGTCCTGGCTCCCATGGGATGTTGGTGTTCTGTGCTTTCCAGAGAAAACCTGCAGCACCTTGCTCAGGTGCAATCCCAGATCACAGCCTGGGGATTTTTCACAGGATTACAGAATCTCCTAAATTGGAAGGGACCCCCAGGGACCATCCATCCAACCCCTGGCCCCACACACACCCCAGCAATCCCACCCTGTCCCTGAGAGCCTTGTCATCCTCGGAGCCGTGGCCATTCCCTGCTCAGTGCCCATCATTCAAACCCTGACACAGGGCTGGCACAGCACAGGGATAACAGGCTCCCTCCTTTGCCAGGACATTACTTCCTGCCCACTGACCGAGGCTGTGGGAACAATCCCTGCCCGAGTGCTCAGCTCGAGGCAGGAACACAGTGTGTCCCAATTTTTTATCGCTGTGCACAATTATATAAATGCCTCAAAGCCCAGAAAAAGGGGGAAGGAACCGGGGTCAGCCCATGGCAGCTGCAAAGCCACTCGTTCCAGCTGAGTTGGCTGAGCTGAACATCCCTCACCAGCTGCAAAAGTGCTGCCCCAAAGCTGCCACCGTGGCCATGGGTTGGGCAGCAGGATCCCACCTGCCTCCTATTGCCTGGGCAGCTGGAATCATGCAATGGTTTGGTTGGGAGAGACCTCAAAACCCCTTGCACCCCCTGCCATGGGCAGGGACACCTTCCACTCTCCCAGGTTGCTCCAATCTGGCCTTGGACCCTTCCAGGGATGGAGGAATGGTTTGTCAGCCCCTTGCTGAGGGTGCAGGACATTCCCAGAACCAGCCCTGCCTCTGTCCCCACACCCCCATGCCCAGGATCAAATCCATAACATGAATACACATATTTAGATATATATAAAATATCTCAAGCAATATAATTTGCTGTCATTATCTCAAATCAAAGCATAGGAAAAAGGAAATTCAATGTCACAGCTACAGTCAAACAAATCACAGCAAGTCAAAGCAGAAATGATCCCTCAGAGCTCCCAAACCCCCTCACTGCCACCCCCCAAGGTGGAGCACTGACACCACTCTTGTGTTTCCATCATTATCCTGGGAGCTCGAGGGAAAGCTGGTCAAACCCCAAATCCACAGAAACACAAACCCTTCTGCTTCCCCAAGCAAGCAGCAGCCTCTCAGCTCTGCAGCAGCTTCAGTCCCCCAGCCCTGAGCAGGAGCCCTGCTCCCACCACACCAGCTCCAGGATATCCACTGCAACAGGAATATTCCTGCTTGTCCCTGGGATACAGCACAGGACAGGCTTGTCTGGAGTCTGACACCCCCTCCTTTCCCCATCTGGCAGTGGATGGTCCCAGTAAATCCACTTGGAACCATATTAAGGTCAGAAAAAACCTCCAAGATCATTGAAGTCCAACCTTTGCACGTGACCCACCAACTCCTACAGTTAGAGCCAAAGATTATCCACGAAGAGCTGGAAGAGAGAGAGCAGCAGAAATATGTCCTTATTGCTGAGGATGAAGGATTCACTCATCCAGAAAGGTGGAAGAGCCACAAGCCTCTGCCTGGAGGTCTTTGCTTGGAGCCAGGCCAAACATCTCAGCACTGGGGATCCTGACCTTCTCTCAGCCTTTGTGGAACTCAGACAGGGAAGAAAGTGGATTTGGCTTTGCTAAGGCTGGGAAAACACCCTGAAAGTCAGGAAATACCCACAGGGGGAGAGAGAGGGAGTCTGTCCAAGGCTCTCAATTCGAAGAGAGGCTGCAGGGGATCTGCAGAAGCAAAACTACAAGTGGTCTGGAAAGGTCACAGCACTGGGACCTCAGCCCAGAAGGGGTTCCTAATTGCACTCATTCAACATCATAAAACCTCCTGGAAGCTGGAAAAATACATATTCCTAAATGCTTGGGACCTAGGGAAGTGGAAAACACCATTCTTATGAATGCTGGGCATTCCTAATGAAGGACACCCAGCAGAGTCCTCCTGAAACCTTTTCCAGTGCAGTGAGTGCATCCCAATCCAAAGAGAGTTTTAGTGATGGATCTGAAGGGGGATTCCAAAACATGCAGGGGATGAGGAGGAACCAGAACAGGGAAAGTGAGGACCTGCTGAGGTGGAGAATGTTCAGGTGCTGGGGCGTGTCCAGGGAAGGGAACGGAGCTGGGGAAGGGGCTGCAGCCCCAGGAGGGGCTGAGGGAGCTGGAGGGGCTCAGCCTGGAGAAAAGGAGGCTCAGGGGGCACCTGGAATTCTCTGCAATCCCTGACAGGAGGGGGGAGCCAGAGGAGATCAAGCTCCCAGAGAACAAGGGACAGGATGAGAATGGCCTCAAGCTGGGCCAGGGCAGGGGCAGGTTGGATATCAGGAGAAAATCCTTCGTGGAAAGGGCTGTCCAGCCCTGGCACAGCTGCCCAGGGCAGTGATGGAGTCCTCATCCCTGAGGGATTTAAAATCCCTGTGGATGTGGCACGTGGGGACACGGCTCAGTGGTGGCCTTGGCAGTGCTGGGGGATGTTGGACTCTGATCTCAGAGGGATTTTCCAACCTGAACAATTCTGTGCTTTATTCCATGCTCTGTGCCCACTGTTTCTGGATGCCACCCTTACACCTTTCCCCAGTCTGGCCCTTTTGGATCCTCATCTCCCAGCAGTTCCTAAATCCCACTAAAGCTCAGACCACCATCCACCAGCTGGGCAGGGCTGAAGGAGACCAGGACTCTGTGTGTGGGACCAGCAAAAGCCTGGAGGGCCTGCAGGAGCCAGGAAGGCCTTTCTGCTCCTCCACGTAGGCAAGATCCTCCTCCAAGGATCCAAATCCTACTTCATCCAATGTTTTCCAGCCATGTGCAGCCCACCCTGCCCCTGCAGAGGGGAGGGGTTCAGGGATGGATCTCTTCTCCCCATGCAGGAGGACAGGAGTGTTCCCACCTCCCCCTCATCCCTCCCTGCTCTGCCATCTGCTCTCCACGGAAGAAGGATCCTCCCTAAGGCAGCAAACCCTTGGGGGGTGACAGGAGGGCTCCCAGTACAGGAGTCCCCCCCATACTGGGCTGCAGGTGGCCCTGGGTCCCCTCGGGAAGCAGCTCACGAGCTTCACCCCGGCTCACCCCACTCCAGCACAAACCAGGTTGGGAATGAAAGGCAGCCATTCAGCAGGAATTCCTGTCACTCTTCCCCAGGGAACAAAAGTTCCTCAAGAAAACAAACATGAAAGGCTGGCAGGGACACTTTGACAACAAATTGCCTTGTTCCGCTCGCTCCTGGATGAGGCAGCTCAGCCTCCTGAGGATTCCTGCCCTTCCCAAAAATGTGCTCTGGAGATTTCCCCGTGCCCAGCTGTGGCACATGGGAACCCATTAGTGATGTGAATCCATCCCTCCCTGTCCTGGCTCCAGGGCTCCAGCCTGGTGCCAACATCTCCGTGGCCAGAGGTGATGGGGGTGTGCGGTGCCATCCAAATCCAACCTGGCCCTTCACGTGGCACAGCAGGGCTGGCCCTGGCACAGCAGTGACCCACAGAACAGCCACCAAGGGCTGCAGAACCCCCCTTTTCCTGCTTTTCCCCTTACTCTTCCTCCAGCAAGGCCCCACAAATGCTGCTGCCTCCCAGTGCACTCAGGCATCAGCTGCAACCCTCTGCTCAGATCCCAGAGACACAACCACCAACAGCACCCTTTCCTAAATCCTCTCTCCAGGAATATGCCCAGCCCATGTTTTATACCTCCAGCCCCAGATCCAGGTGCCCCCAAGCCCTTCATCCCTGCTCACACCTCCTCTGGACTGGGGATGGCTCCCAGTGCTCCGCACTGGGTTTATGCTCCAGGGCACTGGCAGCAGCGTTGCCATGGGAACAGGCAGCCTCACTGTAAGCTGGGCAGATTATTTTTGAAGCTGTGATGCAATTTAATCTATGGAAAATGGATCGGCAGCCACGGGCCATAAGCCTCCTCAGGCTTGTTTCTCAGCCTGAGAGAACATGAAATATCAGTGCCTGGAGCAGCATCCCATGGGAAGGCCAGGAAGGCAGGGGCTCCCTTTATACACCCGTTTTCCAGCTCAAATCTTCCCTCAGATAAATATTTCCCAGTGCCTGCAATTTCTCCAGAGCTGGAGGAACAGCACCAGAGCTTCTCTGTGCTGGGGACACACTGGGGCTTTGCACTGCAGCCCACGGGGGCTCCCAGTGACATGGATCCCACTGGAGGGGCCACCACGATGAGCTCCCATCCCAAAATCATCAGGGAGCCCTGGAGCAATCCCAGGATGCTGCTGCTCCCGGCCCAGCTGTTCCAGTGCTGTCCCCAGACAAGCAGAGCTGGGAAGGGCCTTTTCAGGGATAAACCAGGAGGAGGTGAAGGCATTGAAGGAGGTGAAAGCATTAGACCTTTTATTCCAGAATTCCCAAACTGCATCCAGAGTCCAGAGCTGCAACGTCTCCAGCTCAAAGCACCACAGCCCTCTGGCCCCACACCAGAGTTCACTCTCCTCTCCAGGCTCAGCACAGCTCTCACCTTCCCACATCCCCCCCACTTCCTACATCCCCCCCCTTCCCANACATCTCCCTCCCTTCCTACATCCTCCCCCTTCCTACATCCCCCACCTTCTCACATCCCCCACCTTCCTTCTCCTCCCAGTGAATGGATAACTTTCCCTTCCCAGATGTCCTTGTTTTCAGTCCTTCCTACATCACCCTGCATCTCTCCCTGAGTTTCCTGCACACAGAGCTGCTCTCCCACCATTCCACCAGAGCCTCTGGAGCCTCCCAAAGGCAGGGCTGGCTCTGTGCTAGAAATGAAATCCAGCTTTCTGCTGGAGGGAGCTGGAGTGAGCTGTTGGAGGGGTTGGAAGTGTGGGATCCATACTGCAATTCCTGATTGCTGTCCACAGGGAAAACCACAATGGAACACAAGGAGGGCTGAAACCAATCCCACCCCCTTAGCAGATTCCCTGTTTATCCCAACACCAGCCAAGGGTTTGGTTCCAAATCACCTGCCCTTCCTGTATGGAATTATCCAGATCTGAGGGGTATCCTGCTCACCCATCATCTCTCAAGCACGTTGGCTCTTGCAGACACATCTGCTTTCATCACTTTTAATCGCTATGAATATTAAATGGGAGCAGGGATCTATATTTAATATCCCTGCCTGGCTGCCAGGGAGATGGATGAGTTTTTATAGCAGCTGCAGATGCAGAATTTTGGTGGTAATAAAGAATTACACTGGGAATTAATCATCAAAATAGTAGAGAAAATAATCATTCATAAATCATTCCAAATCTGGGTGAGAGCTCAGCAATTACCACCGGCCTGGCAGGGCTGGAGCTTCTACTTGAAAATGCAAAGGAAAAGCTGCTCAGGCAAATGGAGGCCTAAAAATAAGGAAAATGGGCTGCTCGTGACAAGCTGGGACATTTCCTGAGGTCACAACTGTTGGTCACCCCAACCTGGCGATGGGGCTCCTTGATCCAGAGCTCCAAGAGCACAGCTCCCAGGGAAACATCCCATCAGGTTCACCTGAAATCTGTAAGGACTCTGGAGAGAACTGAAATGAGAAAGTTCTGCAGGAGTTTAAGTCCAAGGATTTGTGTGGAGTGCCCCACGTTGGCCCAAGGTTGTGCAGGGGGTTGGATCAGAGACCTCCAGACCCGAGTTACTCCAGGACTCTGTTCCAAGTGCAGAGGAGGCCACAGAGATGCTCCAAGGGCTGGAGGGATATTGGGAAGGGATTGTTGGCTGGGAGGGTGGGGAGGCCCTGGCACAGGGTGCCCAGAGAAGCTGTGGCTGCCCCTGGATCCCTGGAAGTGTCCAAGGCCAGGTTGGAGCCACCTGGGACAATGGGAGGTGTCCCTGCCCATGGCAGGGGGTGGGACTGGATGATTTCTAAGGTCCCTTCTGATCTGAGCCATTCCATGATTCTGTGATTCCAAAAGGAAAGCAGAGAGACAAAAACAGACCATGACTGCTGGGAATGTGTCCCAGGGAACCAGGACCCCAAAGCAAAGGTGCTGAGATGCCTCCTTGGAAGGAACGATGCTCCTGGCAGGAACTGCCCAAGGAATTTCTTCCAACACCCCAGAAAGTTGATCCAAACAAGGAGGACATTGAAATGGGAGCAGATTCTGCACCAGCACCCACCACCCTCCATGGAACAAACAGATCCTTCCCAAAACTGTCCTTCCATGCTCAGGAACACCCTAGGGCCACATTTCCAAGGACAACCCACACCAAGTTCCATTTCTGGGGCTCAGTTGGCAAGAAAATGACATTTGTCCCATTCCAGCAGAAAACCAGACAGGAGCCTTAAGCCCAGGAATTTCTTCCTGCACAAAGCTCTCCTTGCCATAAGGTCTTGGAACCTCTGGAATCCACACCAAGGATGGATTCTGATCCACGTGATTTTTTTCAGCTTCCCCTCCTATAAAATCCGTATCAAACACAGCCTGAATGCAGAGTGGACATCTCAGTCCATTAAGGCACATAAAGGACTTCTTGTTCCCAAAAGAAAAGCACTGGGAAAGCACAAAGCACTTCCATCCCCATCACTGCAGCATTCCCAATTCAAATCTGGACCATTTTATTGCAGCAGTTACAAAATGATGATGTTCCTGGTCAATAATTTCAGCAGCAAATGCTGCCCTTGGTCTGGAATGCAGTCAAGCACTTCCAGAATGGGATTTTCCCATCACCCAAACTCCCTGAACAACTACAAAAAGCTGAAAAATCAGGCTACAAAGTCATACAGAGGAGTTTAAACCACACCAAAAAGCAGGGTTTAAACTCCAAATATGAGGGATACATTGGAGCAATGGAGATGAAATGCAGGATATGATCAACACAAGATTCCATCAGTGGAGAGACACAACCCAACAGACCCTGAGCAGCACAGAAGATGCTGGCCAAGGCTAATTATAAATCCAATATAGATTTACAATGGAACTTCTAAAAGTGAGCTAAAAAAAGCAAAAGAAAAGCAGAGCAAGAGCAGAGTTACAGGACCAGAGAAGTCATGCCTGAGAAAAAAAATGGAATTTCCAACCTGTCCTCATCAGCCTGTGGCTGGTTTGGGATCCTGCTCTCCCAGGCAGAGGAGCACCAGGAAGAGACACCCCGGGGATGGCCCTGGGACTGGGAAACACATCCCACAGGGACAGAGGGACTGGGAGGGCAGTGGGAGAAAGTCACTTAGAGACACACTGACACAATAACAACTCGAGGTCACTTGGGAAAGAAATCTGGGAAATGGAGCTGCTGCAGAGGGGCAACTGTGGGACACTGAGCCCTGAAGGTGGAGAGGAGTGTCCAGGAGTGTCCCTTGGGGCAGGAAAGACCCTGAGAGGCTGGAGGGTGTCCAGGGAAGGGAACGGAGCTGGGGAAGGGGCTGGAGCCCCAGGAGGGGCTGAGGGAGCTGGGGGGGCTCAGCCTGGAGAAAAGGAGGCTCAGGGGGCACCTGGAATTCTCTGCAATCCCTGACAGGAGGGAGGAGCTGGGGGGAGTTGGGCTCTGCTCCCAGGGAACAAGGGACAGGAGGAGAGGGAACGGCCTCAGGCTGGGCCAGGGCAGGGGCAGGTTGGATATGAGGAAATCCTTCATGGAAAGAGCTGTCCAGCCCTGGCACAGCTGCCCAGGGCAGTGGTGGAGTCTCTATTCCTGGAGGGACTTAAAATCTCTGTGGATGTGGCACTTGGGGACACGGGGCTGTGGTGGCCTTGGCAGTGCTGGGGAGTGTTGGACTCTGATCTCAGAGGGCTTTTCCAACCTCAAAACCACTCTGTGATTCCATATATTCCCATATATATATGTAGGTGGGATGAAACAGCCCAGCATCACTGCTGCTACCACAAGTCTTTCCAGTGGATTCCCTCCCAACCTTTCCAAAATTCTTCTCAGAAAGAGCCTGGAGAGCTCTGCAGGACACCAGAGTTTGGTGGCTTCTGGAGGAGGTGGAGGGTTGGTGGTTGGTTTTTTGCTCTGTCCTTTGACTAAAGCACTCTGCTCTCCTTTCCCATTGGAATAAAAAGTCTGGCAGCACCAGGAGAAATCCAGAGCCGACCCTCAAAGCTGCTAAACTGGAGCCTCAGGGACCGAAGGGCAGAGCTGGCAGGGAACACAAGAGGAGAGAAAATGAGCCCAGCTGTTTTTGTGGGAACACTGGAGAGTCACAGCCAGTCCTGCTGGACACGGCCAAATGTCCTTCCTGTCCCCTGTGGACACTTCTGAATAGCAGGGAGAAAAAATACAGTTGGGAAGGTGTGATTAGAGAGAAATAATGGCTCATTAGCAGATAATTGGGGGCTCGGCAGCACAGCTCACTGCCAGGGAAGAAAATAAAAAAAATATACAATACTGGCTTGATATAAATAGAAACTTTTTCATTCTCCAGCTCAGAACAGCAATGACACAGGGAGGCCCAACATGCCAGGAAGGAGCAGCTCAGGGTGCAGAGCTTGGCTGCAATGGAGCTCCAAGTGGGCAGGAACAGGGACAGGGACTGCTGTTATTCCCACCTGCAAAGCTGTTTCCCTGCCAGGGATCCTTGTGGAAGGTTTTGGGGATCCCAGCACTTCCAGCTGGAGAGAGTAGAGAGATCAGTGGAAGCCCAGCACATCTCCAAGGTGCATGAGCAGTGGATCATGGAATTAGAGATTTCAGGATGGTCTAGGCTGGAAAGGACCTCAAAGCTCATCCAGTCCCACCCCTGCCCTGGGCAGGGACACCTCCCACTATCCCGGGTGGCTCCAACCTGCCCTTGGACACTTCCAGGGATCCAGGGGCAGCCACAGCTTCTCTGGGCACCCTGTGCCAGGGCCTCACCCCCTCATCCTAAAACATTCCTTCCTTATATCTCCTTGGAGGTTGTCCTGGCTGGAGAGAGAACCTGTTCCCTATTTGTACCTTTAACAATCACAGGTTGTGGTGCCAGAATTCCACTTAAGGAGTTTGCTGAGCATGGAGAACCTCCCAAGATGTCAGAGGACAAACCAAGTGCTGCACACCAGGTTTGCTTCACTGACTCCCTGGGCACTGCTCTGCAATAAATTAAATTTAATTTCAATTAAAGCAGACAGTTAGGACAGTGCCCAGGGAGAGGCTCAGAGCTCCCACATGAAGCCAAGCCCAACCAGCCTATGTGTGCCACCCAACAAGGCTCAAATCCAGCTGTTCCTCTTCATTCTGCAGATTCCAAGAAAGAAGAACATGGAGAGAGTCCAGAGGAGGCCACGGAGATGCTCCAAGGGCTGGAGCCCCTCTGCTCTGGAGCCAGGCTGGGAGAGCTGGGGGTGTTCACCTGGAGAAGGGAAGGATCCAGGGAGACCTTGGAGCCCCTTCCAGAGCCTAAAGGGGCTCCAGGAGAGCTGGAGAGGGACTGGGGACAAGGGCTGGAGGGACAGGACACAGGGAATGGCTTCCCACTGCCAGAGGGCAGGGAGAGATGGGATATTGGGAAGGAATTGTTGGCTGGGAGGGTGGAGAGGTCCTGGCACAGGGTGCCCAGAGAAGCTGTGGCTGCCCCTGGATCCCTGGAAGTGTCCAAGGGCAGGTTGGAGCCACCCGGGATAGTGGGAGGTGTCCCTGCCCAGGGCAGGGGTGGGACTGGATGAACTTTAATTTCCCCTTCAGCCCAAACCACTCCATGACTCTGGAAGCTGCTGAGATGGTGACCTTGCAGGAGGTCCTGACTCCTCCCAGTATCATTCCCAAATTCTGCACACACAGCTGGATATCTGGTTACCCTCTCCCCACCTCCCCCCCAGCACTGCCTAGGAAAGCATTTCTCATCCCTGGATAAATCCATGTCAGCGAGACAGAAGCACAAGGCTCCATGACCCTTCCTGAGCCTCCAGGCTCTGACAGATCCACATCACACATTTGCCCTTGACTAAACCTCCAAATTCACAGCCCACACGCGTTCCAAGACAGCTCTGCACAGAGGACTCACACTTCCTACATCTCCTGGATGTCTCCATGGGAATACTTAGTCCCATGGACACAGGTGGCATCATAAATAATGAAGTTTTTTGCTCTTGTCCAACAGATGAACAAAGCACATGACAGAATACACAGATTTTGTCAATTGTTCCTGTTTGTTTAGCTATAAATCCTTCAGTATCCAGTGATTCCCATGGATTTGACCACTCCCCTGTGCTGAAATGGAGGAGCTGTCACAGTCTGGTGGCACCACAACCTTGGGGACAAGATCCCTGTCCCTGTGCAGGGACAGGATCAAACGGAGTGGTACCAGGCTGGGCAACAGCAGCTTCCTTAGCTGGGAATAAACCTGGAAAAGGGCAGAAATGGCCTAAAATTCAAATAATTTGGAGAAAATGTGTTTTCTCCTGAGCAGAAACCCCCAGAAGTGAGCACTGTCACCTCCTTCTTCCACAGACAGCAACAAACCCTGGCTACAGAAACCCTCAGAGGTCTTGGATGTCTCCCTTGTGCGTCACTGAACATCCATTTTTAATGGTGCTTAAACATTTTCCAGCCTCAGGTCCATCTCCAATGTCAGCAGCACGAGGAGGGAGCTCACAGATGGGTCTCTCCTCCTGACATCCATCAGGAAAAGGAGGCACAGCCAGGACACGGGAACAGCACGGCCCTGGAGAGGCACAGCAGCTCACAGGAGCTCCCATCCCCATCCTTAAAGGATAATGTCACCCCTGGTGTAATCAGAGGGTTCACCAGCATGATTTTGTGATTTTTTTTTTTTAATGTTTTTACCAATAGCTTCTGTTTTTCTGGAAGTCTCCCATCAGCAGGGAACACACGTCCTGCCCCAGGCTCCCTCATCCTCCCGGAGAGCAGTGGGAGCAAAGGACACTCCTACATCCCTGTCAGCTCTCCTTCCTCCTAACCCTTGGGAACAAGAAGGACATGACAAGGGCCCTCATTGCCAGGGAGGGGGAGCAGCAGCAGACAGAGGCAGGGAAGGGATGACAAGCCCATCCCTGTCACATTCGTGCAAACAGGAAAACCCCATCAGTGCCAGGGGCTGGGACAGCCAGCACCAGGACAACAGTGGGGACAGTCTGCTGGGACAGGGGCAGCCCTTCCCAAAATCCCTGCTGCAGAGGGCAGCTGAGCATCCCTCTTCCCAAATCCACCAGCTAATGTTTCCTTCACATCCCTGCAGGCCCTAAGCCAAGGCTTTGGAGCACCAGCCCTCCCGAGGACAAGGAGTGTGGATACACATCCTAATGGGCACTGAGATCCCCCTGAGCTGCCAGAGCTCAGCTTACCCAGGGAAAGAGGATCGGGAGGGTGTTGGTTACACGCCCTCCTCCGATTCCCAAAGGTCAGGACATGCCAGAGGGATGGGAGGGATGTGCAGGACCTGGGAGTCTCCCAGCCCCCCTGCTCTGCTGGGAGCTCCAGGTCTGGGGAGGGAGGCAGCAGGTCAGCAACAGCCCCCAAGGTGTGGGACTTACACCCCCTTTGCCTCTGGATTGAAATCCTGCTCCACCAGCAGCCACAGGCAAGGAAAGCTCTGGGCACAAACCTCCTCCAAACCACCCAGGACAGGCTGGAGAAGGGTCTGAACTGGCAGCAAAGGCAGAGCTTCAGTTAGTCCCGTTGTGGGGAATGTTTTCACATTGCAGGGAGGATTTTTCCAGCAGGGTGAAGCTTCAGAGAAACATGGAATCTCACCTGGAAGTGTGAGACCAGAGGAGGAACACAGTGGGATTGTTGGAGTGTCCTGGGCAGGACCAGGAGTTGCACTCAATGATCCCTGAGGTCCCTTCCAGCTCAGGACATTCCATGACTCCATGAATCCTGCAGTGGAACTGTTGAAGGCAGGGAGGGCACAGCCCTGGGGACACCAGGGGGGTTGGAGGGTGACAGGGATGGACCTTTGCACACCAACAACTGCTAATGAAGCCTCAGGAATTGCCTGAGCTTCCCTGGGCCAGGTGGGACAAATGTCTGCACATAAAAATGTCTTTTTGTCCCTCTTTCCCACCCCACACACACATCCAGCCACGAGCCTGATGGTGCTGGAGCTGCCACTTCTCTGGGATCAACAAGGTCCAAGAGCTGCTGAGGAAACACAGCAGGATGAGGGAAGAAGAGAGAGGAGCAGGGACAACAGGAAGGAATGGAGCCAAATCCTTTTTGGCATCAAAATGTTGCCCCAAGGTGAATGAGGTGACATCCCTGTCCAGGAGTGTCACCACCCAGCTGTGCCAGGGATGAGTGGGATGAAGGGAAGCTCCATGGGGACTGTGCTGCTTGGGGCACCTTTATATTCTCCAACACCCTGGAAGTGCCTGTGCTTCACTTTGCCAACTCAGGGATCATCCAGCCTGGATTTTTGCTGGATGTAGGGAACAGCCCTGGGCCAAGGAGGAGGGCTCCAGATCTGAGCCCTGCTCTGCTTCACCACCCCAGGGTCAGCAGGATACAGCCAGGAGTGGGGCTGTCAGGGAGCCTTAGGCAGCACTCAAAGGCTCCCTGGTTCTCCTCCACCCCTGACATGAGCCAGCACAGCTCCTCAAACCCAGTCCTGGAGCCAGCTCCCGTTTCTGCTGTGTGCTCACATGTAAATCCCACTGTGATCCCTCCAGGATCCCTCCCAGCACAGCAGCACTGGCTGCACACACAGGACATGGAGCAGGACAGGCAGTGCTGCCTGAGGCCACACTCTGCTCCCTGCACAGCCCGTGATCTCCTGCAAAAAACTCCTCTGGCCCAGCAATCCAGCCCTGGAATCCATCCCTTCCCCATGGGCAGCTCTGCACAGAGAGGGAGAAGGGCAGTCATTCCATGGAAGTGCTGTGCTGTGCAGCCAGCTCAGGGAAAAAGGGCAAAGAAAGAAATCAATCCACCCCTGCTGCACTCAGGGCCTCTGTTTGCAGAGCTGGAGCTGGGAGTTCATCTCCTCTGCAATTCTGTCAGTGTGTTTGTGCTCTAATTACAGCACCAGGCTGTCAGGATGGCCACTTCCTCCCTAATTACTCTGCCTTGTAATTAAGATACAGCTAATAAACTCATGTTATTGGTGATGGCTGCCCAGGAAGAGCATTTCCTGCCTTGCTCCGAGGTGCTCCAGCACCAGTCCTGCACCACGAGCACCTGGGCAGCACATCCATGCCAGAGAATCATGGAATTATTTGGGAGAGCAAATTACTTGCAAGAGCCCTCCAAGGTCAGCAGGCCCAACCATTAACCCAGCACTGCCAGGCCCAACATTAAACCATGTCCCAAAACATTCCCACTGGCACTTGCACACCCTGGGGGAGCATCCTGGGGGAGCATCCTCTGCCAGCCGAGCCACACGTGCAGGGACCCACCTCCAGCATGGCTAAAAAAGAAGGGAACAGGGCAGAGAGGGCATCACATGGAAAGAAAAGGAACAGTCCCTACCCTTGGCACATGATCTGCTGCTTCACTGAGCATTGAGGGCTCCCTGCTGGAAGGAGGTGGCTTGGCCAGTTCTGGGGACCCAACGCTCCCCTGGGCCCTCCAAGATCATCCCAGCACAGCCCGTGGGGCTGCAGGGGCTGCCCACACCACCACGTGCCCTGTCAGAGAACCGTGGAATCTCCTGAGCTGCATGACTCCAAGGATCATCCATCCAATTCCTGGCCCTGCACAGACACCCCAACAACCCCCCCCCGACCTTGAGTGTTGTCCCAACCCTCCTGCAGCTCTGGCAGCCTTGGGGCTGTGCCCACTGCCCTGGGCAGCCTGGGCAGTGCCCAACCACCCTCTGGGCAAAGAACCTTTCCCTGAGACCCAAACAAACCCCCAGGACAGCACAGGGCACACAGACACTGCGTGTCCACCCCCTCTGGCCGTGGAGCCCAAGGGCAGCTGGAGGGAGGTTTCCTTCCAACTTCTGCCACTGAACAGCTCAGCTGCTCCTCCCTGAGCTCACACTGGTTCGAAGGAGAGGATTCCACACCTCCAAACATCCCCAAGGATAATCCCTCATTGCTATTTCACCAGGAAAAACCATCCAGAGCAAAGGAACCCAGGCAGGACCCCATGTCAATGCCCCCCCGTGTGATCCACGGGAAAGATGTGGAGCATCCAGACTTTATTTCTAAAAATGTTAATCAAACAGCCCTAATTACAGAGTTTTCACAACCAAACCAGCAGCCACAACTGCTAAAGCCACAACAAAACACCTCCAGCTCCTCAGCAGCTCCAGCCAGGCACAGCCCAAGGCCAAATTCCAGACAACTCTTAAAGCAGGAGCAGAATGAGCAGGGAACCAATGGATTCAGCATCTCCCCGTGTTTTATATCTTGGCAAGATGCCTTTCTGATTGATTTTCTTTCCAGAGCAGCCACATCACACAGGAGAAATGGCCTGGGACCCGCTGGTGGGTGTCAGGGCACAGGGATTAAGTATCACCCTCTACTTTGGAATCCCTCTGCTCATGGACGACCTTTCTCTGCCACGCCAAGGAAGGAGCTGTGAAAACCCTCAGGAAAGAGCCCCCACCTCAAAAAAATCCTAAATAAACCTGGAAAAAGGCTGAAGCAACACATCTGCTTTGGGAACGAGTCCCAGCTTGTCCATCATCAACGCTCCAGCAGCCCCGTGTGCCTGCTCCTCCCCAAACTGAATCCAGCACCAATTCCTGAGCAGAATTTAAACATTCCTTCAAATGCTCCCCAGCTGGGCCATGCAATAAATACTCACTGCATGTCTGTAGGCAGGGAAATGTATATCTGAACCTATTTGATGGCCCATGTTCCTTTGGTGCCCATCACCCACCGGGCCAGCCTGGGATCTGACTTCCATTAGAGGATTCTCATCCATGTCACCATCAAATATTAATGACACTGCATTTGCTGGGCTGGGGACATGGGAAGAAACCCAGGTTCCAGCAGGGAATGTACAGCATGGACCTGCATAGGGATATTCCTGTTGGAAATGTCCTCTGCAAGCAGCAGCAACTCAGTTTCTACTGGGAAGAGCTTTGAGATCCTCAAAATTAACTAATGATGAGCTAATTAAGGGTTGGTTACCCACAGACCTCTCTAAGCACAGTGTGGTATCTGTAGTTCTCTTTCTCTAAAGCCTTCAGCACCTTGGTCCTTCCACCTTAATGTGGTCAACACCCATGAATCCCACACCCAGATCTCATGGAACACAGAAATACAGAACTAAACATCTCCTTAAATCCATCTTCACCTCTGGTTGTCACTGTCTAATTAAAGGGCCCTGGCACAGGGTGCCCAGAGAAGCTGTGGCTGCCCCTGAATCCCTGGGAGTGTCCAAGGCCAGGTTGGAGCCTCCTGGGACAGTGGGAGGTGTCCCTGCCCAGGGCAGGGAACAGGAGGAGCTTTAAGGTCCCTTCCAACCAAATCATTCCAGGATTCAATGATTGGTTTTCTCTTACCAGCACAAAAGGAACATTTAAAGCCACCCAAAGATTCCAGGCTGAGCACTTCTGTTCCCAAGAAAATCTCCTGCCAAGGACAGCTTTTCCCTGAGCTGCTCATGTTAAACATTCCTCAAACAGCTCCTTTTGGGGGGGATAAATGTGTTTAAGGACAACATTTCGGGAGGGAAACAACTATTTCAGCATGAGGATTTCTGAATGAAAAGCAAAGCCTCCCTGGGAAGTATTTTCCCTTACAAAGTACCACATTTCCAACAGGGAATGTGCTTACCAGAGGGACACAATGTGCACATCACAGTTTTTAGAGTAAATCAGTTCTAAAAGCCAACGTTTTCCCAGCTTTGGGGTTCAGTTTGTTGTAAAAAGACATTGTCATGTCCCAGGGCCAAAACCCTACCGGGTTTGCCAAATTCGCTCCACATGTGTGAGGTGGATGTGGCTGTGCCTCACAGGGAAAGCTTTATCCACATCACCTCCCAAAAAAAGCACCATTTCCCCCCCCCCAAAAAATGGGGAAGGATGTTTTCAGGGCAGAAAAGAATCAGCTCAGCCACGGAAACAACCCCAATCTCACTTGAGACACTCTTGGAGGCATCTTTCCAGGCTTTTCCCTGAAGTTCCAAGGTCTCCCTGAAGTCCCCACCACTCATCACCTTCCCCCCAGTTTTCACACAACGCTGGTTTCAGCTTTTTATGAGAACAGTTCTGGTTTGGGGCATTTTGTTCTCCACTGTAGCCCAGTTATGTAAAGCTCTGTGCAGCTCTCCTGGTCCATGAGTGTCCTTACGTCACCCAGCTGGAAAAACAGCTCGGGAAGGAAACCAAAGGGAAGGGGACAATCTGGATTTGATAAAAAGCTTTTTTCTTGCTCATCTGAAGGCAGCTGTAAATCCTCCACTGCTTGGATTTGGATATGACCTATTTGTATTCCTCCTTTTTTGGAGGAAGGAAATTACATTTAGATAAAATAATTTATGGTGAAGTGATGCTTGAGAGCAGGACGGCACCATGGTCACATGGAGCGTGCAGGGAGGCACAGGATCCATGGAATCATGGAATGGCTTGGGTGGGAAGGGACCTAAAATCCCATCTCATCCCACCCCCTGCCATGGGCAGGGACACCTCCCACTGTCCCAGGTGGCTCCAACCTGCCCTTGGACACTTCCAGGGATGGGGCAGCCACAGCTTCTCTGGGAAATCCATTCCATTCCCTCCCCACCTTCCCAGCCAAGAATTCCTTCCCACTATCCCATCTCTCCCTGCCCTCTGGCAGTGGGAAGCCTTTATCCTGGCACTAGTTCTCCCAAACAGCATCAAAGGAGCAACTTTTGGATCTGACCCCCACAAAGCCCAGGTGGGCATCACCCACTGCTCCAGCTCCCAGCAGGCACCGACCCTTGGAGCACAACAGGGGTGGGAATAAAACACAGGATATGATGAGCTGCCAATGCCCAGGATCCAGGGAGCCCTCACTGAGCTGCAAGGAAAGCAAAGAACATCCTGCAAATCCTCATTTCTCCCCATCAACCCACTGGCTTTGCTGAGAGACACCTGGTTTTGGTTGGCCTGTTCAATGACTCATGGAATCCTGGAATGGTTTGGCTTGGAAAGGAAAGCTCATCTCATTCCATCTCCCACCATGGGCAGGGGCACCCTCCACTATCCCAAGTTGCTCCAAGGCTCATCCAGCCCAGCCTGGAACACATCCATGAACTCTTGTGCTGCCATAAAGCAACACAAAAGCTGAACTGAAAGCAGGACCCCCCCAGCCCATCCTGCTTCATCCCACCCAGGGAAAAACACAGCAGAATTGTCCAGATGCACTCCAAAAACAGGGATTCTGCCCCAAACCAGCACAGGACAGTGTTCCTGTACACCCAGCGCTGAGCTCAGGTGGGACTGGCCATGGGAAACTCCTGGAATAACACAGGGAGCAGAAACAGATGGATTTTATAGTGCAACACCTTCAATCCAGCTCAGTGTTCCTGGAGAACATCTCTGCCTCCTGCCATGTGGAACCAGAGCGTGGGCAGGGAGCAGCACAGGATTGACACAGAAACACTCTCACTCCATCTCAAATCCAAAGAAATTCAGCTTCGAACTAAAAAAATACATTTCATTTCCTCCCACCAACACAGATCTGAGCACGGATTGATTTCCCCATCACAAAGCAGGAACTCTTTGCAATATTAAAGGTGCCCCAAAAAGCACAAATTACCATCACATTTAACATTTTTCACATTAACACTGAGGAAATCTGAGTTGCTGGAGCTCAAAACACCCAAAAAAGCACAAAGAGCTGGTTGCCCCAAACCAGGCAGGGATGTGGCACGGGATGCACGTGGAGCAGATCCTCACCTGGGGCAGATCCACACAGAGGAATTTCAACATCCCTCTGCTTCCCAGGGCTCTGGCCTGGGGTTACACATCCCCTCTCCACCCCACTGGAGCATCCCCTCTCCACCCAGGACGCCCCACAGAGGATGGATCCATCCAGCAGGAGGGAGGACGCCGGGAAGGCCACTAACCCTTGTGGAATTTATTCAGACAGCCGGCGTTGCAGAAGGAACGGATGGATCCCGTCTCCCAGCATCCCCTCCCCTTCATCCCAACTGCAGGAGCGCTCTGGCCGAGGTGCTACATGGCTGGGAGCTTTAGGATGGAAAAAAATGAGGAAGAAAGAAGTGAAGGCAAAGGCAAATGTCCTTCTCGAGCAGCAGCAGCAGCAGCAGCAGCAGCAGCAGCAACGCCGCGCTCACAATTCCACATTTCCCAGCAGACATCCCCGGCACATGCTGGGAGCAGAGCACTACACCATCAAACCCCCTCGAACCACAATGCACCACGGAGCAGCCTTAACTCCATCCCTGCTGGAAAGCAGCCTCATCCTGCCCCCAAAAAAGAGGGGAGAGAAGGATACCAGCAGGGCTGCCCAGGGCAGGTTCCGCTGGGAGCAGCTCCGGAGCGGCGCTCTTGGATATTCAGCCCAAAAAACAATGTGACGCTGGTTTTTTGGGGAGGGAGGATGGTATTTGGAAGCTTGGCCCTTTAAATGCTGCTGGAGGTTATTTTTAGGACATTTGCTTAAAATATATATCAGAATTCCTTTCTTTCTATCAGAAACCCCATTATCCATTTTACTCCTCGGCCACGTTTCACATCCCAACGGCTCCAGAACATACCCTTGGAGGCTCCAGCACCCCCTCCTTCTCCTCAGGTCCGTTTTCTCACCCCTCCATTGTGGCAGGATTGGATTTTCCCAGCCTTTAGTGCTTTCCCAGTGTCAGGGGAATGAGTAATTCCGGAGGAGAAATGCGGCATAAATCCCAATTCCCTCCGATGCCGGCGGCTGCACCAGGAGCTGCCCCGTGTGTGCTGCAGGATCCACAGCAAGGATTGGGAACTGGGGATCCCCAGGATGCTGCCAGGAATCCACAAGGATTAATAGGTTGCATTTGCTCATATTCTCCCACCCCAGCTGGATTACAAGGATTTGACAGCAAAAAGCCAAGGTTTCTATTCCAGCTTTGAAGTTGTCCCAACCCTCTGTGGAGATATATTTAAATAGAGGGAGAGGCTGTGTAAGCATTCCAGGGGGAAAAAAGGACATATTAGGGAAAATCAAGCTATCCCCACACTGTCATTTCAAGGCAGGGAAACTAAAGCTGGCAGTGCATGTGCACACAGAGATTTTATTAAATTATTGGCATATATATGATGGTTTGGGGAAGAACCAGCAGCTTTTAAGGGGAGAATCACAAGAAATGTGATTTTTTAATTAGAGAAATTAGCATTTCCAGGTCTGATATCAGATCCAAGATGTAGAGGCAGGATCTGTGCTTTGACAGTGACATTAGAGCCAGTCCATATAAAGGGCTGTACATCAGTGTGTACCCACACATATAAAATATGTATCATATCCTCAATCCTCAACCCCTGGGATGCCCCATGATAAGCAGAGCTGGGATTTCCTACAGTCACCTCATTTCCCTGAAAGTCATGGAATCACAGAGTCTCAAAGTGGGAAAAGCCCTCTGAGATCATCCAGTCCAACACCCTCCAGAACTGCCAAGGCCACCACTGCCCCATGTCCCCAAGTGCCACATCCATAGGGACTTTAAATCCCTCCAGGGATGGGGACTCCACCACTGCCCTGGGTACCTGTGCCAGGGCTGGACAGCCCTTCCAGTGAAGGAATTTTCCATATTTTCCAATCTAAACCTCTCCTGGCACAACCTGAGGCCGTTCCCTCAGCCTCTCCTGGGGCTCCAGCCCCTTCCCCAGCTCTGTTCCCTTCCCTGGACACGCTCCAGCCCCTCAGGGTCTCACTGGGAGGGTCCCAGAGCTGTCCCCAGGCCTGGAGGGTCCCCAGCAGTGCCAGCACAGGGGACAGCCACTGCCCTGGCCACTGCCCTGGCCACTGATCACCCCCAGTTTGCTACAGAAAAACACACTGGATGCCTGTGTAGATCCCCAGGAAAAGGTTTTTCCACCAAAACACTTTGCTTTGCTCTTCTTCCTTGCAGCTGAACACAAACCAGCTCCACTCCTGCTGCAGAAACTCAAGGCAGGATCATGGAAAGCAAAATTAAGATCCTCTGCATTGGGATAACATTCCCAAACTGTTACAACTCTTCATCTCTTCTGCCAGATGCCACCAACCTCCTCCTGCCAATATTTAAGTCACACCCACAGTTACTCATCTAAACACTTGGAAATTAGTCCTCAAGTTCCCTGTTTGACAACAGATTGCAGCTTTATCTCTGAATTTAGCTCGTTCTGCTCAAAAACAAGACTTTCCAGGATCAGCAGAAGGGGCCTGGGAAGTGTTACCTGCCCTGCTGCTCTGTCAGGATGAGTTCTCCTTGCTCGCTTTCCATGAAAAATGCTGGGATCATGATGAGGTTTCTTGCTGAGCAACTGGAACTCAGGAGGTGGGTGAGGTGGAGGGGTGGGACACCCAGGGCTGGCCCAGGGGACAGGGAAAAGCTGGGATAAACAGGAGGGGAACCAGCAGGAGACAATCCATCTCCCCATGGCGCTTCCAGCATCCCTTGGACTTGCTCCCAGACCAGCAGCTATCCCAGACCATTCACCTGCCAGGAAACTGTGTCAAATTTTAAAAATACAATTAAAAATTGTATGCTTTGCCTGGAAGCAAACATGGTGGGTACATCAGAGGATGGCTCTGTTTGGGTTGAGTCTCACTTCTTTTCCAAGTTCCATGAAACTCCAAAACAAAGACATTTCAAGTATCCAGTTTTCCCATTCCCCAGTGTTCCCACTAACATCCCCCACCAACAGTCAGTCCACACTTCACCCTGACATCTCTTTTCCTCCTCCTCTTCATTATCCAGCTGGTCCTAAAAGCATCCATAGTGCCTAATTTTCCAGGATCTTTACAGCTCTGCCACACCCAAAAAACAACTGCTAAAATTACTGGGATTAGTGGTACCAAACCAACTCCAACTCCAGCTCATCCATTAAAAATCAATCAGAAACACTTTCTTTGGAGCACCTGAAATAACTTCTCCCCAGTCTAAGGTGTAGAATCCTGGAATAGTTGGGGTTGGAAGGGATCTTAAATCCCATCTCACCCCACCCCCTGCCATGGGCAGGGACACCTTCCACTATCCCAGGTTGCTCCAACCTGGCCTTGGTGGAAGGGCAGCCCCACACCAGGACCCCCTGAGCTCTGGAGACCCCTCACATGGGAGGACACTCATCCCCTGATCCACTTAAATATCAACTGAAGTCTCTGAGTAACTTCAGAGAATCTCCCAACCACTTCCCAACTCACCCCACACCGACCCCAGAGGCTGCAGCCCCAGCCCTGGGGGAGCCTCTGAGCCCAGCCCACCCTGTGCCTGCTGACAGCCTGGATTTATGGAATTACATACTGCGCTTCCCACAGCACCTCTTCCTCATCCAGAGGGGAGCGGCTCCGGGCAGCAGGGACAGGAGGGGGGAGATCAGCATCCGACGGCTCCGACCCAAGGACAGCCTTCCCTGGGGCTCTCTGCAGGCTCCATATCCTCATCTCTTCCCTTCCCCTCTCTGCTCCACAGCTCTCATTCCTCACTGGAATGGGCTGGGAGATGCCCTCCTCTTTTCCTTCCTCCTCCTCCTTTCCCTCCTCCTCCTCTTTTCCCTCCTCCTCCTGCTCCCTCTCCTCCTCCTCCTCCTCTCCAGCAAAACGGGCTCGGAGAAAACAAAAACTTTGGAAATTTCACCTTTTAAGTTTCCTATGGAAAAGCACAAAACCAGCTTCTCTTTTGAGATCTCCTGGAATCAAATTCCAAGTCCTCACTTCAAAGCTTACGGGAGGCAGGATGATAAAAACATCTAAAAATAATTCTGGGTACTTCTGCATGTATTGAATTATGCTATAAAATACTAATTATATTAATTATAGTAACTATAATCATTTGCTGTATCATATAAAACTGCCTTGAAATCCTCTTTTCAGAAATGCCCATATATTTCAAATATATTCCTAAATAAAACAGCCACACTGATTCCAGGGGTTCCTGCTTTAGGATTTGTGCCTTTTGCAGTCAGTTATTCCCAGCTCCCAAACGATCTCCCTGCTCCAGCTGCAGGGATTGTCTCTGCCCCCTGCAGACACGAGGGAGAAGTGGCCACTTCCCTCTGCAAAAATCTTTGGTGTATTGGAAAACACCCAGAACACCCTCTGCTCCTTTTGGTTTGGGGGTTTTTTCAATAAAATTTGATTCTTTCAAACATTTCCTAAAGGGATGGGTGTTCCTCAACTCTTCACATTCCTGCTTTTTAAAGTATTATTGCCCTCAGAAATACACATATTCACCTACAGAGGTGTGAAGTAGAATGTGTTTTGAATATCATGGAATCATGGAATGGTTTGGGTGGGAAGGGATAATAAACTTCCTCCCATTCCACTCCCTGCCCTGGGCAGGGACACCTCCCACTATCCCAGGCGGCTCCAACCTGCCCTTGGACACTTCCAGGGATGGGGCAGCCACAGCTTCTCTGGACAGCCTGAAACTGGAACTGCTGGTCCTGTGAAGTCACAAGATTCCAAGCAACACCATCCAGCTCCAGAGGCAATCCCACATGGAGAAACAGAGATCCAGCTGCTCTCCATGGAGTCTACCATTCCCTACAGGAGTTAATTTAGGCAGCAGACCTCTTCCCATCCTCCCCACACAGCATCCAGGTGGCCTGGGATGGCAGGACAGCTCCAGCTCACCTTCCATGGGAATGAGCTGTAGCTCCAGAAGGAAGATGCCTGCAGCATTTCTGGGAAAGAGGAGCACTGCCCTGGCTGGCACATGGCCCTGGCAGCAGCAGGAGCAGCTCCAACCTCCTTAGAACCACAGGATCACTGAGATTGGAATAGATCTCCAGGACCATGGAGTCCAAGCTGTGCCCCATCCCCACCTTGTCTCCCAGCCCAAAGTGCTAAGGAACATCCAGTGCTTCCTAGGGCACCTCCAGGGATGTTTCAGCACCCTCCAGTACCCTCCCTGGGCAACCCTTTCCAATGTTTAACAACCCTTTCCATGGAGAAATTCCTCCTGATGTCCAATCTGAACCTGCAGAGGAAGACAACAAACCCACTCCCGTGGTTGGAAAAACTCCTGCAGCCCCAGGGGCCTGATTATAAAGTAGGAACAGCTTTTCCATCCTCTCCAAAGGCAGTGTCACCACCTTACACCACCAGATCCTTCCCCCCACAGCTGCTGCTTGTGTCCAAAGGTTCAGGAGGGATCATCCCATGCTCCAAAATACAGCAAAATGTCAGCAATTTAAGCTCCTACCAGAACATTTGGGAGAGAATCATAAATTGGGTGTTTATCATCCTGTCATGCTTTCAGTCCTGCTTGTTTTCCCCTTCTCTTGTCCAGCTTTAGCTGTAAAGGAATATTTGGGATTCTCATGAATGAATTACTGCCAGAGGGAGAGCTGCTCCCTGAGGAGATTCATTTTAAATTGGCAACACTCCTTAAAGCTGAATTTTTAGCTGAAGCTACAGATCTAATAAGGGAGGTCAAACCCCACTGGTCCTCCATCTCCAGGAACAGCATCCCTGCCAACACAATGTTATAAGAGTGCCATGGGAAGTCATTTCACATGGAAAAAAGCAGGTTCCAGTGTGTATCCATCCCTGGAGAAGTCTCAGCACTTGTCCCAGAGCATGCAGGACTCATTCCCAGCACAGCCTCCTGGGGAAAGCTGGAGCTGGATCCATCTCTGGCAGGAAGACTAAAGAATTTGTACACCCTCTTCAACATACCAATATTCAATATTTAATTATTTCAGAGATTGTTTTTTGATAAATCACTGACTTTTGTATGATTTAAGTCCATGATGTTAAGCAGAGGCAACACCTTTTCTTTTATTCAACCCCATGATGGCAAACATTATATAAATATTTAAATATTGATGCATAAATACTGCAGTGGTGGAGACAGTGGGCCCTTCCCAAGGGAGGGGATGAAATGTCCTCACCCCAGTGGGGCTGGGACCCCCAGCAGCCCCTCTCTGCTGTCTCCCAGCAGAAGCAGCATTCCACGTATCCCACTTCCCACCGGAGCCAATGGAAGAGGATACAACTCATTATCCAAGAGAGATTTTCTTGAACTAAAACACAAAGCTGAGCAGAGCAAAAGTGGCATTATATCCTCTGGAATTACTCTTCACTCCCTAGGGTGACAATTTTAACTTAAAGACTCCTAAACTCCACAAGAATTCTGAATTTCCCAGGCTGGATGCAGGGAAGGATTGTCAGGGCCGATTCCAGCAGCAGGAGGAGCTGCAGGAGCTGCAGGAGCACAGGCACCACAAGATGCCAGCACAGCCCACCAGGATGAGCTCATTCCAACTGTTTGGGAGACCCCACATGCCATGAGGGCTCTCCCTGGGGATGGGGAAGGAGCTGAAATGCTGGGGAAGGAGCAGCAGCAGCAGAAGACTCTCCTGTTCCACTGGACAGTGTCCAGGAGGGTTTGGCTGAGAAATCCATCATTTCCAAGCCATCCTTAGCAAAGTGAAGCATAGGAAGCAAATTCTGGCAAAGTGATGATCAGTCAGAGGTTGGACTTGATGGTCTTGGAGGTCTTTTCAAATTGAAATGATTCAGTGAAGCTGTGAAACACCCTCAGCATCTTCAAACCCGGGCTGGGGGCCCTCTGACACTAAATCCTGCTGAGCAAAGTCGGGGCTTAGTCAGGACTCCATGGAAGGAATTTGCCAGGAGAGGGCAACCTGCTCCTGCTGCATGGCCTTGGCTGGGAGCAGGGACTAAACCATCCTGTGGCTCGACAGGGGCTCTGGGAAAGGCCCTTGGGGTGCTGGTGACAGAGCTGGACAGGAGCCCAGGGGTGCCCAGGTGGGAACAGAGGCCGAGGGCCCCTGGGCTGTGCCAGCCCCGGTGTGTCCCAGCCCAGGGCAGTGACTGTCCCCTGTGCTGGCACTGCTGGGGACCCTCCAGGCCTGGGGACAGCTCTGGGACCCTCCCAGTGAGACCCTGAGGGGCTGGAGCGTGTCCAGGGAAGGGAACGGAGCTGGGGAAGGGGCTGGAGCCCCAGGAGAGGCTGAGGGAGCTGGAGGAGCTCAGCCTGGAGAAAAGGAGGCTCAGGGGGCACCTGGAATTCTCTGCAACTCCCTGAAAGGAGAGGGGAGCTGGGGGAGTTGGGCTCTGCTCCCAGGGAACAAGGGACAGGAGGAGAGGAAATGGCCTCAGGTTGTGCCAGGGGAGCTTTAGGTAGGAAAATATGGAAAATTCCTTCATGGAAAGGGCTGTCCAGCCCTGGCACAGGTACCCAGGGCAGTGGTGGAGTCTCCATCCCTGGAGGGATTTCAAATCCCTGTGGATGTGGCACTTGGGGACATGGGGCAGTGGTGACCTTGGCAGTTCTGGGGGGTGTTGGACTGGATGATCTCAGAGGGCTTTTCCAGCCTGAATGATCCTGCAATCCCATGGCTGCAGCATACTCAGTTACCCCATCCACCTTGTCCAGGATGTCAGACATTCCATGGGGATGGAAGCCACACATGGTGATGCCATCCTTTCTCCCAAGATGTGAGTGCCACCTAATCCCCGAAAATAAACCCATCACATCCAGCCCAAGGCACAACAAATTCCTTTACCTGCAGTGAGAACCCCCAGGGGACTCCCTGTGCCTTGCCAGGGTGGCACCAGCCTGTCCCACCCCACCACAAACACAAATCCCATTCTCTCTGCTGTGTCCTGGCCTTCATGAGACACAAATCCCACCCCAGGCTTCCTGCCAGTCATTCCCTCCTCAGTGTCCAACAGCTCTCCCACCCTCACTCCTGCCACCCCAACCCCTAAGAGATCCTTCAGACTCATTAAAGGGAAAAGCTTTGATCCAGTGACTCATTTCTAATTAGCAAGAACTGTTATTATACTCAGAGTTCAAAACTGATTTACCCTCACAGACTTTTTCTGTGACAGGTAAAGAAAAAAGCACGTGGGAATTTTAGATGCCTAAAAATAACACTGGAATACACTGAACTGATGACATGAGCTGGAAACGTCCCCCTTGGTGCTTCCAGCTGTAGGAAAATCCCTGTTGTGCTACTAAACAGTTCTAAAAACTACTTACAGGTGAAACTTGCCTTCAAAATCTAAATAACAAGAGTTTATTTCCTGCACTAAGTGAGAATTCAAGGCACAAGAGCCAGGCTGTGCAGGGAGTGGCTGCAGGGATTTGTCCCCCCCCTGCACCCACAGCTCCATGTCCTGGCACCTCCATGAGGAAACCTCACCCCTGGGAAGCTCTGTGATGGAACTGTGCAGAGCAGAACAAAACCATGGGATCATGGTCTGGGTGGGAAGAGACCTTAAAGCTCATCCCATCCCACTCCCTGCGCTGGGCAGGGACACCTCCCACTATCCCAGGTGGCTCCAACCTGCCCTTGGACACTTCCAGGGATCCAGGGGCAGCCACAGCTTCTCTGGGAAATCCATTCCAGTCTCTCACCCACCTCTCAGGGAACAATTCCTTCCCAATATCCCATCTCTCCCTGCCCTCTGGCACTGGGAAGCCATTCCCTGTGTCCTGTCTTTACATCCCTTCTCCAACATCCCTCTTCCAGCTTTTCTGCAGGTTCTCTTCAGCTACTCCTGTCCTTCAGTTCTCCCAGTGGATAAAGCTTTGCTTTACCCATGTGCCCAGTCCCTTTTCATGTGTCATTTCTCCAGAAACCTGGGATTCTCAGTTTGGGAATAAGGCTCTCCAGCACATAAATATGAAGTATGTTCCCATTTTAGACAGCACTAGAAGCCTCTGAAAGCTTTGCTGTTATTTTTAGCACAAATATTTTTGAAAGCAACTTAATCTTCCAGCCCCAAACCTGGGGTGTCATTGGTACTTAAGGAAACCACATTCTGTTGTGAAAAATAACACCTTTATAGTATTTGAAAGTGTTTTCTTGCTCAAACACCACCACCTCGTCCCCAGAGGTGACTCCCTCCTGGTCCCTTGCCAGCTGTACAGTGTGTATGCCCTGGGATCCTATAAATCCCCGTTCCTGTGTGGGTGCAGGAGTGGGAAGGATGATCCACATCTCTGCTTTCCTGCTGCACTTGCTAATCTTAACTGGGTTTATCATTTCGGTAACTTTGAACTGGAGCTGGGATGAAATGTCAGTGCAGATGGTCCCTCCCTGCCAGGCACTGGGGCCTGGGATGCTCTGCCTGGTTGGGATCAACATGCTCTTGTCCCTGTGGCTTGTTCATGGACATGGAGCTGTGTAAGGTTGGGATGGACAAGAGGAGCCCTCAGTGAGCACAGGGGTCGCATCCTGAACCTTGTCACACTCCATAAAGCCTCTCCTGGGGTTTCCTAGAGCTGTTGCTGGAATCCAACTGCAGCATGTGATGGCTGGTGGCACCAGGGAATAGTGGGGAAGGAAGGGGAACTGATCTCTGGGGAAAACAGGCAGTTGGAAGGGCTTGGCCTCCTCCTGCCCTTGCAGTGAGTGATGCTGCCTTGGATCACTTGCATCGGGTGCCCTGGGCAGAGAGGGAACATCTGGACAGCCTGGAATCTCACATCTGGGACACACAGACACATGTGAGGTACTGGAACTGCTGAGGCCCTGGCACAGGGTGCCCATAGAAGCTGTGGCTGCCCCATCCCTGGAAGTGTCCAAGGCCAGGTTGGAGCCATCTGGGATAGTGGGAGGTGTCCCTGCCCAGGGCAGGGGGTGGGATGGGATGAGCTTTAAGATCCCTTCCCATCCAAACCATTCCAGGATTCTCTGACCATGCAAAGGCTGTTTCAACCCCTGGTCAAGTCACAAAGTGGCACTTTCAATTTCCCAAGGGAAATAATTAACCATGAGTTAATTAACCATGTGTGCACAGCTGCCCCCATGTCACAGACACGCCTTGCCAAGTGACCTTGGTAAATTCTTTTGGCAAAAAGATGTTTGAAAGTGAGGAGACCAAACGGAAGCAACAAAAAAAAAAACCCTGAGCACTAAAGAAACATTGATTTACAAACAGCTGGAAAACATGGAATGATGGAAATCCCCTTCCTCAAGCCATGCACTCACAGTGTTTGTTCAGCGTGGGGTGACAGGGTGTAAATAGTGAAATGAGGTAAAAAAACCAGATGTTAAAGGAACACAGGAGAAACACAAACCAGTAAAACAAGCTTTGTGGTACCTACAAACATGGCCCAGCAGAGACCATTCTGCCACCATTTTGCCCTGGGATTTGTCAACTCAAGGAGCAGCAAAATCCTCACTGTAGGAACTCATCCCTCTCCCATGTTCACTGGTGAAACATTTGCTCTCCAACCTTCCACAGGTGAACTGAGCTGAATTCTATGTCTACAATAGGCTGCTTTATCTCCTGAATTATTCCCCAACCTCCCAACTCCCCCAGACCCAACACAAGACTGAGGGTTTCTCCTCCCTGTGAATCAGCACCAAACCCCTTCTGCATCAGCTCACCCAAAAAAGAGCCTTTTCCTTCACTGCAGCCATCCCAGGACATCCCGGTGAGGAAAGAAGGGGCTGATGTGCCAGCAGAGTTCACAAAATCATGGAATAACCAAGGTAGGAAAAGCCCTCTGAGATCATCCAGTCCAACATTCCCAACACTCCCAAGGCCACCACTGCCCCATGTCCCCAAGTGCCACATCCACAGGGACTTTAAATCCCTCCAGGGATGGGGACATCACCTGGGCAGCCTGTGACAGAGCTGGACAACCTTTTCCATGAAGGAATTTTCCCTAATATCAAATTTAAACCTCCCCCAGTATCCTCGTGCGGCACATCCCACTCCCCTTCTCCAGCAGGAGCATCTTCCCGAGCTCCAGCGTGGGCACAGATCCTCCTGCCCACTCCTGCTCTGCTCCTGCTGTGCCAGCCCTTCCCAAATCCCCACCCCCACCACTCCTCTGCTCTGTCACGTTCCATTATTTATTTCCAGGGGGTTTTGGATGCAGCCTCACTGGGAACACCGAGTACAGAGGAACCCAAACAGCCCCAAGGAGGAACTGCCCTGGCTCACCACACACAGCCTGCTGAGTGCCAGCTCCTCCTGAGGGATTTCAGGAGCCCTACAACATTCCAAGAGGGTGAAAGCACAGGGTGACTGCTCAGGGATGGATTCCCTCGTCCCCTTCCTGAGCCTTGGGAAGCAGCACGTGCCAAGGAAGGTGGTGGGGATGTACCTGTGCATGTCCTGCAGCAGCACAGCAGAGTTCCATGAGCTGTGGCATTAATTCCCATTCCACTTCTCAAGCACAGAATCACGGAACGGTTTGGGCTGGAAGGGACATTAAAGCTCATCTCCTTACACCTTCCACTGTCCCAGGTGGCTCCAAGTATTGCTCAATCCAGCCTTGGACACTTCCAGGGATCCAGGGGCAGCCACAGCTTCTCTGGACAACCTGTGCCAGGGCCTCCCCACCCTCACAGCCAGGAATTCCTTCCCAGTATCTGACCTAACCCTGCCCTCTGGCAGTGGGAAGACATTCCCCCTTGTCCTGGCCCTCCAGACCCTTGACCAACATCCCTCTCCACCTATCTCACAGGTT
The DNA here is from genome assembly GCA_013399895.1 of Serilophus lunatus. Lineage (NCBI taxonomy): Eukaryota > Metazoa > Chordata > Aves > Passeriformes > Eurylaimidae > Serilophus > Serilophus lunatus. The sequence continues at coordinate 691,133 of VXBA01000629.1, forward strand.
CCCTTCAGGTACTGCTGTCCTTTGGCTCCTCCAGTGCATAAAGTTTTCCTCCATCTGTGTTTCCAGTCCCTTTTCACGTGTGGTCTTTCCAGAAATCTGGGAATCTCACTTTGGGAAGCCATTCCCCTTTGTCCTGTCACAGAATCACAGAATGATTTGGGTTGGAAAGGACCTCAAAGCTCATCCCATTCCACCCCCTGCCCTGGGCAGGGACACCTCCCACCATCCCAGGTTGCTGCAGCTTGGCCTTGGACACTTCCAGGGATGAGGCAGCCACAGCTTTCCCTGGTTCCCAGATGGTTCCTGTGCTCACTCCAAGGATGCTGCTGGAGCAGCAGCAATGGCCTATATACTGCTGGCTCCACTGAGCTCCTGCTGGAATGTTTAATTCCTGGGGTTATGTAAGTACCATTTTCTGTGTTCCTTCGCTAGGAATGATTATCAGGGATTATTCTCTCCTGTAATGGAAGAGAATAACAGGGAACATGGTGTTTTACCTGGGAACAAGGGGAAGATCAGCAGCACAGACAGGAGGGAAGCACAATGCGGGGTTCCTCCATCCTGACATGCAAGGGAAGGGGACAACAGCAGCAGGAGAGTTAAAAACAGATTAGGGAAAAACAAGACGGGGGAGGGAGGAGGAGGGAAGTGATTCCTGCCTTCTGAAATAGAAAATCCTCAAGAGTCTTCCCATCCTTGTGTTTGCACGGCCAGGCATTAGCCAGGAGAAGGGAGCAGTTGGAGGATGTGCAGGCCAGAGAATCCCGCACCGGTTTGGGTTGGAAGGGACCTCAAACACCATCCAGTCCCACCCCCTGCCATGGGCAGGGACACCTCCCACTATCCCAGGTGGCTCCAACCTGCCCTTGGACACTTCCAGGAATGGGGCAGCCACAGCTTTTCTGGGCACCCTGTGCCAGGGCCTCCTCACCCTCCCAGACAACAATTCCTTCCCAATATCCCATCTAAACCCACCCTCAGTTTAAAGCCACTCCCCCTTGTCTGGTCATTCCATGCTCTGTGGATTTCTGATGTTCCAGCTGGATATTCATCCACCAGGATGAGATGTTCAGAAAAACTCATTAATCACTCAGTCCCCTGTCCCTCCCAGCTCCAAGCCTGCAACCTTCCTAAGCCAAGGAAACATTCCCAGGCTGATCAGGCACTAAAAGGAATAAAAATAGGAAACCATTTTTAATTCATGTCACTTTTATTTCTTACGGCAGACACATGTTCAGAGCACTTACTTTAAGCACTGGACCTACCATGAAATCAATGCTCCATAACTCTCCATATTTAAGGCACTTGCCCAGAGCCCCATCACCTGTGAATCCCCTGGCACTCAGGCACTTTTTTCCATGAAGAAATTTTCCCAATGTCCAACCTATCCCAGCCTGAGGCCGTTCCCTCTCTTCCTGTCCCTTGTTCCCTGGGAGCAGAGCCCGACCCCTCCAGCTCCTCCCTCCTGTCAGGGATTGCAGAGAATTCCAGGTGCCCCCTGAGCCTCCTTTTCTCCAGGCTGAGCTCCTCCAGCTCCCTCAGCCCCTCCTGGGGCTCCAGCCCCTTCCCCAGCTCCGTTCCCTTCCCTGGACATGCTCCAGCCCCTCAGGGTCTCACTGGGAGGGTCCCAGAGCTGTCCCCAGGCCTGGAGGGTCCCCAGCAGTGCCAGCACAGGGGACAGTCACTGCCCTGGGCTGGGACACGCCAGGACTGGCACAGCCCAGGGGACCTCGGCCTCTATTCCCACCTGGGCACCTCTGGGCTCTTGTCCAGTTCTGTCACCAGCACCCCAAGGGCCTTTCCCAGTTTTCCAGCCCCTCTGCCCCAGCCTGGAGCATTCCATGGGGTTGTTGTGACCTGGCATTTGGCCTTGTTGTCCCTCATGCCACTGGCCTCTATCCATGGATCCAGCCTGTCCACATCCCTCTGCACAGGGATCCCTTCCTGCTCTCCAGCATCCCTTTGGCTGCAGCAGGAGGACCTGAGGTGTGGGTTGCAGCTCCCTGGTGGTGGCTGAGATGGAGCAACCTATCCCAATCCAATGGAACAGGGAAACTGGAGAGGCTCAGCATCCTGCCAGCTGCAGGAGGGAACACAAGCAAGCGCAGAAAGCACTGAGAGGAGACAGGAACCATTAGGAGTGGGAAAGCCAAGGAAAGAGCAGCACTGTCAATTCGATTTCCCATGGAAGCGGGTCCTGGCATTACAGCAGGTGGTTATCCTGGGAAAATCAAGACTCCAAGAATAAAAAAATTAGAAGAGCAAGGTGACACAGCACTGGCAGCCAGGGTCTCCAGACAGAGGCAAAACAGCTCATAGCGATGGAGAAACTCACTGGGAGGAGAGAAAAGGGAATGCTTTTGTCCCAAGAGCTGGAAATAGCAGGACTGTTACAGCCAGGGATGAGCTGGCATGGAGGGGACAAGGACAACAATGCCAGGGATTGTCCTGTCCTCCCATAGCCCCAGCACAGGCACAAGCCAAGGCCACCTGGCCAGGAGCTTCTGGGAGGCCACAGGGGAGCAACAAGGGGATAATTCATGGAGAGGGGCAGGGAAGGTGGCAGATGCTTTGCAGTGTCACTGGCCCAAGGCAAAATGGCTTTTGCAAACAAACCTCTGACTTGGGAAAAGGAGAAAAAACAGCCAAGGAACAAAAGTGACAGTCTCACTGGAGTGACTAAAGGGGAAGCTGCTGAGGAACAGTTAATTATGGATGTTTTTTAATGCTGTTAGAAAGGCTGGATCTGGGATGCTGATGGAGAACCACTTGCTGGCTGAGCCTTGGCTCTCTCTCACCCAACTGCACAACGAGCCTGTGGTGGGATCCCTACGGCTCCAGGGCTCCTCTCCAGAGCTGGATTTTCCCTTTCCACTCTGCTGCAGGAGGAACTCACCCCAGGACCAGGACAGAAGGCACTGTCAGCATGAACAACCCTCCTCCTTCCCCCTGCACTACTCGCAGCTCCTGCTCTCCTGCAGCCCCCAAAAGCTGCCTGAATCACTCCCTGTTTGCCAAGAAGAAAACAATGGATTAAGGCAGGAAGAATAACCAAACCACCCAAGCAGACAAGCCCTGGTATCCCTAGTCCCAGGCCCACACCACTGGCTTCAAGGTGAATCCCTCCCAGGATGGCTGAACGAGGTCAGCCTGAACGCCCAGGAAATTCCATCACTTCCCTGCCAAGCAAAGTGCAACCAGTGCTCTGGAAACAGGATAATGGGACAGGGCACAGGCACTGCTCAGGGCATTGCTGCTTCCCTTTTGGTGCTGTGCTGCCTCAGGACCTCCTGGGTCACATTCTGACACAGAGAGTTACTGTTTGTATCCCAAGGAATGAAATTGTGCCCAAATCTGTTCAGTCTCCCTGGATTTTCTGGCTCCCCACAGCGAATGCCACCATTTAATTGGGTGTTGTACAAAGTATTAATTATTCCTGCTCCATTTAAACCTCTGACCTGATAATTTCCTCCTTCTTATTCTAAGGACTTGTCCCCAACCTTTCAGAGACACAGTTACAGAATTCTTCAGGTTGGGAAAGACCTCTAAGATCACCAAGTCCAACCATCAACCACATCCTCATGTCCCACATCTACATGTTTTTTCAACACTTCCAGGGATGGGGACTCCAACCCTGGGCAGCTGTGCCAGGGCTAGACAGCCCTTTCAGTGAAGGATTTTTCCCTGATACCCAACCTGCCCCTGCCATGGCCCAGCCTGAGGCTGTTCCCTCTCTTCCTGTCCCTTGTTCCCTGGGAGCAGAGCTTGACCCCCTCCAGCTCCCCTCTCCTGTCAGGGATTGCAGAGAATTCCAGGTGCCCCCTGAGCCTCCTTCTCTCCAGGCTGAGCCCCTCAGCTCCCTCAGCTCCTCATCACTCTGATGCTCCAGCACATTTCCTGCAGCTCTGACCATGTTCCACGAGGCACCTTCAGCTGTTGCTCTTCCAGATGGAAAATTGGCTCTCCATCCCCCCCTTCCCTTGGTGGAGGAGGTTTGATTTGTCTGGTTAGTCTTCTGCCTGTTTGGTTTTTGGGGTTTCTTTTCAGTTCTCCTGAAAACCCTCTGAGCCAACGTGGGCAGAGCCAGGGCCTGTCCTGGGAGAAGATCAGAGCAGCCCATGGAGTGACCCCACCTTCTCTTGTGCCCACTTTTCTCAGCCATTCCCAGGTTTTTTGCTGCCCTGACTTCAGCCCCAGCCAAAAGAGCCAGACACCCCTGAGAGTGGTTGGCAGGTGAGTTGGTGCTGCCACAGACCCCAGCACTGACCCATCCACTGAATTCCTGGATTTCAGCACCAGGAACACCAAAATCACCCTCAGCCAGTCTGGAATTCTCTCTGGATCAGCTGAGCCCCTGAATCACAGCCTGGCTTCCCCCTCTCTCCTCCCAGGAACCCCCGAGCAGGAGGTCAAGGGGAGTCACCACCTCCCTCACTCAGCAGCCCAAGTTCATTTTGGGGAGTTTTCCTGGTGTTTAAAATACCAGGGATAGATTCCTACCCTCCCCTTGCAGGCTTTTCCAAAGATCCCCTCATCACAGGGCCAAGAAAACATTCCTCATACACTCACCTCTCCTATAATTTCTGTATCTCATGATAGTGCCCTAAAAAGAACCTATATTTTTACAGATATGTCCATATTTTTTTCTTGAAGAAAGTCTACCAACCACAGTCAGCAAATCCAGAGCACAGAAATCTGATTTCAGGACAGATGACAGCACAGGGCCATTCCCAGCTCTGGAACCCTGTGGGTAAACTGAAGTTACTATGACTTTCCCAACACTTTACAACCACAACCAGAAATATAAACGGCAGGTTTGGCTCAAGGTGAGCTCTGGGCCCCTCCTGTCCTGCTGTGACACCACACATGTGTTTCAGAGGAATTAAACACACGTGGTGATGGAGCAGAGAGCTAAGCCAGCAGCTCAGCTCCACTCTCACTTTCTGCCACTAATCCAGATGGGATCCCCAGGCAGGTCTCTCCCCAGGAAGCAGGATGAGGACAGTGAGCTCAGGTCACATCTCTCAGTCCCAATGTCCCAGGTTACCAAAATAGTCCGGGCTCTGCACCAGAGGGAACAGCAAAGTCTCCCATCACATGGTTTGGGGCCAGGTTTTGCTGTTTCTTAAAAATAGACATGAAAAGCTGTCCTGTGAAATGGCCTCTGTGGGAGCACAGCTCCAGCCAGCATTCCAGTTAAAAACACTTCCAGAGCTGTTTATTTCAACAGAACTACTGGAGAAAGACTCTTTTCAACCACCCCAGAATGGTCTCCCATAGTCAAGACATTTGCAGAGTTATCCCAGTTTGCCAGTCCTACACCCTGGAGGCAGTGGGGGAGCAAGGATTCCTGCAGAAACAAAGGGAAAGGAGAATCCCAGCTTCTGCTCCAGCCGGTCTGGAGATAACACAAGGCTGAGACGTGGGATCAACACAACAGAAGGGCAGGAACATCCGGGGGAACTGGACAAGCCTGAGGAGAGGGCCCATGAGGTTCAACAAGTTCAAGAGCTGCGCACGGGTGAGCAACTCCAGCCATGAGCCCACACTGGGAGAGAAATTCAAGGAGAGCAGTCCTGGGAGAAGAACTTTGGGGAGTGGAAGGGAGGCTGGACATGACCCAGCTCAGAAACCCCCCTGTGCCCTGGGCTGATTCCCCAGCCTGGGCAGCAGGTGAGGGAGGGATTCTGCCCCTCAGGTGAGACCCCGCTTGCAGAGCTGCTCCAGCCCTGGGGAACAGCACAGGGAGGATGTGGAGCTGCTGGAGAGAGTCCAGAGGAGGCCACGGAGATGCTCCAAGGGCTGGAGCCCCTCTGCTCTGGAGCCAGGCTGGGAGAGCTGGGGGTGTTCACCTGGAGAAGGGAAGGATCCAGGGAGACCTTGGAGCCCCTTCCAGAGCCTAAAGGGGCTCCAGGAAAGCTGGAGAGGGACTGGGGATAAGGGCTGGAGGGACAGGACACAGAGAATGGCTTCCCACTGCCAGGGGGCAGGGAGAGATGGGAGTTGTTGGCTAGGAGGGTGGGGAGGCCCTGGCCACTGTGGCAGGCAGGGCAGCAGGCAATCAGGATGCTCTTTGTGTCCTTTCCCAGAAGGACAGGCAGCATTAGACACCAACCTGCTCCTCTGCCCCCTGCAATCCTCTCCCAGAGCCATCAATGCTCCTCCCTGTTGGCACAAATCCATCCAGCTCCTTACCACCCTTGGCACCCACTGGAGCCACCTGGGCTCTGCACAGCAGCCCTGGGAAACACAGTGGGGTGGGATCACTCAGGGTAAGCAGAGACAACTCAGGTGATTCCCCAGATAACAACCCTGAAGGACGTGGGGACTTCCACAGCAAACCCAGAACCTCCTCTCTCAGCCTGTAAACACCCACCCCAGGGCTCCCCCAGCACTCACAGGGACACAACAGTAGGAATTTCATTTGGATTCAAGCAAAACAGTCATACCAATTTGTTCTCTGCCTTAATTAAAAGGCCTCTAATTGGCACAAAATACAATCAGCCAGGTGAACATTAAAGTATCAAGTCATAAAACATAATTCACTGCTGTCCTCAGCTCTACCTCCACAGCACAAGGGCTCAGCACCTGTTCACAGAGTGTCTCATCCCCTCAGACCAGATCAGAAAAGCCTGGAGAAGCAGGAGAGGGTGTGTTTTTTCCCTGCCATGAGCTCCCTGCTTGGATCAGAGCTGAGTCAGCACAGCACTGCCCTCAGCCCCAGTGAGGAGCTCACCCAGCCACAGCCACAGCACACAAAGTCTTTGCTATTTTTATGGGAAGACAAGCCAAAATAGCTGTGCCTGGCTGTGGGACAGTGTAGCTGGCAGCTCCCAGGGCCCCAGGATGGGCTGGAGCTGCTCCAGGTGTACCCAGCATCAGGCACTGCCTGAGGGCCTGGAAGCTGAAGGTACAGCCACACCCCCAGGTCTGCTCTCCAGATCTTTTCCACACATCCCAGCGTGGAATTTGAGGACTGACAGCCACCACCCCCAGCTCACTGCAACCACAGCTGGGTCACACTGCACAGATAAACAACCCAGGAACTTCCACTGCTCCTCAGTCAGCTGTGCTCTCCATCAGCATTTGCACACTCCAGAGCAGGAGTTTTAAGGGACAGAGAGCTCACAATACCTGGAATCAGGGAATCATGGAATTGTTTGGGTTGGAAAGGACCTTAAAGCTCATCCAGTCCCCTTGCCATGGATAGAGACACCTCCCACTATCCCAGGTTGCTCCACCCTGGCCTTGGACACTTCCAGGGATCCAGGGGCAGCCACAGCTTCTCTGGGCACCCTGTGCCAGGGCCGCCCCACCCGCCCAGCCAACAATCCCTTCCCAATATCCCATCTCTCCCTGCCCCCTGGCACTGGGAAGCCATTCCCTGTGTCCTGTCCCTCCAGCCCTTGTCCCCAGTCCCTCTCCAGCTCTCCTGGAGCCCCTTTAGGCTCTGGAAGGGGCTCCAAGGTCTCCCTGGATCCTTCCCTTCTCCACTCCTGAGGATTGTTTCCTTCAACTCGAAGCTGTGCTGGTTTGTGGAAGGGAACCCAATGTTAATCCCTTCCCAAAGGGCTCTAAACACCAAACTATTTCCAAAACATTCTGTTTGTTCCTCAAGGCCTGGCACAGCAGAGCAGTGACAGTGTCACTGGGGAGGAGCTGTGCAGCAGACTTTTGCACAGTGCAGCAGTGCCAGAGCTACTCCAACAGATACCATAAGAAGTACCAGCTCACAGCAAGGACTTCTGGTTGTCAAGTTGTGCCCTGGGGCCTCAGTCTGAGGTGGGTTTAGTCTTTTGCATATATTCCAATTACTGATGTTAATTTAATGTATTAACATATAAATATAGTGTAGTAATTATAATATGTAGTATATATGTGTAATAATATAATATACATAAAAATAATTATATATAGCATAATTATAATTAATATAAATTATATGCAAAATATATAGATTCTATCTTCTATAATTATAATTCTATCTAAAGATATATATTATATATATTACACATAATCTATAACAATAACTCTTATAATAAGCATAATTAATACAGCCTTAATTAATTAGTATAGTATTGACCTAACAATGTTATATTAATATAATGTTGTCTTAGTAATATACCATTATATTAATTATAAAGCATTATAACTTTATAGCCAGAATATAACATTTTATCAGAATATAACACTACATTATATAAGAATATATTAGGAATATAACACTATATTAATTACATAAGAACATATTAAGAATATAATGCTATGTTAATTGTCTAACAATAAATTAAGACTACAACACTATATTAATTGTCTATCAATAAATTAAGAATATAACACTATATTAATTATGTAATGATAAATTAAGAATATAATGCAATATTAATTACATAACATATTAAGAACATAGCATTATATTAATAATATGACATTAAGGGGGAGAAGGAGAATTACACAAGGGGACATCTCAACTAAACACATTTGTCACGCCCCAAACCCCGCTAAGCTGTGGGAACACCATCCCCGTGGGGTGTGCTCCCAGCACTCCCAGTCCCCAGCAGAGAGTCACCCCCCTGCGTCCAGGCCCGAGGGCAGTCCATCCCCAAGCCCCTCCGTGTGCCCCCACCCGCCCCAGCAGGCCCACCTGACTGGTTGTTGCGCAGGCGGATGGCCTTGGCCTTTGCCAGCTCCCGGGCCGTCACCCAGCGCTGCCGCTCCACCTCCGAGTGGGCCTTCAGGTGGTAGGTCCTGCCGCCGTTGGACAGCACGATGTTACACGAGTCCTCCGTGTCGATGTGCGCCGTCGACAGGTTGATGGTGCCGCGGCACGTGTGGGCCATCTCCGCCTGGGTCCTGCGGGGACAGCGACCGCCAGCGTCAGAGTCACTCGCAGCTGCCACCAGGGAATGGCAGGGTCNCAGGGCCGTCACCCAGCGCTGCCGCTCCACCTCCGAGTGGGCCTTCAGGTGGTAGGTCCTGCCGCCGTTGGACAGCACGATGTTACACGAGTCCTCCGTGTCGATGTGCGCCGTCGACAGGTTGATGGTGCCGCGGCACGTGTGGGCCATCTCCGCCTGGGTCCTGCGGGGACAGCGACCGCCAGCGTCAGAGTCACTCACAGCTGCCACCAGGGAATGGCAGGGTCCCCCAGAACTGCCACCAGGGAATGGCAGGGTCCCACAGAACTGCACCAGGGAACCTCAGAGTCCCACAGAACTGAACCAGGGAACCTCAGGGTCCCACAGAACTGCACCAGGGAACCTCAGAACTGTCCCCAAGAAACCTCAGAGTCCCACAGAACTGCACCAGGGAATGCCAGAATCCCACAGCACTGCCTCCAGGGAATGTCAGGGTCCCACAGAACTGCACCAGGGAACCTCAGGGTCCCTCAAAACTGCACCAAGGAATGTCAGGGTCCCACAGAACTGCACCAGGGAACCTCAGAACTGTCCCCAAGAAACCTCAGAGTCCCACAGAACTGCACCAGGGAATGCCAGAATCCCACAGCACTGCCTCCAGGGAATGTCAGGGTCCCCCAGAACTGCACCAGGGAATGGCAGGGTCCCCCAGAACTGCACCAAGGAATGGCAGGGTCCCACAGAACTGCCACCAGGGAATGGCAGGGTCCCTCAGAACTGTCACCAGGGAATGCCAGAATCCCACAGCACTGCCTCCAGGGAATGTCAGGGTCCCACAGAACTGACCCCAGGGAACCACAGAACTGCCCCTGCTGGGACAGGAGCCTCGGCACTCTGGGGGAGGGGGTTGGGAAATCACCTTCACTTCAGCACAGTGACTGTGGTCTCTGTAGTAGTGGGCCATACCTTTGTGCCATACAGTGCTTAATAAGTCTGGTGGCAGCTGCCTTATCTACTTATATTACTAATTAATATGTACCATGCTGCCTTATTTGCTTATATCAGTGATTAATATGTACCATGTTTCCTTATTTATCTGTATTAGGGATGAATATGTCCTACAGATGTCTTAGTTTTGAGAACACAGAGGGTCAGAGCACAGAGTGGTTCCAGAAGTGCATCATGACTCAGCCACATCTTTGAGACACTCTCAAGGAAAGCAGATTCAGCAGAAGATGCAGGATCAGGTAAGATTTAAGGAAGAACTTGACTCCAAGAGCAGTTCAGCGTTGGAACAGAGTGCCCAGGGCAGTGGTGCAGTCCCCACCCCTGGAAATGTCACACAAACGTGTGGATGTGGCACCTGGGGACATGGGTTGGAGGTGGCCTTGGCAGTGCTGGGTTAATGGTCGACCTCGATGATCTTAGAGGGGTTTTCCAACCTGAACAACTCTGTAATTCCATAAGAACATCACAGCACAGGAGGGTGGAGGTCTCTTGGGGGAGGTTTTGCAGGCACAGAACTGCCCCCAGAAAGTGTCAGGGAGGAGACACAGCCCCTCCCAGGGAAGAAGGGCAGCAATCCAGAGACATTCCTTGCCAACCTTATTGCTGGGTTTGCCTGTAGGCAGCAGGAATCACTTTGGCTGAGCAGGAAGTCAACTCCCCAAGCCCTCAACTCTCACTACAGCATCCCCAGGACACTTCCCTCCTGCCCAGCCCTGAGCCTGCTCTGCAGGACAGATTTATCCCAGGGATGCATCCAGGTCATTTTGTGACCTGTGGACACAAAATCCTCCTGGAGCTTCCTGAAGATTTATGGGTTGTGTCTCTCAGCACCACAGGTTAAGTGCAGTGTGGGGACACTTGTCTGCAGGGGGGAAATTGGTCCCAAATAAATCAAGCCGGGATTTTAATAAACCCAAACCATCCCTTCACGCTGCAGCAGCTGCCAGCAGGGATCCCTTCCCACCTTGAGACAGCTGCTAAAAAAGAAAAGTCTCTTCTACACCCAGCAAAGGTCTCCAAGGTGACACCACCACATCCACTGCAGCTCAACAGCCCCGCTCTCCCACCCAAGGAAACCGGGATTTTACTCCCTTCCCACTGCAACCTGCAAGGAAAACCAATTGCTATCCATCAGCATCCACACACGAGGCAGGCACCTGACCCAGCCTGGGAGTGCACCCAGGGAAAAGCAGAGGTGCCCTTCAGAGCCCTCCTGGGATTTGCTCGTTCACCGCTCCCAGCTCGGCTCTTGCGTAACGTGAGCCCGGCAGATCTCCCTCCCGCTTTGCCCTGTCCCCAGTAACCCCAGCACTCAGCACATGGAGCACCTGGGCTGGCTGCAGGAGCTGGGGACAGGCCCCCCGTGGGCACCCAGGGGTGCAGGCAGAGGGGGCTCCGGGATGTTTTAGCCTCGTGAGGGAGCAACCGAGGGGATTCGCCTTGGGAGATCCAGACTCAGAGCTGTGCAGGGGAGTCCCGGCCGGGACACAGACACAGGGGAGCAATACCCCAAAATCCCCCAGGGAGGACTAACGCCCCCACCCAGCCAGGGGACAGCTCCTAGAACCCCTTTTCCCAGCAGCAAGATCCCAAAGCTCCAGGACACGCTCCCTGAGCCCTTAACAAGGCACAGAGACACTGCTCAGCCAGGCCGGGAATCATGGATTCATGGACTGCCACAGTTTATCCCCAAAATCAGTCCTGGGGCAACAGAGCTGCTCGCAGAGGTGTTAAGACCATCAGAGAGAAGATTCCTTGTGTCTTTACCACAACACCAGCTGCCAAACCTCCTCTGGCTGCACAGGTCACAATTCCTGCACGGATTTTGTCCAAGCCATCAGATGCTGCTGCTCTGAATACACCCACATTTGCTTTTTATTTTGACACAGTAATAGAAATTCCAGGCTGCGACCACCATCACCTTCCCAACCCACCAGCCCAGCACAGCTCCTCTATCCTAGCCACTCAGAAAAACCCTTTGAGCATCTTGTTAAAATATTATTTGCAGCATTTCTCCCTCTCTTTTTTTTTGACTGGAAAAGCTGCTTCAGCTCCTTAACACCACAAATTTGAACACACAGAGCCTGACAAGACAATTTATAGCAGTGGTTCTTTAAAAAGGCTTCAAGAGGAAACTCCTGGAGTCTAAATTTCAGTGACTCCTACTTTGCAGCCTGCCAGAGCAGCCTCACACTGCAGTGCCATAAAAGAGCAGCAATTCCTGATTTAAACACCTGCTTCCCAGTTCTGAAGGGACACTCGAGCTCCAGGAGGCTCCTCAGCTTTAACAACTGCACCAAATCCCACTGTATAAATAATAAATAATAAAACTCCTTTGGAGGAGCTCCCAGATTTATCAGCAGAGCAAAAAAAAAGTGAAGAGGTAGATAATAAAGTGGTTTTTCAGCTCCCAGCTCCACAGCCATGAGTTTGGTGATATCTCAACAGCCAAAGATTGTGCTCTGGATGCTGGGAAGATGCTGCTGACATGGAATTTGTAATTATAGTTGTGTGGATCTGCTGGGAGTTAACAGGACAGGGCAAGGAGTGAACAGCCCCAGCCACACTCTGCTCCCAACACTTCAATATGAGGGATGCCAGTGGAATTTCTCTGATTTCCTTTCCACCAGCAAGGCTCAGAACCACTCTGGGTACACTTGTGCCTCCTAATATCTGACTTTTCTCACAGCTCCAATGGGATCAGGCAGAGAATCCCAGCAGGGAACTGAGGCTGCTCTGCACAGCACCCATGTCCCAGGCACAGGGGAATTCCAAGAGCTGGAGAGGGACTGGGGACAAGGGATGGAGGGACAGGACACAGGGAATGGCTTCCCACTGCCAGAGGGCAGGGAGAGATGGGATATTGGGAAGGAATTGTTGGCTGGGAGGGTGGGGAGGCCCTGGCACAGGGTGCCCAGAGAAGCTGTGGCTGCCTCTGGATCCCTGGAAGTGTCCAAGGGCAGGTTGGAGCCACCTGGGACAGTGGGAGGTGTCCCTGCCCAGAGCAGAGGTGGGATAGGACTCTGTGACAGCTTCACTGCTTCTCACACCACTGACCTCTCCTGACTTGGAAATTAAGACCTATTTTTCCTGCTTTCTTTCACCGATTAAGACGAAACCCATTTATTTTCTTTTTCCATCACACTGGGGAATACTGTAACATTAAGGGCTCCGAAGACACAGAGAAACATTTCTATTCACAGCAACACTGGGAAACGCCCTTTGGAGTCAGGGGCAGGGACTGCTGCAGGCAGAGGGAAGAACAGGAATCAGGGATAGGGAGCAAACCAGGCAGAAATGGGGGCAGACAGGAGACACTGGCTGGGTTCAGATTCACTTTCAGCACCTTTTTTCTTTTGAAGTTGATCCCAAACAATCCCCACAGCCCACAGGGGAATCAGGCTGAGCCTTCTCCTAATGAACCGAGGATGCAAATTCCTCTCAGGGGGTTTTCTTTCCTCCCCAGGAGTTGCAGGCAGCACAAAAGACACCACAACCCCCAGAACCCGCAGGGCTGGGAAGGCCATTCGTGCCCATCTCACTCTTCCCATGGGATGCTGCTCCACAACAAAAGGATTCCCGTGCAGAATCCACAGTCTGGATGAGGGCCAGCCCTCCCATCCTCAGTGCCCCTGGTGGCAGGGCCGGCAGCCACCAGCATTCCCACAGGGACAGGAGCCTTGCTCCCGATTTTTCACTGCCAACAAAAGGCTGTTGTGCCACCAGCACCTCCCTCCAGCCTTGGCACCACGTCCAGGGTTATCCATGCTCACACCTATGGCTGGAATTCACTGCCACCCTCATCCCATCCTCAACGTTTGATATTTCGGGTGCAGTGCAGCCCCTCAGCTGGTTAAGGAGCTCTCCTGTGTAAGTGTTCCATGGCACAGTTCCCAATAAATTGAGGTTTTCCATGTCCTTCTCGGAGTAATTTGGGATATAAACCCAGTGAAGTATCTGCTTCCCTTTTAGGCATGAGAAATCCCAGAAACCACTGTAAAACTGGTTTTGTTTGAGGCCAAGCATTTGCAAGGGGTGGAAAATGGACACCAACCCTTTTGGGATTATTACTCTCCCTGGATCAACCAAAAAGGGGTTTTATGACAACTCAATCCCAGGACTGAAATGCCCAGGAGGAAGCAGAGGGATTTTCCCAGGGAACATTACCCACGTTCAGCAGGGCTCTCACAAACCACAAGCTCCACGTGACAAACAGCTCAGATTTTCCCTTTCCTTCCTCTTTTTGCCTTCCCCAAACCCAGGGAAGCACAAAGCAACCCCAGCCAAGGCCATGGCAAGTGCTGGATTGGGATTGCTGGGAAAACACATGATTTAGTTCTATTTAAAGGCTGATTAATCTGCAACTGGCCACGGGCAGGATGGGCACAGATTAGGAAGGATCAGGTTTAAGGGAAAGCCTGCAACCCAGGCTGCAATTCCTGCCAGGGGGATGCAACCCAGGCTGCAATCCCATCTTTCCAAGACTGAGGGTGGACAGCAGAGCTCACTTCCAAGAAGTTTTCCATGCTACAAGCAGCCATTTCTGCAAGTTCCTGCCAGTGGTTTCAGTCCCAAATTAATTCCCTTCACAGACCCCACATGAATTGGGGCCTGTGACCTCAAACATCACTCAGGTCATCACACTCCTCACTTGTTGACAGCTTTCAAACAACACACAATTACAGCACAGGATCCCTTTCTGAAGGAAATATTCCTTAGGGATAGATATCTAGAGGCAGACCCTCCTGCTGCATGAAACATTCCTTAAGGAGAGAGATCAAGATGCAAAGCCCACACAGCTGCTCATATTTTTATCTCTATTTTAAAGCACAAAAGGAAAGCTAAAACCTCACATTTTAAACCCAAACTGTTGCTTCTCAGCCCTTGACTTTGAAATCCTCAACAACTACTTTACTCCAGGGTGTGGAGGCTGATTTCGGGTGTGTGTCCCTGGAGGGTCCCTCAGTTCCCTCATTCCTTGAACAGGACACTGGGTGCTCAAGGCAGACATCCAACAGCAGCAACTCCTGTGGCCCCCTGTGACCCCTTTATTCCCTGCTCAACTCCTCAATCAGCACATCCCAGGCTTGGGAGCAGCTTCCTTGCCTTGCAGAACAGATCCCAGTGGGCAGGAAATCACCTCTGGAGCCCGAGCAGAAGGAATAGTGGATATTGCAAGTGAGATTCCTGCACACAAGGTGCCTCCACGACGTTCCTTAGGCAGGAAATGGCCACCTGATCCTTGGAGGATGAGGAGGTCAGCAATCCTGGGGACAGCAGGTTTTTCCACAGAGGGGAAGTGAAAGCAGCACAGCAAATTGTGTCAGCGCTGAGAGCAAGGGCACTGTGGTGCAGTGCAAGGCCTTTCCCATTCCTTAGGACACAACCCCAACAATAAAGAAGCATTGGCAGCTGGAATTCCAGCCGCTGGAGACGCCAAGAGCTTTATTTAAAATTAAATCAAGAGTTAAGCACTTGGGACTGATGGTGCTCTGGGATCAAACCCTGCAGAGGCCCAAGTGACCTTGGCCACCAACTCTGGGCCACACCTGGCCCATCTCAGCTGCTCCTAATGTCTTGGAGCACTAGGGCTCAGTGACAGGACCAGGGGAATAGCATCCCACTGCAAGATGGGACACTGGGAAGGAATTGTTGGCTGGGAGGGTGGGGAGGCCCTGGCACAGGGTGCCCAGAGAAGCTGTGGCTGCCCCATCCCTGGAAGTGTTCAAGGCCAGGTGGGAGCCACCTGGGATAGTGGGAGGTGTCCCTGCCCAGGGCAGGGGGTGGGACTGGATAAGGTTCCTTCCAACCCAAACCATTCTGGGATTCCTAATTCCAATCCTGCCAATACTCTGCTCTGGAATCAGTGCTCAGAGGCTTTTTGTTTTCTTCAAAAATCCCACAGATCTTGACCGTGGGTTCCCAGGAACAGAGGAGTTCAACACATGGCCAAGGGGGAAGGCAAAGCCAGTGACCTTCACCAGGCACAGCTCTCACAGGCAGACAGGGAGGAGTTACAGCTTTAAGCAAATTCCCCAAACGCTCAGAGCAGTCTCTCAGTGTTATTTCAGTTCAAAGTGTTGCAAGACAACGTGTGTGGTGCAATAGGATGCTCAGGGGGTTTAGTGCAGAACCATTCCAGCTGTTTCAGCACAGTCCAAGTCCTGCCCTTCACCCCCATCCCTGGGTGTTCCTCTGGCTGCAGCCAAGCCGGGTCCCTTCAAAAGGACACCTTCACATTTGCTCTGGAGCAGCCAGTGCCACCCCAGCCCTGTCCTCATGCAGGGAAGGGCCACATCCACAAAAACAGCACCAGGACTTCACCCAAAGTCACTCCCTTCCATTCCAGCAGCCACTCTGGGCAGCCAAGGGGCAGCAGCCTGTTGCACGTGTACCACAAAGGCAAACAAGCAATTCATGGAATCATGGAATGGGTTGGGTTGGAATCAACCCTAAGGCTCCTCCAGTCCCGCCCCTGCTATGGGCAGGGACACCTCCCACTATCCCAGGTGGCTCCAACCTGCCCTTGGACACTTCCAGGGATCCAGGGGCAGCTACAGCTTCTCTGGGCACCCTGTGCCAGGGCCTCCCCACCCTCCCAGCCAACAATTCCTTCCCAATATCCCATCTCTCCCTGCCCTCTGGCAGTGGGAAGCCATTCCCCTTGTCATATCACTCCATCCCTTGTCCCAGGTTCCTCTCCAGACTCTTTTTAAGCCTCCTTTAGGATTTTTTCCATGAGCCAAACCTCACTTTGGACGCTGCTTGTCCAGACAACCCCCAGCTGCTCAGGCTCCTGGGCAGCAGCAGGATTGTGCCAGCAGGTCCCAAATCTCCACTGTACTCCAGGTCCTGATGCTTGATGAAGGGCATTAAAACCCTCTATCCCTGAGCACCCAATTCCTCATATCCAGCAGCTCTCATCCAGGGACAGGGCTGGGAATGGTTTACTTTTAGCCCTCAGCCTCAGCAGCATCCATTTCCAACACTGCCCAACAACCACAAAACCCCAGTGCTGGGACACAGCAGAGGGTTCTGGTTGCTCCTCAGGACAAATCCCACTGGAAGATGGAAGCAGAGAGGTGACACACATCAGGGCACTGAGTGGGGGGCTCTGCCAGCACACAAGAACAGGGCAAACAGGAGAAGCAGGACATTGGCCACGTGCCTCAGCAGCTCTCCCTGCACGACCCACACTCCCTGTGGATCCCCAGGCAGGGACACATCCACCTGCAACAACAAGCACAGCCAGCGCCAGAAGGACAGCAGCTCTCTGGAGCTTTTCCACAGCTTTCTGTTGTCTCCAGCTTTCAACTCCCATGTATTTCAGAGCAAACATTATACAAACATCTCTACAGGTAAAAGAAAAGACCAAGTTGGGCCTGGCAGCCACCCTCTGCACCCATGTGCTGCAGAAGGGACTCCAGGAAGGGACTCCTGTCCCCTCTCCCCCAGGAAGGAGCTGCAGGGGTCTGGTCCCACCAGGCTCAACCATGGGAAGGATCCCACCAAAGGAGCCCAAAGGTGGCAGGATAGACATGGGAAGTGTTCCCAAGGGAAGAGGAAGAGCTGTGTGAGGGAGGAAAGCCCTACACCACGATCCCAGTGCTCCCTACAAAGCCTCCCTGCAGCATGCACAGGGATTTTTCCCTGAAAGTCTCAGTCTCCACTGCCAGCAGAATCTGACTGTCACAACCAGGTGTTGTCCACTTGGAAACCAAATGTAAAACCCTGATGGAACCAACCCTGTTCCCAAGGCACGTGCAACATGCTGGAAACAGGGGATGGCAGAGTCACAAATTAACCTGTAACATCCTCAAAATGGGGAATGTCAGCCCTGAGCTTCCATTCCAAGGCAGCTTTGAATTCAATCCAACCCAGCAATTACAGACCTTATCCATGCTGGGATACAGGGCTGCAGCCCCTGAAGGCACAAGTGACAATTCCAGGCTGGATGTCTGCAGCTGTAAGGAGGGAAAAATGGGCTTCTACAGGACAAAAAGGTTGAATTTCTGGACCTCTGCAAGTCAATCTCCAAATTTAAAATCAAGCTTTGAAGGAGTTGCATCCATAGGTTTTTCCACTCTGAAGCAGAAGGATTTCCTGCCTTCCTTGTGGTGTAAAGGACAGGGAGGAAGAGGAAGATGCCTTACCCAGTGCATTTTCCATGTTTACTTACATAAAAATGCAGGTTCCTGGGAAAACAGCTGCAGGCAGCACCCAGCTGGGACATCCCAGAGACTGCACAGGCAAAAAAATAGGGCAATTCCTGTCCTTCAGCTCCTAAGTCCATCCCACTACTGAAGGGATCAGAAACCCAACTGGTTTATGCCTCCCAAATGTTCCAGCCAAAAACTGTATCTATTTTAAGCTTTAAGAGATAAAAGCATGATAGAGCAGCAAAGTACAGCTTCATCCCATCATAAATTTGGCTTGGCAATCCTCAGGCCGCCCCAGTGTCAGGCAGAAGTTCTTCTCTAAATTCAGGGTGCCAGGGAAGTGGAGGAGTCCATGAACAGACACAGGAATCAGCAGGGCTCCCCTGGCACTGCCAGGACAAGCCACAGACACGACATGGCTTTTCTTTATCCTCCATCAGCACCTAGAGAGCTGAAGGCAAACTTTCCAGAAGTGTCAGGAATCAAATTCTCACAGAATGGTACATGAAATGTGTCCGGAAGGCACCTCAGGAGGGCTCAGGTCCAGGCTCCTGCTCCGAGCATCTGTATCCAGATCAGGATCCTGCCCAGGATCCTGTCCAGCCACAGCCTCAACAGTCCTGATTTCCCTCTCCCCAGGACTCAGCCCTCACTCCCAGTTCAATGTTTTGGTGTGTCCCAGCCCACTGCCTCCCCCTGAGAGAGCAGAGCAGGCTCTGTCCTCTCACACCCCCATCACAGAGCTGTGGGTCTCCTCCTCTCCTCTGCTCCAGGCTGAGCATCCCACACCCCTCCTTACTCCAGACTCATCCTGGGGACCCCCAACCCAGACCCCCAGCCCAGCCAGTGCTGAGCAGAGGGGACAGTCCCTCCCCTCAGTGCTGCACTTCTGCTGAGCAGCCAAAGCCACCACTGACCTCTGGTGACTCCTGGTCACCTTGGTGTCCCCAGGGGCTCTTCTGCAAAGCTGCTTTGAGCCAGAGACCCCAGGGCGGGGCTGGTGTTTGCCTCTGCTGAGTACCACGAGGTTCCCACCATCCCATTGCTCCAGCCTGCCATGATCCCTCTGAAATGCAGCCCTGTGACCTCCCTGCTCCACTTGGCATCACCCCCAGCCCGGCTGTGAGGGCACTCACCCGGCAGTAACAACATTACACAGCAAGTACTGCAACTAATGGAGCAGAAACTCATCCATCTATCAAAAACCAACCACATGGTATCACTGCTAATCAATCCCTGAGAGGAGATGGCTACTGGGAGCACCAACACCACGCCAGCTTCCAAAGGGAACCTTTGTCTTGGGGCAAGACAATGAAAGTCCAATTCCAAGTGGGAGCTCATAATGAGCAACACAAATTATCCACTACTAGGATGGTTGGCACCTTTGTACCATCAAAAAAGCACTTTTGCTTTGAGCACTCTCTTCCTCCTGCTTATTGAAATTCCATTCCAGGGCAGATGCAAAGCCAAGGAGACCATGGGAGCCTCTTCCCACACAGACCCCAGAGACCCAAAGGACAAGGAATGGAAAACATTGCTGGCATAAAATAAACCCAGGGATTAGTCTCACCTGATCACACACTATAAACCTGCAGTGCCTTCTGCTCCACCAGCTCAGCTGGGAAACACCTCAGTGGTAACTTGGGAGTAAGAAACAGTGGATAAACAGCATCCAGCATCAGTTTTGGAACTGCAAAGCTGAAGGTCTCAGTCCTCCACAAATATGGGCTGTGGCTGCTGAAGAACAGCCCTGACAATGGGCACGTGACATCACCCAAGGGCTCCCAGCCAGAGCCCCCAAAAAGGGCTTCACACCAAAGACTGAAACTTAACATGGAATCACAATCTCCTGAGCTGGAAGAGACCCACAAGGATCATCATCCCAACTCCTGGCCCCGCCCACACACCCCAACAATCCCACCCTGTCCCTGTTGTCCAAACTCTCCTGGAGCTCTGGCAGCCTTGGGAATGTGGCCAAACCCTGGGGAGCCTGGGCAGTGCCCATCCACCCTCTGGGGGAAGAACCTTTCCCTGAGATCCACCTTGACCCTGCCCTGACACAACACCACTGACTCCTCGTGAGCTGCAGGCACGGGTGACACCCCCATCTGCTGCAGAGCAGCTCCACATTTCTAAGACAGAAAAGTTCTTCTCCACTCCTGCAGAGTCCTGGAGAGGGAAGGCACATCCCAGTCACCCGTGGCCATTCCATGCTGCAGCCAAATCCACCCAAACTCACCCCATCTTCCAAACTGGGACCGGTGTATTTTTCACACGCTTCCAAGAAGAGCCACCACTCCTGACAGTTGCAGAAGACCTGAAAAAAAAAGTTTGTGGAACCACCCCTGTGCATTTCCCAGGAAAAGAGAAACTTCAAAAATCATGAAGGTTCCCAGAACTGGGGAATTAGTTGCCATGGATATTTGCTGCTGTGACAAATACTCTAATTCTGTGCTCCAGTGAGTGACAGGCACAAAGTCCCACGTCAGCTGGGAACACCAACATGGAAGAGCTGAAAACACGGCGGCACCAGCAGCCCCTGGGCATCCCTGAGGAGACCAAGCAATGGACCCGAACACACCCCTGGCACCAGGAAGCCAAGTGGCTCCCAGAGGAGTTTTGCTGCCATCCTGGCCCCCACTGCCAGCCCCTGTGTCACTGTGGCTGTGCCACAGGAAGGAGTGTTTGCTGTTCTTTCAGAGCCCTCCCAGCCCCAGTGTTAAGGTGTCTGTGCCAAACAAGCAGCCTGAAGTGAGAGGATCCTACACACACCAGCAGATCCCAAGGACATTACTCTGCTCTGGTTCTTATAGAGTTCCTAGCAGACACTGCTCTAGCTATTAATTAACAGCCTAAGAAACACTGCTTTGTGCTAAAGAAGGAAAAGAGAAGGGCACAGACTCCCACCTCCCCGTATTTACCCCCACATGCATTGCAGAAGCTGCTTTAACCAGCCACATGAGCACCAGACAGTGCTCTCATCCAGAAAGATTTGGAGAATTAAGACTATTTTTAGGGAATGAAGGACCTCCCCCTGAGTCACTGCAGGGACATACATCTATCCAGTCGTGATTCTGAACAGAAATAGCCTTGAGGAGTTAGATAAAGATTAGAAAAAAAAACAGCAAAGTGGACAGAAACACAGTTTGGCTCAGCGGGGTGTGAAAGAAAGGGCAGCTGGATGCAGGGAAAACACAGGTGCCAACGGGTGTGTGACACAGGGTTTGTGACACAGGCGATGGTGCTGACACAGCAACAGCTCCATCAGTGCCCGTGTCAGCACTGAGAGCTGCAGGATGTAACCAGTGAGCAGCTACACCCTGAGGGGTGTCACACAGACACACACAGCCCCTCAGGGGTGACACACACACAGCCCCTCACGGTGTCACACACACACACACAGCCCCTCGGGGTGTCACACACACACACACACACAGCCCCTCGGGGTGTCACACACACACACACACACAGCCCCTCGGGGTGTCACACACACACACACACACAGCCCCTCGGGGTGTCACACACACACACACACACAGCCCCTCGGGGTGTCACACACACACACACACACAGCCCCTCGGGGTGTCACACACACACACACACACAGCCCCTCGGGGTGTCACACACACACACACACACAGCCCCTCGGGGTGTCACACACACACACACACACAGCCCCTCGGGGTGTCACACACACACACACACACAGCCCCTCGGGGTGTCACACACACACACACACACAGCCCCTCGGGGTGTCACACACACACACACACACAGCCCCTCGGGGTGTCACACACACACACACACACAGCCCCTCGGGGTGTCACACACACACACACACACAGCCCCTCGGGGTGTCACACACACACACACACACAGCCCCTCGGGGTGTCACACACACACACACACACAGCCCCTCGGGGTGTCACACACACACACACACACAGCCCCTCGGGGTGTCACACACACACACACACACAGCCCCTCGGGGTGTCACACACACACACACACACAGCCCCTCGGGGTGTCACACACACACACACACACAGCCCCTCGGGGTGTCACACACACACACACACACAGCCCCTCGGGGTGTCACACACACACACACACACAGCCCCTCGGGGTGTCACACACACACACACACACAGCCCCTCGGGGTGTCACACACACACACACACACAGCCCCTCGGGGTGTCACACACACACACACACACAGCCCCTCGGGGTGTCACACACACACACACACACAGCCCCTCGGGGTGTCACACACACACACACACACAGCCCCTCGGGGTGTCACACACACACACACACACAGCCCCTCGGGGTGTCACACACACACACACACACAGCCCCTCGGGGTGTCACACACACACACACACACAGCCCCTCGGGGTGTCACACACACACACACACACAGCCCCTCGGGGTGTCACACACACACACACACACAGCCCCTCGGGGTGTCACACACACACACACACACAGCCCCTCGGGGTGTCACACACACACACACACACAGCCCCTCGGGGTGTCACACACACACACACACACAGCCCCTCGGGGTGTCACACACACACACACACACAGCCCCTCGGGGTGTCACACACACACACACACACAGCCCCTCGGGGTGTCACACACACACACACACACAGCCCCTCGGGGTGTCCCCCACGGAGCAGCATCCCTGGGGACAGCGGGAGGCTGGGCTGGCCCACAGCACAAGCCAGGGAGAACCCAGCACTGCCAGGAGCCCGGGGAAGCGAATCCCAAGCGCCTGGAAGAGGCCCAAGGAGGCGATTTGTTCTGATTTGTTCTGCTTTCATCGTGGCGCTGTCACTGCCACACAGTCCCACGCTCCCCATCTGCACGTTTAGTTCCAGTGTTGATCTGTTGGCAGCCCGAGGGCTCAGCACTGGCCTGTGAGTCAGCAATCGCTGCCCCAGCTCCACACACAGCACCCGCAGCTCTGCCTCCCTCCCCTGCCTGCCCAGCCCTCACCTGGCACACCCGGGAACATTGGGCCATTAATTATTAAACGAGCTTTTGCTTCCAAAACCAAACAAAGGCCGATGTAAAGTGGAGGAAAGATCCCTGCCAAGGTGCCATAGGAACGATTACAATAATTGAACGGCATAATGAGGATCTGGAGGGATATTTAACACCTCCGGTGAGCTCGGGTTTGGAAGCACTATCCTATTTAGGGATAAATCTCCAGGATGCTGCCTGCCCTCCCGACAGCAGGCTGGGACAACTCGCATTTCAGGGTGAGCTGTCGGCCACCAGCACTAGAGCTGAACAGACCTACAGGGAGAAAAGGGCTCTGATATCACCGATAACACTTCAGTTACCTAAAATTACCAGGGGGAGTTATCCAGCTACAACAATTGATGCACAAGCACAAAACAATACAGGGAAGCTCAACAGTCTGACCTGCTGCGGCACAAATCAACCTACGGGTCATAAATGTCCATACAGAGGTTAGAGAGCAAACTGCACTGACTGCAAACCCTTCTTTGGGAGGAAACCAGGCAGGATACGAGGGATACTGCAGGGAAAAGCACAGCAGGTTCCTCACATTACTCCTGACAGGAAAGATCAGCTCCTTCCCCCGTGACTCACTGTGGGTACAGAGGATGACAGGCCATGCAAGCACCAACTTAAACCTGTAATTGGAGCAAATCAAGTCGGAGCTGAATATGTACTTCCCTGGAAAAAGACGGGCAGAGGATCTCCAGGCAAGGGGCAGGTGATGCCAGTCACCCCTGGAGCACAAGAGAGCTCCTGAGCACCCGGCAGCACACTGGGGGTGAGGGTCCCCAGGGTGGGCACGGCCTTGGGTGTCCTGGAGCACAGAGAGCCCACCCCAACCCCTGCTGAAAAAGGCAGCAGGGTCGTGTGGGAGACACCCAGGGCTGGGCAGTGACCAGCTACAAAAGCTGGGACAGCTGAGACCAGAAAGGGGTGCCAGGCACATCGCCCTGGTAAGGACACGGAGAGCTGAGCCCAGGAACACAATTACTGCCTGCAAGTTGTTCCAGGAGGGAAAACTGCAGTGAGCAACACTACCTGAGGGCTCCCTACACGACTGACCTTGAGCAATCCAGGCTGTTCCACACAAACCCAGCGTGCTCTGCCCCTCTCAGAGTTTAGTTCTGTACAAGACAAGCCAGTTAGTCCTGCTATGATTTTGTCAAATGAAGCACTCAGCCAGTACAGAATCACAGAATGGTTTGGGTTGGAAAGGACCTTTAAAGCCCATCTTGTTCCACCCCCTGTCACAGGCAGGGACACCTTCCACTATCCCAGGTTGCTCCAAGTCCTGTCCAACCTGGCCTTGGACACTTCCAGGGACGGGAAGACACCTCCAGGCAGCAGCAGTAAAACCCCTCACACAGCACTAATAACCAGGCCATGATGGAAACACCCCTAAGGAAAAGATCCATGTCTCACACCCTCCTGCAGCCTTAGCAGCAGTTGCTGTTTGGAGTCACCTGAGCCTGCCCCTCTCCACAGCATCAGACTGGGAGCAGAGCAATCCAGACTGGAACCAGCAGCCCCAGGGACGTGCCATGTCCCCAAGGAGCTGTGCCAGCACTGTGCCCCCAGGAACAAAGCACAGGGAGGAGCTGCCTCCAAAATGGGCAAATAATGAACAAGGAGCAACAGCAAAGCACCATATGGATGCAGAGAGTGCCATGGGAAAACAAGCTGACTGGGAACACCAATTATTAATCACTGTTTAAAAACAAGCAGCTCAAAGTCACCAGGAGCTCCAGGGCTGTCCTGGAAACCTGTGTGTTCCAGCACCCATGGGAGACAAACACTGCAGGACACGTCTGCAGTTACAAAAATCCTTCTAGGACAGTGTATTGCCTCTATTATGTACAAGCTAAATAGAAGGAAACATTTTTCCTCCTCTAAGAGGGGTCCAACACTGCAAGAGGGGCCTGGAGAGGCTCTGAAATCTCCTGCCTTGGAGATTTCAGGGGCTGGAGCACAAGTCTGATGAGGAGCTGAGGGAGCTGGGGGTCTCCTCCTGGAGAAAAGGAGGCTCAGGGGGCCCCTGGAATTCTCTGCAATTCCCTGACAGGAGGGGGGAGCTGGGGCAGGGTTGGGCTCCGCTCCCAGGGAACGAGGGACAGGAGGACAGAAAACCAGCCTCAAGCTGTGCCTGGGAAGGTCCAGGTTGGACGTTCAGAAAAATTCTTCTCAGAAAGAGCTGTCCAGCCCTGGCCCAGCTGCCCAGGGAGGTGGTGGAGTCCCCATCCCTGGGGAGATTTAAAAGCCATGTCGATGTGGCACTTGGGGACATGGGGCAGGGGAGACCTTGGGAGTACTGGGGGAACAGTTGGACTCAGTGGCCTCAGAGGGCTTTGCCAACCTCAGTGACTCTGGAATTCTGTGACATCCAAACCTCAGCAGCTCAAGGACCTCAGCAACCTCACTGGGAGGCCCCACATGGAGTGGGCTCTGCATCAGAGGCTCCAACATCTCCCTGGAAGCTCCCAATTCCACCACATCTCTTCCATCAGCAGCGGCTTTCGAGCCCCTTCCTGAACTCCTCACCTCAGCTTTCACTGCACAAGAAGCAGGAAAAGCCCCTCTGGGTCGTGCTCAGGGCCTCATGGTGCCAGCCAGGAGTTACCTGCTGGAGAAACAGAGCTGGTGAAGAATGCTGCCCTGGGAAACAGCCTTTGCAGGGAAAGGAGCTGCAGGACAACCCAGACAAGACAGCTGAAGTGCCCCAGGCACCACCACAGCTCTGAGAGCACAGTGAATGCCTCGGTGGAGAAGCCTTTCCCTTCACAATAAGGAGCAGTCACACACAGCAGGACAGGCTTTTCCCTCTCCATTTGTCACCGCTTTTGTTATTCCACCCTGTCCCCACACAAAGCACCCAAAGGCTCTTCAGACACCCAACCCCAGGGAACCAGCTCCAGATCCGAGGAAACCTGAGCTCTGGGAGGGGAGAACACGACACTCGTGGGCTCCATGACCACACGAGCCAATCCTTGATGAATTAATACTCACCTGAAGATCCCCTCTAATCTCCTTGAAAACACTTATCTGTCCAAGGTGATTAGATCCTCGTACAGAGCCGCTCATTAGAGGTAATGATAACCCTGAGTGGCTGAGGAGAGAGGGGCTGGATCATCAGACCCCACACCAGCATCGCTGCACATCTCCAAAAAACAACCCCAGAGGGACAATCGAGGGCAAGTACAATGGTCCAACCCTCCTGTTGTGGATTTAGGAAGTTGGCTCCACAGCAGGGTATTGCTCAGGAAATCTCCTGGAATTCCTCAGCTGTTATTTTCCACAGGTTCAGAGCAATACAAAGCAAAAGCACACGAAGCTTTGCTGGCAGCAAGACTTGATGTCTTCATAGACACAGCAAAGATACAGGAGGCTTAAAATACTGCATTTGGGGAAAATCCTCTAATTAGAAGCTTTAATCCAGCAAACTGTCCCTGAGAAACCAACGGGGCAGTGAAGAGGCTGCTGGAGCAAAACCCCCTGGAGCAGCTCCCCAGGGATGGCAGGGAGCCCACCCACACACCAGCACAGCCAGAGATGCCAGGGGGACACCCAGGATTTCGAGAGCTCAACTCCACAAACAAAAATCCTACCAGGAATCCCCAGCAGACAACGTGACAGGCTGGGGTTTAAAGCTGAAGAGAGGAAAAACCTTCCATCTGGAATGAAATCCATCCACACAAGGAGGCAGCTCAGGCATCACGGGGCAGCTTTCCCAATACAGATGACTTTACAGCATAAGCAAAATGAAGTTTCTACGAAGCTCCTCCTGAGCTGCCAACAGCTGAAGGAGGTGGGTTGTGCAGCCAAAGGTGACTGAACAAGGAGAGTGCAGCAGTTCATCTGCAAGGGCACCAAAGGACACTTCTGGCACAGACCTGCCCAGCTGGGAAGGGCACAGGGACCCCGCGGAAAGGAAGCTCTGGGGCTCTCAGGATGCCATCTTATTTGCATAGATGTGTCCTCTGTGCCAGTGAAACAGGCAGCAGTCCCTGTGTGTGCTCACAGGGAAGAGCTCAGTGACAACACACCCCCCAACCCCCGGAGCTGCCTGGCTCCAGGCAGTGAGCTGCGAGTCACATCAGCCCCAAACTGCCAGTTTTTACCCCAGCCTGTCTCCCAGGAGCAGCTGAGATGAGCAATCCCAGCTGACACAGCCCCTATTTCAGAGCACTGCTTTTGAAGAGTATCATGGAGGCTTTTCTCCATGTAAGAAAGATCTGACCACGTGTTCTGCGCTGTATTTTTGTGCTCCTGACTCACAACCAAATTAATTCAGTTGTCATCGAGCCCAGAGATGAAAAGAAGCACAAAACCCTCCAGCATCCCTGGGGCAGCTGCTGCAGTTCTGCCCTGAGAGCTCCAGAAAGTTTCAACTCCTTCACATGCTGCTCAGAATAATTTCCTTGGGTGTTTCTGTTTGTTGTTTCAGCCTAAAACAGATCAAATTGTCTTAAAATAAACCTGGCTGTTCCCATCTAAAATAATTGTTGAAGAAAACCACTTGTTTGCTCGTGACAGAGTTGGCATTAAAACAGAAAAACAATATTCTGACATGGGTAGAAGAGGAGCATTAATTCCAACAGCCTTTTTGAGGCACACAGCTCTGGGGGGCAGATCTGGGGCGGAGTTAAAACATTCCAGAAGGGATTACAAGTAAATTAGCTGAATTACTGAGAGGTAGCTGCATTCTTGAGGGGGGTGTTTTTGTTTGGCTTAAATTCTGGGGGAGTTTTAAACAACTCCAAGCAGACAAACACACCACTGAACTTCTGCCCTGCCACCTGCTGTGGGTCAAAGCCAGGATCCCGATTTCTCAGAGCTGGAAGGTTTTATAGTCCCACCTGACAGGGAGCTGAAGCTCTGGGATCTGCTACGTGTCAGCAGCTGGAGCCGAGAGGAAATCAGCTGATGAACTTTGTGTTGGGAGGAAAAACAGCTCTGGCGGAGCCTTTACAGAGAATTCTTCTCTCAGGGGGGTTGGCATTTTACAGACTTATTATTTTATAAAACTCAACCATCTCCAATAGCCAGGATTGCTTCCGTGCTCTGAAGCCCAGGCAACATCTGCTCCACGACACCCGGGTGGCAGCACAAACACGACCCAAATCACAGCGGTTTGGGCTGGAAGGGACCTAAAAGCTCCTGTCATCCCCCTCCCACGGGCAGGGACACCTTCCCAAAGGACACAACCACCAACACGCTTCGTGTGCTTCCAGCACCGCAGCGAGACACAAAGCCCCGGAGAACCTCCAGGGATGGATGACATCACTTTGGCTCCCAGCTCGCAGCCTCGGGGTGTCTGACACGCCGAGCCCACA